>VKOC01000003.1:11879658-11898524 GCA_009364415.1 Spea multiplicata | reverse complement strand
TTACCCCGACTGGGTACTCCCGCCTAACGTTGCTTCCTCCTGCCGGGACACCAACCAGTAACCCCTTCAGCGCCGGGCAGAACCAGCGTTGTAGATAGAAGGAGGGACGTCGCTGCACCGAAGCCGCATTGGCACTGTGGCTATCCGAAGCTTAGCTACACAGTGTGGCTATAACCCACCCCAAACATCAGGCAACACTCATGTTGAGGTGAAAGCAGGACTCATTTATTAAAGCCAAATACAGAGGTATATATACACAGAAGTAGAAAAGGGGCAATACACATATCACATGATCTAATTACCATGGCAGGAAGGAAGTAATTAGATCAAATCCTGCAACACAATATCCGGGGAAGGACAGGATGTCACGAGACATAAATAATTACATTAACTGGGGATGTAGACGTGGAATGACGATAGACATATAATTGGCTTGAGACAGACAATGGCCAGGACACAGGGATAACAGGAGCTCACGGGATTAACAGCTACCTGTTATGTAATTGATAATTAGGTATGCAGCAGTCATACCTACAGGGGGTCTTAAGACAAGGGCTGACTCACACAATAACAGGGGAAACACTTCACACCTATACACTTAACAATGCTAAGACAATCAGCCTTCTTCCTACCACAGGATGTCCAGCAGACGTTACAGTTCTGAGACTCTGAGTGCTAAAACATGGGGTACATCAGCAGAAACTGAACCCCTGTATCCACACAACAGAGTCTCTACAAGGCCTGGGCCCATAGTCGATAGGGAGGAGGCTGGCTCTCAGGCCTCTCCAGGGGCCCCAGTGATGGAGGGTTCTGTCACAGTCAGGCCGTATACTTTATGTGTAGAACTTCCCTACATTGCATCTAAGCCTCTGACCCTCTTGTTTTATATAAACCGCCCCTTTCTCTCTCACACTCTCGCTCTCACACTCCCTCTCATAAAAACAGAAACATGGGGAAACATGCCCAAAAACGAAGTGCAAAAAACTCTTCTCCACTTCCCTATGACCCCTGGGTTTAGGGGGTAAAGTTTGAAAATTGACTATTATGGTTTGATAAGACTAGATATTTAGTTTTAAAATGATATCCTGTATGTATAATAAAGTCTTGTATTGCATGGCTGTGTGTTTACAGAACGTGCACAAGCCTTTAATGTTCTGAGAGGATGGAATTTGTTTCCTTATGACTACATACAATATAAAATACCCTGTAGAGACCTTTGAAGTAAAACTACCTTCCCTGATAAACAGAAATAGTTAATCCCTATTTATGTGGGGTTTGTAAATTCTACTAACACATAAAACATAACACTTTGAAATATTCTTCATTGCAAAGGCCACTTGTGTGCACAGATTTGTGGGCAAAACCCACGGAAACTGCTGTCTGTAAATAACAACCTGCTATTATTACCATTATAGAGTAAATATCAATTTGCATGGTCGTGATTGTTATAAATAATTTACAAAATATTGTGACATTCCAATCACAATGTCCTCCTCCAAACCATAAAATAATCTGTTTGTGTCTCACTTTGTGAAGCAAATCTTTATGAATTAACTTTTCTCATTCTGTTTATCCTGCATCACAATGGAATCACAATAGATCCAACTATTTGCGCCGGTGAGTGATATTTCCTTAAAAATTGCCCTATCCTGATAAATAAACAAACAAAAATCCTCTTTCACCCACTGGGTCTCTCAATGAAATAGTTGCCTTTTGAGGGCACCAAATGGCTTCCTTCTTTACTTAAAGCATGCCTAGTGTTCGTTTCAGCTTTCTCTCTCATTTACAGATCGGTCATACAAGATCATGCATGCAAATGTGGCCCTTTGCATCAAACGCTGACATTTTCTGTTTTGTAGACCGAATCACTAATGCCTTGTTTACTTCTTTTGCAGGCAGAATGGGTCGCTCTAAATTATGTACCTTTTGCAGAGAAATCCTTAGAAGTTATGGTTGACCTGTACCAAAAAACGGCTTGTCATAAAGCAGTAGTGGGTGAAAAGGTACTGCAGAATGTGATTAAGGTAAGGATCTTTGATCGCATCCCCATGAACCCTATCACCAGTGTATTCTTTCGGCGTATTTTATTAATGGTAACAAACTGGTTCACAGAGGACTATGGGAATTATAGTCAGAAAAGCGATGGGACAACCTTGGCCCCATTGGCTGCTACTCCTAGGCCATTTGGCCTCCAGGCGAAACATACATGCTTTCACCACTAGATGTCACCAAACACAACATGCCTGTAATTACTGTTCATTTTACTGGCATCTGTGATCGAAGAATATAGTCTGAATATAACGTAAAACATGCTTGTGCCAGTCATTGCCTTAATGTGTGCAGGAGAGTGTGGCACCCCTATGCCACGGAATATTTCTTATTACAGGGGTGCGCACGTAGGGTTGCCTAATCTCTTTATAAAGCATATGGGGCTCTCTCTTCACAGACTTTAAGGGTACCGTTGAGTCTGAAGTATGCCTGTCCTTCAGAAAGCACGTGGAAGCTGGCAGTGTCCTCCCTCCTTAAAGTGCTCTCTGTTGGGTTACCTGTAGCACGGCAGCATGCGTCATCTGGGAAATTTGATGGCATGTGGCCAGAACTGGCCAATACATTTGAAGACTTCTTATTTACTAAAAGGTAGGTTGTTACTCTGTCTTATGTGGATAGCAGTTGTGTTAAGTGTCCCATTTGCAGAGATGCAGTGATTGTAATACATTGCAAAATGTATATACGTGCATATGTGTGTGTGTGTATATATATATATATGTATAGCATAGCATCAGTTTCCAACACCTATGTGAGCACACTAGAGGGAGTTCTGTCCCTTTATTTGTGGCAGTGTGATGTACTGCATGTGGCACATACTCCGTGGAAGCTTCCTGCGCTGACATGTTAAATATCCCTGGGTGTTTACACTGTCCAGACCAGACCAGAAGCAAAAGTGACTTACAGAAACTTGCACTGTTGCTCTTAATGTAAGGTTACTGTTACCAGTCTCATGCCTGGAAGCACTGCATGTATGGTTTTCCATATACTTTCTCTAGAATCTTTCTCTAGTTTTCTTTTTTCCGTCCTCTTTGCTTACATTTTTGGGTGTGGTGTGTGTGTGTGTTTCCCCTGAGCTACATCTGTAGGCTACAGCCTGCCAACAATATGAACAGCACTTTTTGTATACACTGCACAGCCAATTTCACTGTATTTGCAGCATGCTCACACCTGATAGATCTGCAACAGGCTAGACCTTCTAGGTGGGACAAGCCATATGGCAAGTGATTTAAATAAGTGAAAAGAATGGTCATGATTCTGGCAGCCGCAGTTTAATGTTGATAAATGTAAAATAATGCACTTGGGATGCGAAAATCCCAAGGCTAAATATAGCTTTGGGAATACTGTTCTGTCGGTGATAACAAAGGAGACAGACTAAGAAGTGATTATTTCTGATGACATAAAGGTATGCAGACAACGCAGTAAAGTGTTGGGAAAAGCAAGCAGGGTGCTAGGTTGTAGAGCAAGAGGCATTAGTCGCGTTACGGATCTCTGGTCAGACTTCACCTAGATTATTGTGTACGGTTCTGGAGACCCCATCTCCAGAAGGATAATGACACATTGGAGAGAGAGCTTAAAGGAGGGTGACTAAAATTATAAATACTTTGCAGGATAAATGTTATCAGGAAACACTAATATGTATAGCTTAGATGAAAGAAGAGAGAGGGAGACGTGATAGAATTATTTAAATACTTAAAGGGATTTAACAAAGTACAGGAAGGAAGCTTAATTGAAAGGAGGCGAAATGTTAGAACAAGAGTAGCGGGACCACATTTTATTTCTGCCATTCAAGGACTATGAAGCGGATGAAATTACACACACACATTATATATATGTGTTTCACATATGTACACCCAATCACATACACATGAATACATTTTATATTATATAAACATCTCACATACACACTGATTCACATATACTATTATATATTAATTATTAGTGTTAACCCCTCTATTACCAGGCGTAAGCAGATTCAGAGAATGAACTCCTCTGTTACCAGACATTACACACACAGACAAACACAGTCGCATACATACAGTCAAAACACACATACAGTCAAACACACATGCCTGGTGCTGGCTGCAGCTTACACTGAGCTTGGTGTGAAGGAGAGTCTCTCCTGATCGGCTGAGACCTCTTTCACTCAGACTTCTCGTTCCGGGGCAATGCATTGAGGCTACCTGGGACCTGCAATGGGACTGTCCCGGGACATGTGGTCACCCTAAACAAGAGGTCATACTCTAATACTAATGGGTCAGAGGCTTAGGTGTAATGTAAGGAAGTTCTACTTTACTGAGAGAGTGATAGGTAATAGAACAGTCTCCCAGCAGAAGTGGTGAAGCCTAATACATTGATGGAATTTAAAAATGCATGGTATAGACATAAAGCTATCCTCACAGAGGCGTCTGAGCTGGTGGGCGAACTAGAGAGAAAAAAAGTTTGACTTCTATATCCAGAGAGACAAGATTTTGAAGGGCTGACAAGAGAAATAAGGCATATTGCAATATTATTTTGTGGAGCTTATTCATCTAAGAGTCTACCATTCTTCACAGTGTGATTAATAAGCCCCATGGAATAACAGAGGAAACTATCTTGTTTCACTCAGAGGGGGTACATGTGAAGCTTTGATGAACCAGGTCTTAGGAGTTTTTGACGGTACATTTTATAAACACAGATGTTGAAAGGTCAGACTTTTGAGTGCCAGGAGGATTCAATCGTAGCTTCCTTTCTGAAATGTACATTTCTTACTTGGCATTGCAGTGATTTATTTAACTACCTAGCTTCTCTGGTTCAGCATTTTTATGTATGTTTAGACACTTCTTTGGTCGCCTTTTATAGGGCTTCGCTCTTTTATGTGTGTGTATATATATACACACACACAAAAATGTTTCCCTGCTGATGTCTATATCTTCTCCATATTAAAATTGGACTCTGTTTATAGGATGGTCGGATATATATATATATATATATATATATCTCCCTATCCCTATATATCCCTATCCCAAGCTGGGCTAATTTCCCTGATATTATTTCCCACCAAGCCACGGGAACCTTTCCTATCCGACCATCCTATAAAAATAATCCAATTTTTATATGGAGAAGATTAATTTTAGGAGAACCTGTGAACTTCACATCCCAGTAGGTGTATTTTGTTCTTTGGTCAGCATCACAAGTTTTGTGGTTTCATAACAGCTGTGGAGCTACTTGTTGGCCACCCCTGCTTTCTACTAGCCTAAACTATCCTATTCTAGACATCAGCAAGGAAACATTTTTTCTTTTCGACAGCGTGTTGGCCCTTCTTGCTATATAATGTCAGGGGTTAGCCATGTTCTCACTAAGGTGAGTGATCTAGCACAGAACATCTTGAAAGGAGACTTCTTATGTGCCGCAGTCTGTTATTCTTTATGTAAATAAATGATATGATAAAGTTTAGATTTCCTGTTTCAGGGACTAGCATATAAATGGTTTTGTTGATCTTTTTTTCCCCTCACACAGTATACTGTTACATCCTGGACTATAAGTCCTCTCCTTACTGTTTTTTTTTCTTCTCTACAGCAAAGCGCCAGACAATCTTTCGATTGAAGAGTTTCAAAGAAATGAGAGCATTGATGTTGAGGTGAGCAGTGCGTGAGCAGAGAGCTCTTTGTAATGCCATCTGTATGAGCAAAAGACTCCAGGAATATTCTCTTGCTGGAAACTCCAGCAAGTCCATGCAGAACCTCCTTTGCAAATATACTTCTTAAGGGATTTCAGGTGTCGCCCTTAATAAAATACATGTTAGAGGCCATAATCAGCTTCCAACAGTGAGAAGGAAATTCATGGATTCATTATACATTGGCTATTTTAATCTGTATACATTGCTACATAGGTTTAAATGTGCTTTTATATTATAATGTTGTCTTGGGGCATGTGATGGTTCCAACTCTAGATAGCTTTCATTAGTCAATTGATCAAATCATCTGAATTATTGGCGCAACATAAGCAAAAGATAAGATTAAATACTATTCATATGTGTTAAAAACATTGCTTATGTGTCTAGCATCTGGAACGGTCATCTTAACTACCTGGTCACAGGATTTGGATGATTATCGCTCTCCTGGAAGCAGCTGCTCAGTTCAGGCAGCCTAGGAATGATAGGCTGAGAAGATGGGAGTTAACATTAAGGACAGGACATGGATGTAGCAGTTCTTTTGTCACATATCTCAATTTCCATAAAGTTAAACAGTCCCTTAGTTTTTCTCCTAATGTTTCCAAAACTGATAGACAAGTGGACTGGAAACGACAATAACACGTGCAATGGCAAATTGTTTTAAAGGCGAATTGATGCCTTCTCACAGTTACATTAAGAAACCTGGGAATCCTGTCACACAACATGTCCCACATAAACATTTATCAGTGGTCTCATTTTAACCCTTTCAGTGAACGAAGCCCGATATCGGTAAACAAGGTTCAATATTCTGCAGTACTTCTTGCAAACTGTCATGTCTTGTGAGCCAGACTCTTTGTTGGGTCCAGTCCATGAAATATGTCAAGCGCCTGCACCAGACACTATCAACGTTCTTGATCTACCAAAGGCTTTTGTGTGTGTTATACTAAGACAAGTTGGTGTCAAATGGAGAATGACAATTGTAGTTGGTATTTTTTCCAGGTGGTACAGCTCATCAGCACAGAGATCCTGCCGTACGCCAACTTTATTCCGAAAGACTTTGTGGGTAAAATCATGACTATGCTTAATAAAGGCTCCATACATTCACAGTCATCATCCTTCACTGGTAAGCAATTACAACAATACATATTTCATTTGCAAAGACTGATGACACTAAATGAAATTAAGTACATCTGCACATGCGCTGTAGCACCCCAATTGAAAGTCAATGGGAATGGTGTTGCTTAATTGCATGTACGCTAGCTTAGTGGCAGTACTTCCATACAAATGTGTTTTTGGAGTGATCCTTAAAGTATCACTTTGATACTATATCAGCGTTTAATAAAACACCCTAGGGATTTTGTGTGTTTACTTTGGATAACAAATGTTTAGTCATGGAAATATCTGGAAAGCATTTACTCTGGACTCTTGTTGTGAAATGTCTATTTTCCATTTCGTTTTAGGCTTTTGCACTATTACATGTGCTTCAGTTGGTTTCTAGACCTGCAGTACTGGAATAATATTGCTTTATGGTTTAGTTTTTTAAAACATCATCAAATCTTTGCCTCTCGTAGAAAGTCGATTATGGACCCACAATGCATATGGTCCTTATCCAAGCCATTGCATTGTGTGAGCTGTGTAATCATGGCACGTATAAAATCAGTTATCTGCCAAATATGTAGCTTGTAAGTACAAGCCAAGTACAAACAGAACATTTTCATATATTCCCATCAGTGTAATCCTATGGGTGTCGTTATTACTATAAGTTCTTAGTATTTTACTAACTTGGCTTCACCGACTTTGCTTAACTGTCCCATGACTTATAATAAAGTCCACACAACTACAGTCCTCGGGGATCAGCAACAAGCACAATGTTATAGACATGCCTAATTGGGCACAGGTGATTCCTGCCGTAGTTGGGGGAGTTTTAACTGAAACACCTTTGATCAAACAGGGAGTTTACTGAATCCTGGTATGTTGGCAATAGCTTATTTACAGGAGCTCTATATGCCTGCTATATAAACGCTCAAGATATTAGCAGATGCTTAAAACATGCCAAATTCCCTGTAAAAATGTCTATTTAAACAGGAATCAAAATGAGGCGCAGTGGATGAAAAGCCAGACTCTTTATGTTTCTAATCTAACCAGTGGGGGCAATGTATTTCACTTAACTATATTTCCTTAACTATATGTACAGATTTGAATCCTGAGACATATTAAAACATGACAGTAGATAAGAAACAACTGACTTAACTACCGTAGTTGATCTGGTTCTTACAAGTAAAGCCTCATTAAGTTTGGGGTTTCTTGAGTTGCCCGTGTGGTCAAATCCAACAGACAAGCTACTGTAGCTAAAATTGCCGAAAAAGTTAATGCTGATTCTGGCGAAAGTGGGTACGTAAACATAACAACTTGGCCACAGAGCAATGGAAGAAAGTTGCCTGGTCTGATGAATCACATTTTCTTTTACATCACGTCGATGGCCGGGTGTGTGTTTGTCGCTTACCTGGAAAACACATGGCACTAGAGAAGAAGACAATGTGATGCAACGTTTTACTGGCAAACCTTGGGTCCTGCCATTTGTAAGAAATTTATGCACTTCTTAGAAAAATACTCACACTAAATCACACTAACTCACTCTAAATCGCTCCTAGAAATTATGACCCCCTTACAGCAGGGTTATTCTTTTAGGGAATGTGTGACGAATAAAGCACAAATACAAGCGTATAGAAAAATGTATATTGATATTGAATTAGGTTACTGTTACAGGTGATAAAACATATAACATACAGAAAACATTTGATAATAATACAAAACAAAAGGGATACTTAAGCAGATTCTTGGGAAACCTCTCTCAGCTCACAGGCTTCTCCCGAACGCCATCTTGCGCAGCTTCGTTCTGAGTCTCCTGACCCAGGACACTTCTGTTCGCTGCGCTCTCCTTTCTCCGAGACTCCTCTTTGACTCTTCTCTTTCTGTTACCCAGACTCTTGTGACTCTGTTCAGACTCTTCTGTCTCTGACTCTTCTTTCTCCGACTCTGTTACTCAGACTCTCTCCTTACTCCTTCTCTTCTTAATCAGACTCTTCTCTCTGTCTTACTTACTCAGACTATTGCAGCCCCTAACTAGTCATCCCAGAATTCCTTGTACCTCCCAGAAAGTGGTTCACCCAACCCCTCTTTCCAGAGTTTTCCTGTATGACCCAATTATGTTGGAGACAGGTAGTCTATGTAAACATGTACACAGTTATGTTAATATAGACTGGCTTCAGTTGTCTGACCCCCTGTGGGGTATCCCACCTCTGCTGGAGCCGTTGTTCCAAACCCTTTGTAATGCATTACTATGCAAATGACCTTACATTGTAAAACCAGATATCTCACCTTATAGAAACCCAAATCGTCCCCAAAACATTATGCAATAAATGTAGTAATCACATTTTAAAGGCACCCTTCATTTCTTACACATTCATGCAGAGGTTACTTTGACATGTACCACCTACCTAAGCATTGTTGCAGACCATGTACACCCTTTCATTGACACGGTATTCCCCTTTGGCATTGGCCTCTTGCCGCAGGATAATGTGCCCTTGCCAAAAGTGGTTCAGGAATGGTTTGAGGAACACAGCAACAAGTTCAAGGTGTTGAATTGGCCTCTATGAAGCCCCCACCGTGCAACTTAGAGAAAGTAAAGGGGGACCTACATAATGAGGCAGGTGGTCATAATGTTATGGCTAATTGCTGTATATGTAAACCGTTGAATGCTTCCTCTGTCTCTATGCTTCACACCTGATTTTACCAATGTGAAGATTTTGAATTGTTGGAGTACATGGTCATTGTTGGTTTACCATTTGTTGCCCAAGACTCCAGATAACCACGTGCAAGGTGAACTATATCACGTTGCTTGTGCCTAGTGACCCCGATTGTGTTCTTCTTCATCATATGGATACTTCACTTCTCAGGTGAAGTAGTTTGGGACATACTTCCAGGATGGAAAAGTTCAGAGACATCTCAGCTGTTTCTCATCTATGTGCTTATCTTTGTTTAATGATCATCTTTGATATACTTATGTTATATTGGATATGGTTTGGCATTATGTCAGTGTATGTTTGTAAAATAGACTTAATTTTCCTAGTAGTAGATCTTTCCAATGTAAGTGCACAAAAACTCCCCACGAAATTCCCCAGGAGTGCCAATAACATGTTTCACAACCTCAACTTTACAAGCAAGGGTGTGACAAATACTGACTCATGACTCAGTGAATGGTAAGAATTAATTGAGCCGACCACTGGGATTCTTATTTAATCTGAAAAGGTTGTTGTAGATATGAGAAGGGAGACATTGATCATTGTGTATTAGTTATTGTTCTCTAAAAGAAATATATTCTTATATATGTATGCATGTGTATATGTACATATTCTGTATGAAGTGGAGGTGAAATGTATGCATCTATTCCATTGAGTTTTAGTTACTCCGAACTGGACTCTAAAAATGTACTGTCAGAAGCTTCCAATATAGAATCCCAAGATGTTTTGATGACAGAAAAATATGTCTTTGCACCAGATAATATAACCATGTTCTATTGCAATGTATATTCTCACATGCAGGAGTTTGGCTCTGTCTGTGTAAAACTGGGTCAACAGGATGAAGACTTGAATCCTAGCCAAATAACTCAATAAAATGCTGAACGCTCTGAGCTGTTACCCAGGAAAGCTTTCATACAAGTTCAGTCCTGCTTTACACCGTCTTATGTTTCACAGATTTTAATTAACTGGACTGCTCCCATTACAAATGAGGAAAAAGGGAAACTTGGGGAGCACAGGTCCCTCTCCTCCATTGTTGCCATGACGACTATACTAATATAGCACCGCGAGAACACAAAAATGGACACAGAATAAAAATAAAATAGGCGAAAGACTTGCAAAGTGTTTTATCGTTCTGTCTCCTTTGGAATTTTGGTCTGCGTTTGTGCAATTCCTTGCAGTGAATCCCGACTGTAAAAAGGATGTTTGTATTATCTGTACATTGAGTTATGTATCTGTGAGCTTCCTGGTGTAAACTGTCTGTAGTTTGACAACCCCCATGACTCGATCGCACATTCCAGTGCTGAGAGTACAGCGTCTGCTAGGAACAGGCTTTCCTACGCAACCTAAAAGGGTTTCATGGAATCCTTCCAATTGGCCAATTGCATGTAGTTCCTGGATACATTTGTCACTTGTGGTATATTTTAACAGACTTGCTTTGTGGTATTTTGCAGTCCAAGTGCCCCTTTGTGCTATCTGCTGGGGTAGTAAGTGTAAGTATGTTGATCTTGCGTAGGGTGTTCATCGCTGGCAGCTGTGCAAAGTTGCCAGTGTCCATCCCCCTCAAGATCGTACGGCCGTCCTTATCTAATGTATCTGTTTGCCGTAGCGTGTCAGTGGTAGTTTTGTCGTACCCTTCGAATGTATGCTGCTTAAACTGTTGGCTTCCATGCCAACAGCTTAAACCATGTGCCACATCTAGGCGGTGGAATGGCAAGTTAACCGGAGTGGCGCGTGTGCAGTAATGCGGGGCTCCTGACTCATCTGCTCCACCGGCTGGACCAGTGATGTCCGGAGGAAGGTAAAACTCCAGCTTTCCGCAACGCTGAGAACCTGGGGCAGACAGCAAAGATGTGGGCCAATGATTAAAGCTCCAGAACACTTTTGAACTCGCTTCTAGGTCACTGATCTTGCCGCGTACAGAGATGTTTGAACATTTATATGTAGTCTTGGCTGTGCCTGCTAGATTTTGTTTTTGCCACGTTAAGCCTTTGCTTTAAATCTCCCTTATTGGCACAGGCATTGTTGCTTGGAAACCAGTAAGCCCAGTGTCTTTGCCATATACAGTAAGGATTTGAAATGCGTCCATCCCTGTTCTGTTACATGATGGTTTAATGAACGGAGATCACAGAGAAGGGGGTATTATTGTTACGCAGTGCATATACCTTCCAGGGTTGAATGCAAAAGAACCATATCTTCAGTTTTCTGTATTTTATTATCAGTCCATAAAGGGAACATTTAAGTGATTATTTCAGCCAAACGGAAACCTGAGAAATAAGAAACAGGGTTGTGATAATGTTGATGAAAATGACATTTTAGGAATACTGATTTTCTTATATCACCTTTTTTCTTATTTGATCCATTATTAAGTTCGGCCTTACGTACTCGTGTGTAGTGACTATGAGATGTTTTGCTTTAATAATAAGACAACACTGGTATATGATCTAAGCATTAAATCTCTGCCAGTGCAGTTTATCCGTTTCTGGAATGAGACGGCGTATATTTATTGATTTGTTTTCAGGGAGGCTGGATCTGTGTGGTTTTCTGCTGGGCATTAATTCCAATGTGTTTGTTTTGCAGAAGCTGAAATAGATATTAGGATGCGAGAAGAGTTTTCAAAAGTGTGCTTCGAGACTCTACTCCAGTTCTCGTTTAGCAATAAAGTAACAACTCCGCAGGAAGGATATATCTCCAGAATGGCTCTCTCTGTGCTCCTAAAGAGGTCTCAAGATGTTCTGCACCGTTACATAGATGATGAAAGGTTGAGTGGCAAATGCCCCCTACCCAGGTAGGTAGCACTTGCGGTGTTTTATCGTAATGTTTATCAGCTCTCTTGAAAAAGAAAATCTGAATTCTACAGAAGACCCGCATGGTCAGATGAACTTATCTGTTGATTTGTTCCCTTTGTTTACACAGAAAATAGTATGACACCAAACACACACAAAATCAAGATACCTCATACCTCAATTATTCTTTAAATGTGTTTATGCCCTTGGCAGGAAGTAAAGCTTGCGGTATAGAAGCTCTGATGTGATATATTGTGTTTTAGTTGGGTTTTTGTTCTGCTTCTTTTAGTATTTATTGATGCAAAGTGTAGGTTCTTCCCAGATGAAATATTATTTGTACGCTTTCATCAACAGGACACAATTCTAAAGGAAAATAAATGCACGCTTGCCCATGGTATTGAGACAAGTCTTCCAGCACTTACAGTGAAAAATGTACCTTTGTTAGGCCTTCTCTGCTAATTAGCCTCTACTATTGTGAAATGTACAAGTGCATCAGATGAAAAAAAAATTTATTTTGTAAACTTGCAGTCGTGTTTAAATTTTATTGTAAATGTTTCGTGCAAGACTAGATTTCTGTTACAGAATCCATGTTATGCATTCAAAAAAGTCATGGGTCATTATGAATTTGAATTTAGATAGGATGAAGGGCTTGATTTGGAAATTACTAGAAGAGTATGTACTTGTGGCCCTGGAAACAACTAATAATGGATGTTTGTGTTTGGACTTTTTCAGGCAGCGTGTAACAGAAATCATATTTGTTCTAAAGGCAGTCAGCACCCTCATAGATTCACTTAAGAAAACCCACCCAGAAAATGGTAAGTTCAGTTCCTTAAAGCCTGCTGTTACTGAAACCTACACCCAGCAGGGATCTCTGAAGTAAGCCTTGGTATACTGAGTGGAGGGGGTAGTAGAGATGAGCAAATACCTAAGAATGTGCAGTCTGAGATGTGAGATCAGGACTAGAGATGGGGGGGGACAAAAAAATGAAAAATTGGGGGAAAAACAGGGTTTTTTGTTTTTTTTCCAAAGCCTTTTCCAACAAAACGGAGTGTGGAATAGCTTCATTTGCATTGATAAATAATATGTTTATGACATGGCATTCAAACTATATTACATGGAGACCTTTATGAAAGATGAAGAAATAATGCCAGTTACTTAACTTTTCCATTTGCAATTGGTGCTGATTGGGCGATTTTGATCACTCTCCCCATCCTATTCATGTAGGAGGATTAGAGGAGATCTTTTGTTTTTTTGTGTTGATGTACAGTTCATGTACAGTTAAAATGTTCTTATCAGATACAGACCTTGTTGTTCTATTTGCAACAAAAAATAAAGTTTTATAAAACACATTTGGTTTATTATTTACTTAATAAGCTGTATTTTTATTTCAAGCATGATACTTTACACTGCATTCCACGTTCCCAGTGTAACCAAATAATCTTACATTTGTAAAACTACTCCCTTTTTTTCTGAAAATTTCAATTTTTTTCTGGCAAAAAAACCCCTGTTTTTTCCTATGACTTATAAATTTCCAGAAATATTACGTCTCTAAATAGGACCCGGGGCAGCTTTAGGGTATTCTTTGAACTAGTTATCCACATGTTTTCTGTTATTCATGTGTAGAACTACATTTTGCAAGAAGTGAGGGTGGAGTATTTACTTGCATAGTCTTATGCAATCATTTCTGATCGATGAATCTTAAAGTCTATGACCGTTTCAAAAGACGGGAAATAAACGTGGTGAAACATATTCATAGATGGAGCTGAAGCAATATTCAGTCTGACCTTCAAGATCCGTGACTCATACATCCCCAGGCAATACATTCATCGGGAGCCTCCTCCTGACATCCATGGCATGCTTACTGCCGCCTATAGCTACTCATGCTGTTTGTGTGCCCGTGTCTTATCACCCACGTGTAATAAAACCTTAACCCTACCGTTTTTTTTTAAAGGAGACCACGGTTGAGTACAGAGTTCATATCTCCCCACACATTCAATTCTCATCCTCCCACTGTCTGCTCTTTTTGGCTTTCTGTAAAATGTTGGATCTCATTAACATTTGGTTTTAGTTATAACTTGTCGTCCCAAGGACATCATCATGTGGTTTTCCTGCCACTCCTTTAGAGTCATCTCTTGGCAGACAAATGGTGTTAAATTATATGTTCGCATTGCACCATCAAATAACGATTACTGTCCTCTGTGTAAATATAGACATTGTTCTCTCATACAAATCTTCCAATGAGGTGCTGAATTGAAGTTGCCATTACAGGGTGCTAACAATAACACCCATGTGAAACCTACTGTTGCAGTGTACTTGTGATCAAGGATATCTGTAAACATTCTTGTCTTCCACCATCGCAATACCTCTTCTTTGTTAATGTTGATCAGCAAAATGAAAACAATGATGTGAACCAGTAGAGCTTAACCCAGCTTTTTTCATTTTAAATCACCAGCTCTGATGATTTCCAGTAATGCTTTTCTAAATTATTTTAAAAAGCCAATTCAAGTGATATCATAACCATGCTAGGTGTCTGTATTTAACAATCATCTTCTACGTCATAAAACATAGAAATGTCTCTTCAAAATAGCTTGAAAACGGTTGTGCTTTCAGAAGTTGAGTATTCTTCCATCATGATTAATTTTATTGATTTTATTTATGATACCCGGTATTTTATTTCACATGTATCTGGTTTTTGCATCCTTTTTGGGGTTTTCCCCCTGCTATTAGATAAACTCTTGACAATGTTTCTAAAGAATATTACATGGGAAGCTGGAGGTCTTGCTGTCCTTGAGAGGCATCAGATTCGCAACAGACGTTTCATCTCTATGGTTTCTCTATTTGAATCAGGGACAGCAAGCGCCCCGAGCTCTCCATGGTGCTGGAATGAGCAGCATACAAATGGATTTACCTGTTATAGTTGGGGGGAAAAAAGCAGAAAAAAAGCAAAAAAGTTACATTTCAGAGTTTAACACCACTCTGTTTCTTCCTTGTACAGGAAACCCTAGCGGTACCCCTGCAGAATATGATGGTGTCACATAAATTAATAGTAATAATAGCTGTGATTGCTGTAAAGGGTATTGCACATCTGTTTCCATTTATATATGGGAGCTTTGTGTGTTCACAACTAGAACCTGGAACCTGGATTGATCTTTCCCTCTCATTACTATCATACTCTACATTCATTGCATCTCACATGGGTGCTAAGCCATCCCCATTTCACATCAGGAACATGTTATTTTGGCAAACAACTGTGGTTTGGGGATGGCAAGGTAGGGAATCATGTGTAAAATATCTTGCCTAATGAAACTGAAAATTGTCCCTGTAGTTGTATGTGTTTTTTACATTCTCTTTAAAAAAAAAAAAAAACCCTTCATGACAAAGACATACATGTACCGGCTTACAATGCACTGTCCTTAATAGGTTTAAGGAGAACCCGTTGTCCTTAAGGGGTTAATGTATGTCGGTCAGTGTGTTTGTGTCACATGCTTTCTATTCCTCTTTTTTCTATTGTTTTCATTACTTAACTGTCAGATGACCTTTGGGTGTTGTAAAAATGGCAGTTTCATAAGCAGAAGGCATGCATGGGAGTGAATTCTTGATCCAGTAGACATCTGAGGCGTTATGAAGGACACACTGGAATCACAGCAGGCCGATATCACAGAGTTTACATGTCATTTCCATGTTTAGGTGTCACGATACACATAAAGCCAGAATTGTGCATCTATATAGACACGCAGTATAGACCCGTAGGGAGTGAAGGTGTTCAGTGTAGCTGGACAGATTATAGGGCATGTATTTACATCTCCTGCCCTCGCAGTGAATACCATTCCTCTGAATGCCGTCTTAATAATCTAGTTCCTTCAACAAATTGATTTTGCTTTGAATAATCAATGCATTGATGTAGGATAAATTTATAAACAGTAATATTACGCAAAGATGGAGGCGGCATTGCATTTTGTTGCGTGTTTCAGAGAACTTCTGTCTTGTAATGTCTAACAAAAGCCATTAATTTGTGCAAAGCTTTTGTTTCTTATGTTATAAATGCTGCTAGAGCTGTCCTTTTGTAGATTGTATTTAATTCACTATTCACATGTGGGAGTAGATTAATCCTGTGTGTGCCAGAGGAGATGAGCAATGCTTTTGTACACAACACTCATACGTGGAGATCAGCCAAAAATGAAATCCCTCCAGATTTTCACCTACGTTTCCCATTAATGCCGTAGACCTGTGATTAGTGTTGGAATAAGCATTTAGTCTACTGAGCCTCATTTCCTGGATTGCTTACTTTGGAACGTTTGACATTTAAATATGTGAGGGATGTTTAACAAAATGCCTACTTTTAGTTTAAACTGTTACCAAATGCGAATGTTCTCTTTGCTGGTGAAATAGCATGATTGCCCCTTGCCTATAATACCAATTATATGCACATTCTGACCACTGCTTTATGAGTATTTGCAGAATTTGTTAGATCCTTTATAACTGGTGAACAAATTGGAAACCAAACAATATGGAGTGGTGGTCAAGAGTGCCCTAAGCATAATGAGCTTCACAGCAACTTGGTTGAAATCTATTGTTAACAGATGAATGTTTATTTTAATGCTAGATTAGTATGTAGACTCACTTAGGCTACAAACACTTTATTTAGTTTGCCTTTCTTCTAATGATGGTCTCTCTTCTGTTTGTAGTTGATGGTAACACCTGGGAGCAAGTGATCTCCTTGTACCCAACCTTAGTGGAATGCATCACGTGTTCATCCTCAGAAGTTTGTACGGCTCTCAAAGAAGCTTTAGTTCCCTTTAAGGACTTCATGCATCCACCAGCAGCCAAGGTGCAGAACGGCGAGTCTTGACCACTTCAAATGGATGACGTAGATGAAGCCCCGATGAATGTTTCCTCCTAAGTGAAATTATTTTTCAAAAGGACAACTTTTCTTGGACATCACTGAGCAGCCAAACCTGGCCTCCTTTTAAAATTCTAATAAGCTTGTTCATTCATTAGTGCAAGCTTGCATCTCAATAAATGTTCAGTAGCAGTGTGGGTGTTCCTGAATTTAAAACAATTAGATGAAGTAAATTATTATTTTGCCTTGAAGCTGGAGAGTTGAGGCACTGCGTGATGGTGGGCAGATACAAACGGCTGTTTGATGTGTTAAGCAAAGTATTACTTTTTGGTCAAGCTTGGTCAAGATCCCATTGAAAGTACAACCTGTACTTTCTTTTATGCAAGATAATACTTTAACATTCCATATTTTTGTTAGCAGCCTTTGTACACCAATTAACTGACATATTTGTGTGTAAAATAAATGGTACAGTTCTGTAATCGATTGTCCCATTTATTATTTGAAATCATTTTTGGTACTTGACAGTGTTCAAACGCACAATGAAATATATTTGTAGCAATTTTTAATGGGTGCATATTGTGATCCATATCTGTGAACACGCAATTATTCTCATAAATATATTAATTTGAATGTATTTTGTTTGCATTTGAACTGCAGTGTTTCATGATATGAATATTAAAAGCACAATGACCCAGTACCTTCTTCAGCTGGAGCCTAAGTCTTAAGCCGGAATATGTGACCTATGTGCATTTGGCCATATTTATTAAGTGGTGTGATGGTCAGCCTTCAGATTTGACGGTGAGACATAGACATGTTAAAGGAGTCTTCTTTGAAGCTGGAGAAACTTGATCTTCAATAGTCAGTGATCTGACACAGGGTTCATGACATCATAAAGTGTCTGCCTGCTTCATTATTGAATGGAATCTTTTAAGGATATGGAAGCAGTTTAACTTTGTGAAATAAGGTGTTAAGACAACACAAAGTCAAGTTGTCTGCTCTTGTAGAATGTTTTAATTTATTTTGCCAAAGTCTGCAGGGCCAGCTAAGCCCTTCTTGTGCATGAAGCTAGCAGGAGTTGATGCTTTACAATGCATTATAATATCAGAGAGTTTCTGGGAAATTCCATATTTAGTGCCCTTTGTACTGTAGTACGCATGCTGTGGCTCTGAATGTAACTGAGCAGTTAAAAGTTGGACTGATATTGCTCTGTTTCAAACATATTTTCCTATTGGCAGTTAAAGTGGCTTTGTACATTGAAACGTCTTCATGCATCTTACCATTTTTGTTTCAAAATTGCCCGTGATCCAGTGATTATCATTGAAAGTAATGATGAGACGTATAAGACCCACACACAGTGCAATTTTTGTTCATAATTTAAATTCACTTACAGAATATTACACTTTGCAGGCTTGTAGCTGATATTAGGATACTGAAACAGAAAGCTTTTGTACCAGCCATTCACTTCTGACTTTGTCATGCATTCCCAGTGCAGTTACCCCTAGCAACTTGGCCTGGAATTGACAACTGCTTAATGGCGTGTTGTATGTTAGTGATGAATGGCTTCTGATGGGTCATTGCTTTACCAGTATTAAATAGATTAGTCACCATTTGGTTAGACCTGATCAAGGACTGGTTACTTTTGGTGGTAGGGTACAATGAGGCAACAGAATTTGTTTTACTGGTTAGGGAGTTATAAGGAAATCATGTATTTAAGCATTAAGCTGTGTGCCTGCTTCTGATGGCAA
>VKOC01000003.1:11855974-11878662 GCA_009364415.1 Spea multiplicata | reverse complement strand
GTTTACATGAATTAACATTTACTGGTAAAGCTTTTTCGTCTTATATTCAGGCTTTTTCTTTTTTTTCCTAAATTAATATTCAGATTTTGGGGGTCGTCTTATAATCGAGCAAATACAGTACTTATACATAAATTCATAGCATATTCCCATCCTCTCCTGACGGTCCCCCTTGGATTGTCTAGCAACATGCGCTGACATAGTATGACAGTTTCTGTTTTTACACAGAAAGCAAAACAAGATAACATTCAAATTGTTATGTCTTTATGGAGTATATTTAAAAGGCATAGCATAGTTTTTCATGCAGTCACCAAAAAGATCAAACCAGATGCAACAGTCTAATAAAGCATACCATGTCTATCTTAAATATACTGATATGTCAAGGTAAAGCACTTCCACAAGCACCTAATTACCTATTTTTATTCAGTTTTTCCTACCCAAAACTAGGCACTCATCTTAAGCCAATACGCTATATGCCAACTAACTCAGCTCCAACTCACTAATTCCATCATAGTGAAAATACAGATAGTTTTAACAGTCCCCTAATGTAGAAAGCGCTATAAATAAAGTATAACCCACTTGCTGAAATAATACTTGAACCATTTATTTTATGCGTTATTTGAAACATATGTCCAAAATGACATTGTGTATTTGGCATTTGAGTACAAGTTTTCAAACCTGATTCAAATAAAAGCACAGTCAAGCCTAGGTATTACCGTGTGGATTTGAGTTTATGTTATGCAGGCAGTCTTCTCAACTGAATATAATCCATGATCCATAATCCATGGGTGGTGGATGAGCACATGTGGGTGGTCAGGACTACGTAGGCTATAACAGTGAGGCCAAACCACAAAGATTATTTTCATAAAGTGAAATCTTTTGCAGTCCTGCCGATGTGGAAAAAAACAAAAAACCCTTAGATGTTACACAATTTTAAATCAGGTGATATATGCTAATGTATTGAAATATTATTTAGCAAGTCACACTATATGATTCTTACACAGGTTCTATCGCAGCATACATTTGTTTCCATATACACTTGTAGAGTTTGTTCAATGTCTTTTGTATTGTAAACTTCATAGTCTAGAGTTAATAAAGGCATTCTATGGGTTAATTTCACATGAAGATGAATCCAACTATATTCTGGCATGTTAAATGGAATACTACATTTATATTCTCTCGGTTCCTAAGGCCTAAATACTCAAATTACCCTTAGCTGAGTGTCAGATAAATAATTCAAACAAACATATGAAACTTATTAGATTTATACAATGCATGGTACATCATAAAGTAAAATAAGATGTTCACTTCCATAACAAAGCACAGTTTTACTTTGATTAAAATTACTGAAAGATATATCTAATCATATTCTAGACATGAACAGAAAATAATGCCATTTAATATTATGCTTTCTGAGATACAAGATCAGTATATGACAATAAGCCCAGCTAAATTATTCAGTAATACAGGGGACCGCAATGCATTGGGCTAGGGGTCCTGACTCACACACACACAAACACACATACCATAAAGGATTATAGGAAATATATAAAATATGAGCATAAAGCAACCAAAGTGTCACATGTTTTGTTACTTTAGGCATCGTGCTGCCTTTATGTAAAATTGCAAGACAAACACAGAAAAGAAATCTAAGATTCTGGTAGGGGGGCACAAAGTCCGAACGGGGAAACCCAGAAACGCACCCACTTGCCAGCCCTTCACTAGTTCTATACAGCTATATGGTTTGCCCAGGGGGCAATCAACTGCTAGGCTAGCACAAATTCTCCAAACAGGGCTGGTCCAATTTGAAATAACTCAAAGGCAGATGCGCATTTGGAACTCCTAAAGCAACAGTATGACCTGGTGGTAATAGTGCAGCTACTTGCAGTGTACAATGAACTATATATAAGATAAGGGTGTGAGATGTGATATAGTGAGTACACCTGCTAATTATTGAATTTAGGTTTTTATGCCAGAACCATTGCTAACAGATGTGTTCACTCAAGAACCCAGACATGCCATCTCCATAGATTGGCAGTAAAATGGATTGTGCTGGAGAGCTCATTGACTTAAAATATGGCACTGCCATATGATGCCACAAAGTCAGTTTGTGAAATTTATTTCCCGCTGGATGTGCCCCGGTCCACTGTATGTTCAATTATTGTAAAGTGAAGGCATCTAGGAATAACAACAGCTGAGCCACAAAATAGTGGACCACACATGCTCGCAGAGCGCGGGCTACCAAGTGCTGAATCATGTAGCATGTGAAAATCACCTGTGCTCTGTAACATCGCTCACTACAGAGTTTCATACTGTTACTGGAAGCAACATCAGCACAAAAACTGAACATCAGAAGATTCATGAAATTGGGTTTTATGGCCAAATAACCAAATATCACTATGTGCAATGCCAAGTGTCTGCTGGAGTGGTGTACAACATGCCACTGCTGGTCATTGGAACAGTGGAAACATGTTCCCTGGAGTGATAAATCACACTTCATTATCTGGAAGCCTGATGGACGAGGCTAGGCTTGGTGGATGCCAATGGAACACGTCCTAGTGGAATGCATAATGCCTACTATGAAGTTTGTTGGAGGAGGGGTAACAGCCTGGGTCTGTTTTTCAGGGTTTGAGTTAGGCCCCTTAGCTCCAGCAAAAGGGTAATGTTAATGCTATAGCACATGTATGAAGAAGTGGGGATGATGCTCCGGGAAAACAAACAGACATAAACACACCACTGACCCAACTTCCATCTTGCAACCACCGAGCTACTCACCTCCCCCCTTGTCCAATACCATAAAACAGCCCATGTGCTGCCATCTACCAGTGCTTACCACCAGCCGACCAAAAGCTCGGTGGGCACGACCAAGGTCATTGACCTTACCACAAGAGGTTAGGGGAGGATTGAGACCCGCCTTCCATCCTTAACACCACCTTCCATAACTAATGATTAGTATCTGTGAATGAGGAAATGAATATATGAATGAGTGAATGAATGTTTGTGAATAATAAATGAATGAATGAATATGTGTGCGATTGCATGGATGTGTAAGTGGCGGGGAAGCATTGCACAGGGAGGCTGTTTGAGGATACCACAGGCAGGTTGTTTGGGGGCACAGGTGTCAAGTCCTATGCTTCCAATCTGGGTGTTGGGCAGATCCTGTGAGTGCAATCTGGGTGCTAAAGGGGAGTGTTAATTCATGAGAGGGTGCTGGCTGGGAGCATCGTATAAATCAATACTAAAGGGGGGGCTGGGTGGTGGGATAAATATACAATGTGGGGGCATTAGGGTGAGCACATCAGCCATGTTTTTACATTCTACTGACCAGCCCAGATAAAAAGCTACCCTGCAGTATGGGGGATTTATAGACTCATGGAAGGAAAAAACTAGTCAGATATACATCCCCCATACTGCAGGGCAGCATTTTATCTATGCTGGTGGCATCAATACACAAGGGTGGCAACTGGGGCCATTACACCAAAGTGTGCAAAATACATTTTTTTTATTGTTGTAGCTTAGCCCATCTGGTGGGTGTCAGAGCCTGTCCTGGTGTGTGTATTTGGTCATCTGTTTCCTGGCACTATACTTTATGTAGGAATAAATTGAAATATTACATTTTTACTTATCTGGAGATAAAACGCCCTCCTGAATTTGTAGTCACTTTAAAGGACAAAACTTTCTAGGCTCAGAAATCAGCAGAAAAGTAAAGGTTTTGTGTTATTTATTCTATTTGAATCTGCATATTTTACTCAAAATGATTAGTGGCAGTTAATTGTGGCTTCAGGCGCCCCGTGTATGATAACTTTTTTTAGTGAACTGATTTACTCCCAATAACATTACATCAATATGTATTAGAAAATCAGGAAAAGATGGGCATGGATGGTGGGCTGATTAGGTGGCGCAATGGGCCACTTGACTAGACGTGCCCCCCAGGCCGTAGGCTGCCAGCCCTCCCCTGATAGCTATGTTTAAAAACACAAACATCATTGTCCAAAAACAAAATGTTTTTTGTTTTTATTGGTAGACCTACTTTGTGAGTATGTATTAGTACAACATATACAGTATTTCTCAATATTGCTATTAGATGACATGTCAAAGATGAGTCTCTTGTCCTGCAGCTTGTGGTAAGCTAATTTGTCCATGAATTATTTAAAACAAAATTAAACAATGTCATTATTTTTTTTCCTGCGAAAATATACCAAATTCACATTATGTTCCATTAATGGCAGTAAAGCTGTCAGTTTAGAAAAGCCAGCAAAAATGTAATTTCAAGTTTAAAAGTAGCATGGAAAATTCTTTTGAGGCCAATATACTGGAAAGTTAAAGACAGCATTTTTTGTATTAATTGTTGGGTTATCGTTTAGCCAGCTGTTTAACCTTGAATGCACTGCTTAAAATCAGCAGAGTGCTGCTGTGTTCCTCTAAATTAAGACCTTTATGAATGGATCAGGCCAAGAGATACAAAATTACTTTCCACAAAAAGAGTGGATGCAGCATAAATACTGAACTGCGAATCAACAATAGAATAGGATGCTGATTTGTAACAGAGTTATAGTTTAAAAAATGTAATTGGCTCTGCCACCAATTTAACTTATCCTAAGCAGATGTTATGAACAAGCACTAAAATAAATTACAGAGATACATACAATGCATGCATTTATGTATACAGTATATTTGTGTGTGTCTATATAACAGTTCTTTATATATATATATATATATATATAATATTATTTTTTTTAAATAATAAAAAGCCTCATACCCTACTTTACTAATTGTATTTTTTTTAATCAAAAATAGAACATGGGTTTAATTGTATTATGGTATTATTGTATTATTTTTGTTATTTAGAAATTATTCTAATTATACATTCCTATTTACTGTGGCCATCCCAAACAGGATAAACATTATTATGGAAAATATCAACTCAGCAATGTATGATTTGCATTTTACTCAGTGAAATAAGTATTTGATCCCCTATCAATCAGCAAGATGTGTGGCTCCCAGGTATCTGTTATAGGTAACTCTTAAAGGGAGTGCTCTAATCTCAGCTTGTTCCCTGTAAACACATACAATAACAAACTGGTGCAAAGGAGGAGAGGGCCCTGCTGTTGCGAGTTTACAATCTAGTCGGTGGTTGAGGGGAATAGCCTGGGACACATACTCTTTCCCCGGTTCCCCAGTCACTAGTCGAGACTCAGTGTAGGGTATAACCAAAACGAAGACTGATTTATTTCTCACACACAGGGCTGGATTTATCCAGCAAAACACATATTTACATAAAACAAGATATTGTGACACAAACCGCCCCCTTAATCTGTCTGCCAGAGACAACAGGGCCAGTAACGGGATTAACAATACAATAGGGGCCCCAACCTCCACTATCTATCACTGGCCAAAATCAGTTCCAGGGATGGCCGGGGTAAATGTCTGTAGTAGTGGGCACTGGGGGGGGGACTTACTTATACAACATTAAACTAAAACAATGGCGGTCACTCCTGGTTGCAGATCCTGGCTGTCTGCTGGAGATAATCCCCTCAGCACGTGATGGGAGGATATATTGTTGGGGGTGACACAGAAGTCTTTACAAAGTCAGGGCCATAGTCAATAGGGAGGAGGCTGGCAGTCAGGCCTCTCCAGTGCCCCAGTAATGGAGGGTTCCGTCACAAAGGCATTTGTTGGCATAGAACAAAATTGTAAATGTCAAATCATATGTGACTGATGTGGGCATAGTGGAAATTAGTGAGACACTAATGTTGGTTTTAGATCACTGGAACTGAAATTATTTTAAATGGAATCATATTAAAAATATTCATAAATCCCATTCGTATGAAATATCCTTCTTAGGTATTCAGAATTACTGAGAAATAGCTGTTATGTTTCCCAAGTGGAACATGTATGGAACCGTGAGCCAAGCTTGTCTCTCATGGGAGCTTAAAGCAAATACATATTTTCTTATTTCTGCTTGTTCTATAATGATCATGAGGAGATGTCTGTTTAAAATATAAAAACATTTAACATCTTACAAATCAAACCATTTGCTTCATTTCCTCAAAACTGCTACCAAAATAATACCGGTAATAATAATATATTAAATAACAAGGGACCATCTGTATGGGCACAAAATCCACCCATAACATCCAAAAGATAATCCTAAACCACCAGAACCAGAAATAACATAAAATATGGCTATAACTCCAGGAGAAAATGACCTACTCCAGATTGAACAAAGAAGAGACTTCTGAGCAGAGCTGCAACTAGATCTTATGCCACCTAGGGCAAGGTGGGAAGTCTCACCCATGCTGACTAGAAGCTTCTGGAAGCAGAAGGGATGCAGGGTCATAGATGCTGGCCGTGTTCATGTGCCCCTCACCTTGTGGCACCTGGGTCAGGTAACCCCTCTTGCTCAATGGAAGATACATCCCTGCTTCTGAGGTCCTAAAAGTGTATGTGTCTTTTTTCTGTTTTGGATCAATGACTATAGACTCCCCATGAATAAACAAACCAAATAATATTTTATAATATCTTGCAATGCAGCAATCTAAACTAAACAAAAACTCAACAAACTAAAAGCCCAACTATTTCAACAACAACAACAAAGTTGTATGAAATACACAGATGGAGAAAGAATAGTGCTACATCCACATATTTTGGGAATGTGAATCCGGATAGGGTCAGGGTTTTGTGAAAATAACAGCACTGTTCTCAAACAGAGAAACAGAAAATGTTCACATTCAGAACGCTGTCCATGAATAATAATGTAGAGAATTCAAGTACACTGAATGCAGGTAGGAAAAAATGAGCAAGCAGTCATTGGATAATATACTGTCAGATTCCTAATTGTTCTCTATGTATATTTTCTATTATTATATTGAGTAATCATATTTAAAGTGAAAGATGAGCCTAAAATCTGATCTAAAAATAATTGCAGCGCAGCCTTCTAGTAATCTTCTAGAGAGACACGGCCAAATTGGTAGCAGCCTCTCGGGACTCAGATGCCTCTGTCCTTCATTTCTCCGCTTATGACTCTTGTTTGGTGAGTATGAGTGTATCACAGTTTTCTACAGCTCGAAACATCACAATAATGTTTAAATAAAAGAGCAAAGCAAACCACAAAATATTCATACGTTACATTGTGCAAACACACAGTCAGTTTGTAAAATCGGGGAGAAAAAAAGGAAAAACAATGGGGGGGGGATTCTGGCCTGGGGTGTCCTTTGCTCGAGGACAACGGGGGATAACGTTTCTGCCAATGGCTTATATCTTTTCTCTTTCCTATCTCTACTTTTTATACAAGCATTGTAGCAACTGAAACAGCAGCCACTCACTTGCATGCTAATAAGATATGAATGTTAATGTAGCATACTTGTGATTGGCTGCTGCTGTTGCTACTCCTATAGATTTTACTGGGAGCTCTGTTCCTATTCATTAAAATGGCTGTCCTAATAAGCATCTGGATGAAGAATACCATAGTATGCACCCTACCTTCAGTAGAGAAAACTCAGGGAACAGTTAAATGAGACAGAATAACTTCTATAAATATTCTAACTTCTATAGAAGAATAACTTCTATAACTATTCTAATGTCTATAAATATATTCTTGCAGTGACTTGCACGCTAGAAAATTAACTGTAATCCATGCAAAATAAGCCTTTAAACTCTATAATCATATTTTGCAGAGCGCAGGTTACACCTTAATGTATAATTTTCTCCTATCCAAAGTGATAGGAGAGCTGACTGCAGAGCTCATTGAAACAATGTAACTATATGGCCCTTTTGCACCAAAGAGAGGTTGCCTTTTCACTAGCCTACGGGCAAAAAAATAAAGCCATGAGCCACAAAATCGGTAGAGAAGGAGGAAAAACTACCTAGCTAACCCTTTCATGATTTTGGAGCCGTGTAGCAGTTTCATTACATGTCCACTAAAGCTTCCATTTAGGGATGTGTCAAATAGAAACAGTGCCTAATCCCTACATTGGGTAGTAATACCAAAAAGGTTTTTAATGTAATTATACGATACGTGCGTATGTCTCTAATGGTCCGGCAATTGGCCATGAAGATGATTACAGTCTATTTTTTCCGTCACCTCTCCTCAGCATGCGTTTCTCTGTCTCTACAATGCATGCTAGTTATCTTGCAGTAACTATAGCAACAGAAGATGTGCTTCTGAATTACATACATTTTAAACACAAATGACACGTGGACACCGTAAGCATATTCCAGTTCAACTTTTTTTCAGAAGTGCGTATGCATAAATTACTAAAATGAAAGCCATCTACAAGTTTATTAGTAACGGTAAAATGTTTCTATTTATTGTTATACTCCTTTTCTTAACTTTGATCCCATTATGGTTAATTATTTTCCAGGCTTTTATTGCAAAGCTGACAATTTAAATCTTTACAAACACAAAATGTCGGGTCCCTTTGTATGTTGTGTTATGGAGCCTCTTATAAATCAGAACTCAGTTATATGCAGTTATGGAGCTAATAGACTCTATGTGTGCATAATAATAATAATAATAATAATAATCACTTTGCACATACCTGGAAGTAAATAGTTACAAAATTAATTAGCAGCAGATGCACTATGAGGCTTTTAGGGCCTAGAAGCCCTTCTGCAACCCAGGACCTGAAGGCCCTATGTTACTCCCCAAAGTTACCTTAATCCTGTTGTTATAAATATATTAGCATACCTCGAAACTTTAGAAGGTATGGTACCCATAGCTCTTCTTTGTGATTTGTGTGGGGGGAGGCTGAAGACAGCTGTCACAAACATTATTACCCTGAAGGGGATCTTAAGTAGAAACCACTTGGTTTTTATATTGACAACTGTATTTTTCTTACTGTTCATTTAGAGTGCACATCTTCATAATTAAACATCAACATAATGGAACATAAACATCAACGTAATGGCAAAATATTCACAGAAATAATTGTGAAAATTGAATTCAACGTATTGCCTCAAATTAAGCATTGTAGCTTTTTTAATAAAAGCTAATAATAATTCCACACAGATATTGCTAAAGAAAAATGAGGCACTGTTTTTATTTCCTGCTATGACATCAGTAAGAAAAAAGAATATTTCAAGTAACTGAACATAAAATAGAAAAATGCTTTTTGGTAGCCAAATTTAATGATTTTTTTTTAAAAAAATTGTTATTTATGGCATGAAAAGTAGGTGATAACAGGATAGTCATATCCTTCCTCCACTATGACAGGTCACATATTTCTCATATAGGTCACATAATGCTACTTTCTCTGCCCCTGAAAATCCACAGTGAGTTAGGAATCAATGCCATTAACTCAAGGGATACTTCTCATGGAGTCTACATTCTGAGCAAAAAGGCTGTAGGGTACAGAACTTTCTGGCTCAAGAAAATCTTACAAGAAATGCACTACACCCATCACATAAACAGCTCAAAACATGTAGCCTCTTTATTTCTTTCCAGGAACACAGCAGTAATTAAAAAATACATATGCGCATACAGATACAGGCAAGCCAGGGTAAATTGTTGTGGTTCTGTCACCATTTCTTGGTTGGCATTCATAAAATGGGGTATACATCTAATTATAAATAAATAAATTTCATATTTTTTTGCCGAATATAAACTTAATGGAATATATATTTTCTTTACACATGTAATTACAATAGCATTTTAAGTTATTTCAAACAAATCTATGTTGGTTAATTTGTAGAGAAAATATTATTATATTAGGTTAAAAAGATTCTCATTACAGTCTGGCATCCCCATGCTTGGTTTGTCTTCTGAATTGTCCTCAAGCCCCCTGGACCAGCCTGGCCATCTGGGCAAATGCTGGTACTGATGGCCTTATACTTACTGATACTGATGCAGACCAGGTGCTGCCATGTACGGCCATTGGCTGGGTATGTGTGGAAGGAGGCTAGAAGGAGCAAAAAGCTAAATATAGCTTTGAAGCAATGCTTTATCTTTTTATTTTTGAAAATGATCCTATTGTTTTACTTTCCCAATTTATTTTACTTTCACAATTTGTTGATGTCCAGTCAGAGAATTGCAGGTACAGTTGGCTTCATCTAACTGGATTTATGGGTATTACCATCTCAGGATAATACTGTCCTTTTTTTAATATTCCTGATGTTTTACACAACATACATTGCCATTAAAACAAAATGATTTGTTTTTTGTTTCCTCTGGCTTTCTGCTTACTTAATTCCAGCTTGTTGCTCGCTGGTGATTCATCTGTAATACACACTTATCTTCATTAAATGTTGAAATGTTCTCTCTGATGCTTCTCAAAATAAAGCAATTCTTCAAGAAAAAGTTATTTCCATCAGACATATAACTGGCTCATCCCCTTACCGAGGGATCTTAATAATATTTGGGAAGGAGTAATCCCATGGATATTTGTTCTTGTGTCCAAAAACTGAGTCAGGCTTTTCTCAGGATAAGTTCTCCTGGATCTTTTTCCTCCTTTCTTTTTTCTTATTTTTCTGTTTTTGTCTTTTTGGGCTTATTGCCATTTTTGGCCAAGTACTTCCTCCCCTCACTTAGTGATTTTAAATTAGGCTTTTTATTATGATTATTCACATAAGAGATAGCACAATGCAGGCTCAAATCAGTTGGATGCATCCACAGATCATATATAATGGGACCTTAAGGGCATCACAGATAAAGTTAAAGGGACTATCATCCAAATCAAATTTTTGTTCCCAGCTTAGCTAACTGAATACACGAACCAAGCATTCATCAGAAACCACATAACAATAAAATATTTACCTATGTCATAGTAGCAGAGATACCCATTTTCCTTGTGCTGCAAAATCTGATAAACATAGGTGCAGAAATGTATAAGGCATATACATGGGGGATTTTGAGCTGTGGCTCAGTCTTTCCTTTTCCTTACAAGTAGCCATACAGCTTCCTCTGTTACTGACTCTGATTAGACTACAGGAAAAAAGTCTTACAACAGATAAGAACCATCTGACCTGCCTTCTCTGTCCATGTTTCCTGATGTAAAGACTTGTCTTGTCTTAGATTCAGGATAGGTATATGCCTATTCCATGCATGGTTTAATTCCCTCACTGTATTAGAGAATACCTATTTCTGTTTAGGAGCAGTTCCACTTATCCATCACCCTCTTAGTAAAGTAAAACTCATTTACGTTATATCTAAGAGGCTTAGTGTCTCATCCTATCATCCTGTCTCATGCACTCATCTACTACCTACATCACAAAGCTCAACAAGCATTGTGTTCTGCTATGCAGTGCTGGCATATATATATATAAATGACCCAACAAATAAGCAGCAAGTGTTGACTCCTTACCATCTTGAGCTCTGGGCCAAATGTCCATTTTGCCCCATTATTAATCCACTCCTGCTTTGGTGGATCAACACTAAGCATGACTAAATGTAATATATCTCTATATTACAGTACTTGTGATCGGGGTCCATACATAATGGTGTCATCCTGAATCCTTAACAAGAACTGCATACCAAAAGGCTTTACCAAAGACAAAATCTTTGAGAACTGTGAGATGGGGATGAGAGGATTCTTCAAACATCTCCAGAACGCATCCAGCGTTAAAAACATTGTGGCATAAATATCAATGTATCAAAGTTTAACGTAGTCAAGAATTAAAGATATGCTCAGCAACTCAATATTTTCATGTATTACAAGACACAAATAATAACACAAAATAATAATAGCACAATTAAATAACACAATTAATAACACAAAAAATAATAACACAAAATAATTATGAGAGATCTTGATTGTGGTTTATAATAGTAATAGGTATTTTTCAAAATATTTAATGGATTACATTTTTTAATGAGCACAAAGAACATGGAAATCCTTTTGCATTGTTCCATACACAATAGCAGAGGAGCTACAAACATCATGTTGACTGCACTCGAATCCAGTCCACTTCATTGAGAGGTTCATAGAAATGTTATATTTAAAAAAAATAGAAAACAATTAATGTTACATTTCTAAATAAAAGTATCAATTCAGTCGTCAGGTAAACTTAAATTCACATGTGTTATACTGACTCAAGTTACTTTTAAAGTAGCAATAAGAGTGAAGGTGGTGTTTCATTACCTGTGGGTTTTGAAATCCCTAGGAACATAACTAGTTAACTGCCATGATACTGTATATTTCACTGTATACTAGGATACCGCAGGCAAAGTACTGATCTACCAGTTGTTATGCATCCAGTGAGTGTGTACATTAGTGGTAGAAGTAACTAACAGATCTAAATTGATTTTGTATATTTTCTGTATTCCCAATAAAATAAAACGTGTTAGTTAAATGTACATTCATTAATGAATGTGGCAAAAAATATGTCATGTAAGTGGCATCTGTCACCTGTGCAAAAAGATTACATATGGATTTTTGAAGACAATTGTTTTGCATAATGCACAGCTCCAGGCAAAGTGCTCAGGGAATTAGCTACAAACATTTTCAGCCTCTATTCATGACCATAGGGAAATAACGGGGAGCTTGTTTGATAGGTGTAAGCATTTCTGAAACCGAATATTATTTCCCCCCTCCAAAAATGTAAAGGAAGGAAAACTAGGATATAAGGAGAAATACGTGTATTAAGAGATGTTCTCTGTTTTCACACGGTAGATTTAAGGAGGCAGTTACATATGGAGTCACAAGTGGGCATGACGCCAGCCAGTGACGGTTCACAGACATCTCAGCCCCCTCTAAGAAAAAGGAGAAGCCTAGAATACAAATTCTCAGTTCTTGTGTTCAGACTTAAGGCAGGCAGCCGCTTGAATACACAGAAGGGTCTAAGAAGCAGACAGGATCCGCTATACCCTCATCTTGCCAAAGACATACAAGAGCCTTTGAAGGTGTAGTAGAAGGACAACGTAGTGACATAGTTGTAGGGTACATCATGCATTTTTTTGACAGAGCAGACAGCTCAGGGGGGGAAGCTATTTCAGTATATAACAGCAGTGTGGGAATGGTTGAGGTCTCTACCTCCACCTTCTTCCCTTCTGTCCAGCCTAATGCAAGCATAAGTCAGAACCTCAGCAATAACTCAGATCTGCTTTACCGGGACGAGGAGCTTGCCAAGATTGAGATAGCAGTGCTTGCTGTCATCTTTGTAGCTGCTGTCTTGGGCAACTGCTGCGTTCTGTTGGGACTCTACAAGTCCAAAAAGAAGATGTCGAGGATGCACCTATTTATAAAGCACTTGAGCCTCGCAGACTTGGTGGTGGCTTTCTTCCAGGTACTTCCACAGCTCTGCTGGGAGGTCACTTACCGCTTCTACGGCCCTGACTTCTTGTGTCGCATTGTGAAGCACCTTCAAGTTTTTGGAATGTTCGCATCAGCTTACATGCTGGTGGTGATGACAGCTGACCGATACATTGCCATCTGCCATCCTCTGAAAACCCTGCAGCAACCAACCAAAAGGTCCTATGTGATGATCACTACCGCTTGGCTCCTCAGCTTCTTCCTCAGCATTCCTCAGTACTTCATCTTCTCTCTTAGCGAGGTGGAACACGGTTCACAAGTCTACGACTGCTGGGCTCATTTCACTTTGCCTCACAGTCTGGAAACTTATGTCACATGGATGACCATCTCTATCTTCATTTTGCCGGTAATCATGCTAGTGACCTGCTACGGCTTTATCTGCTACAACATCTGGAATAACATCAAGTGCAAGACCAAGAAAGAGGAGAATGAAGGAAAGAAGAGCAATGGTCTCATGTCCACCTCTGTGAGCAGCGTGAGGACCATTTCCAGAGCTAAGATGAGAACGGTGAAGATGACTTTTGTCATTGTCTCAGCCTATATCATCTGCTGGACGCCTTATTTCACCATCCAGATGTGGTCCGTCTGGGACTACAACTCCAGATGGATCGGTAAGTTTCAAATAATTTCTCTTTTCATCAATGGGAGTTTTTTTTTTAATGTAAATCATATAACACGTGCTTGGAAAGGGGATAAAGCAAGCATCTGGTGCTAATATCAGCACACTCATACTAACTCTGCTATCGTCTTTAGTTTGGCTGTGCATAGTGGGAGCAGTAGTTCAGAACATCTGGCATATTGTGGTATTGCAATGACTTACAGTGTTGCATTGAGTTGTACTATTAAACTGTTGTAATAGTTTGAATAATATTAATTTATCTCTTACTTGGCATGCCAGGGTGACTGTGTAATGTTTACAAGCCGCAGTGTCTCACTTGGACAATCCAGCAGGCACATCATATTGTTATTGGCAGACTAATAATAAAAGCAATAGCTAAATTCGCTAGCTGGGTGAACTCAAAGATATTTGCAGTCAAATTAAAGTGTCAGATGTCTGTACAGAGTATTATTATTTCACTTGGGGATATATATCATAATTACAATTTATTGGGCTGTTTTTGGCTTTAGTTATCTGAAAAACACACTGCTGACTCGAGCAAAGAATGGAGTGAATTTATTTGGAATTTGCACTGATCTACATTGTGCTATAGTGTACTGGGCGATGAAATGAAAAATACACAAAAACACATTATTTAAAGAATCCTTGTACTTGCTTAACCAATAAAGGGATAAAGGGTAAAGCTGTTCTAAATCACAGCCAATAACATAATTTCCCTATTGCAATGTTTATTATGGCAATTATATTTATACATTATCTTTAGTTATATTTATATTTACACAATATATTGTAGATTACAGAATATTGTCTTTGTGAAATAAAGGTTTGTGTATTTCAGCTTCCATGACATGGTTGCTTATTGGAAATTATTGGGTTATAGTTGGTCCTTTGAGAAATAAGAAGGCCTGTTTATTAAATGAAGTAAAAATCAATATGTTAAGTACCACCATATTAAAACCTTTAGAAGTCTGTTGGCTTTTCCATTTGATTATAACACAAATACTCTAGGAGAGCACTGATAAGGTATTTCACTTTTTTTTTTTAAACTCCAGTCCCTTCCCGACAACAACTGGTGTTTTTTCAATTTTGCTACATGCTGCTTTTAGATTCCGCAGAAGGAAATTCCTTAAAGTACAATAACTTTAACATTAACTAATTTCCCAAAGCGCAATACACATTGGCCTCTCTGTATTCCATAAAATCAGTTAGAAACAGAAATTTCATAAAATCATGCCTATGTTATTTTTAAAGAGTGGGTCTCTAAAATTTTTTCAGAAAGTGGATTTTATGAAATGCTTTAACATTGGTTATATTTCTCCATTAAGAATGATTAAGATCTTGAAAGGTTTTAACCCTCTGAGTACTCTGTGGCTAAAAATGAAAATATGGAGAATTCACTTTAAGATAGGTGTGTTATCATTTAAAGCCCTAAAGCACCAGGGACCCTGTTACCTGAAAGAGCTATTAACACCGTACATACCTGCTCGCCCTCTCCGATCCACACATATGTCTCTTCTCTCATTACCCAAAGTGCGCACAAAATCCGACTCCAACGCATTCTGCCATGCTGCTCCCACATTCTGGAACTCTCTACCACTTTCAATCAGAGAGGCTCCATCTTTAGAGACTTTTAAAAAAAGACTTAAAACCCATCTTTTCCTCCAATCCTTCAGATAATTCACTCTTTCTTGTATGCATATACCTGTAGAGTGCTTTGAGCCCACTGGGAGAAAAGCGCTATATAAATACTTGTTGTTGTTTTAGTTGATTATACTCTGAGCTTCCACTTAAAATGTACTTCCTTTAGCTTAAACAATATCCACAATGAACTCAACTAGTATACAAGAATAACCATGTAAATCTGTCCTACCAAATATTCTAGATAAAACAGTATTTATTGACCAATGAAATATGTTTTCTTCTTTATAGAAAATGAGAACACTGCAGTTACTGTATCTGCTCTCCTGGCCAGTCTGAACAGCTGCTGCAATCCTTGGATATATATGTTCTTTAGTGGACACTTACTGCATGACTTCATGCGTGGATTTCTCTGCTGCAAGAAGGTAAGGAAAACTCTAAACAAGGAAGATTCTGACAGCAGCAGCCGAAGACAAACATCATTTACCAGGTTCCAGACAAAAAGTCCAACCAACAGCACAGACACCATCAAAGAGTCTCCCAAATCTGCTAAGTACATCAGATTCTTACCTATTGAAACTTGAGCACTCATTAAAATATATGTGTCCAAAGAGCAACGTGGCTTTAAATGACTTAGGCACTTTAATGTGAACACATTGTATAAATACACTGTACTATTGTTAAGTGACACAGAAAGGACCTACAGAATTCCTATGAATGTATACAACATGATACCATTTACTGTAAGTTAAACCATGCTTATATTTTGTATCAATGGTCAATGAAAATTATATGGGACTGCTTTTAGTATTTTTTAGTATGATACGGTGTTAACGTTGATGTATAATGCTTTTTTTGTCCTGTAGTTTTGCATTATGCTTGCCAGTCTGTACAGCATGTATATACTATGCTTTACATAATACATAATTCAAACTGACTGCATTTACATTACCACGTGTGTCTTTTCCTAATGATGTTCAGTTTGATGTTCAGTGGGCTTGTACCAGTTCTATTGACTTATCTGCCACAAAAACATGAAATGAAAATGAATGAAAGACATGACAATTCAGCTGTATGTTTCTAACTGATTTTTACATTTGAATTAACACAGAAAATGACCTTAGCTAGAATTTTTATTCTGTAGGTCTAACGAAACTTGAAACTAAATTTCAGGGTCCAGGTTCCAAAGGAACCATTTGGATTGAAATGGCATTCTCCTGGTAAGCTACTATCATGTTTCCTTAAGCTATATGCCCATGTTTATAATGTTTCAATTCAACTGTGGTCAACTTATTATGAACTTTGTCATGATTTGGGGATTTTTTTAACAAGTCACAGCATGTGGCAAGTGGGGAAATAACTAATACTAACAGGACTCATTTCAGTGTCTATCCACATTTACAGCAAATCATATCTTATACAGAAATTATTTCCTTCTACGATTCACAGATTTATGCACATGATTGTGTATTCACCCAAATGTTTGATATTTAAAATTCTATAGTGTTACAAATTCAACTCATTCTGTTTGTTGCAGAATGACTGTTCCAATATTCAATTGGAACAGATGTCTCAAATATAGTAGACGAGATTACATACTGATAAATGTAAAGTAATGCATTTGGATTGTAAAAACACACCTATTAGTTATGGGTCAGAATGGCAAAATCATTAGATTTTGTGGTACTAGTAGACTTCCGAATCCATCACCACATGCAACATCAAGTAGCAAATTACTACTACACATTACTATTGAAAGGATATCAAGCTAAAATCTAAAACTAATTAGGTTTGTATAACCATATATTGGGCCTCATTTTATATATATGTGTTTAAGTTTAATTACCAGTTCCATGAAATATTAATATGTCAAGTTGAAAAGAGCACAAGGAAATGCTAAAAAGTCAATAACAGGAACAGGCAATTTTAGCTATGACGAATGTAGATTTGGCTCTTGAAAAGAGGCACCTAATGGTTGATCTTGTCACACTATACAAATACATTAAGTGCCTGTATGAGGCTCTTACAAGTCTTCACCTCCTGGATAGAGCAGTTAACAAGAAACAACAATTTCTTTCCATAAAGAGTGAATTATATTGGATTACCTTTTGGCAAGAACACACATTTTCAATGATACAGGTTTAGTCTAACTGCCCTTTGAAGTCATGAAGGATTTATTTTCTCTCTTTTGAGCAAAATTGGCATGGGTTTTTTGCCTTCACTTGGAATGAGGGATACTTGGAAAGGTTGAACTCAATGTTTTATTTTTTTCAATATTACTGCCTATGTGATCACCTATGTAAAATTGAATATGCTATTTCTCAAAAGACATTCTATTAGATTTTAAGTTTTATCTTACAACAATTCTCTACTTAGAAGGTACTGATGATAGCAACTGTGAAATCAAATCATTTCTCTTTGACTACTGAAAAGCATCCTGACATCTAACATCTTGTAACTAAATGTTATGTGGATTAACCAGGCACCAAACAAAACAACTAATGAAATATATATTAATAAAGAGAGAGAGAGATACACACAGAGTGAAACAAAGAATAAGAGAGAGACATGGAAAGAAATAAAAACACTGGAGAGAGATAAAGGGGAAAAAAGAAGACAGAAATCCATAATAATCTTAGTAGGCTTAGAAAAGCTGTGAAATATGTGTAAATCTCTTATGTGGCCCAAAAGTTGGATAAACATAGAGAATATGTATGCTAGGAAATGTTCTTCAGAGTATTATTGATACATCAGGTTATATAGTTTCATTATATAAATATGATACACAATACTAAACACCCTTACGTCTATTTTTATAAAGAAATGAAATGTGTATATATATTACTGTATATAAAGTTCACCAGAACAGCATAAAAATCTGTTTTTCATTAATTAATGTTTTCATTTTAAGCATAATAATATTCTAACGACAAACAATACCTCCTACGTCAGCACAGTCACATGGATTATAATGTATTTTTAATTGCTAAAACAAAATGTTATAATTGACAAATAACTTAAATAAAATTTTCAATATCAGCAGCATTTCAAGCGGTTATTGTATTTTGTCCTGTATTTGAAAACCAGTAAGATTTTCCTCCTAACTTTTTATTTAGCAGATACAGACGAAATTGTATGTTGGAGATATCCATCAGAATGGTACATGATATCCATATGAAATTACTGTTTTGAACATCTCTGTAAAATAAGTAAACGATAAATGAAGTGGCATAGTGGACACAACTTCTTCTCCTTTTCTGAATGTTTTACTTATAACATGATGAAATCATGAGTTTCAATTTACAAACATCAAGGAAAGGGAAGGAACAATGGGTAACATTTATACACTCTAGTAAGTCTTTATTTGAGTATGTTTCAAATTATCTTCTGCTTGTGTATTTGAGAAAAATAATAATGTATATATCAGCAGATGTGACTCATCACTACCACGATGACAGTCCAAAACAAAAACTGAAGACAAATATCCTCTGAATGAGAAAACAAAACATTAGAAGTATAATTTGGCATCTTGTTAATGCTTGCTAGTAAGTTGTATTTCCTTAGCTCCCTGTATATCATACGAAAGCCACCTATAGCAGCCCTGGTCTCATACTGTAACAGGGGCCTCTGCTCTACACACGTAACTAGGTGCGTAAAGTAAGTGGTTAACACTTTCTGGAGAAATGAAGGATAAAATCCACTGGATTTCACCGGCAGCACCAGCACTGGTTGAATAAGGTGAGGTAAGGGGGGGGGTATCAACCATTCATTACATAGCTAAATGAATAATTCCCAAGTGGATTCCCTCATATCAGCTTTGTTACATATAATTTGACTGCAAGAAACAATTGGCTCATCCAGTCAACCATTGCCTTACCCATTAAACTATTTTAATATTCAAACTCAAACACGGCAATTTTTATGAATCTTTTATGAGAGATATTAGATGCCTTACTGACATCTAGATAGGATACATTTACTGCTCCTCCTTGGTCTATTATTTAGTTAAATAGTTAAAAATAAATTATTGGATTGACAAGATTTTCCTGCGGTAAACTTGTGTTGTTTCTGATCTTGAAGATATTCTTGTTATTCTTGAATATTTAGCAGTTATGACCATCTCATGCAAAACATAGACTTAGGCACAGGGCCTCTCCCTAGGATGGGCAGGGGAGAGATGGGGAAGTGTGACTAGTTATATGGAGTGGCTCTAGCTTGCAACAGCCGTGAAAGGACGCAAAACTGGGAAAGGAGTAGCCAGTGCCAGGCACCACTTCAATGAGATCTAACACTATTCCAAAGGCCAAGAAATGAACTCTTATTCCTAGAGCCTCAGGGCCAAACTCAGAGAATCCTCAGGTACAGTGATTCAATATAAAATAACCTATAGTGTGTCGGGAAGGCAGATGGCCATACAATACCGCCCTGAGCCCCTCCAACTGAGCAACACTTGATAGCCACAGTGAATGCCATGCTTGTAGTCAAGGTAGGGGGTGACACAGAGGCCAGACAAAAAAATAATAAGCCGTATTTATTAGAAGGGGCATGGTACACAAACATAGAATAACAAATGCAGACAAACAAGCAGGAATTAAACATAAAATATGAACACCACCACATGATCTCCTTGAACTGGGCATAAGAAGCCCCACCAGCCAGGTAGTTTCAGGGACATAAAGTGGTAAGTCTAGGAATTGTGGTTGTCCCAGTCAAACTGGGATGGGTGGCAACCATAGTTCTACCTAATACTCACAGTCCATTTTAGATTTCAACAAAGTCCCAAAAGAGTCCACAGTTTGGGCACACTCAAGATTTCCTAGGTGCAGGCTAGCAAGATTCCTCCTTGTTCCCCACAAACCTTGCAGGGGGGGGGAATAGCAGAAGGCATTTTTTCCTTGACTTGTGGCTTAAATATAAGCTCACAAAAGTAGGGCTCTCTTTTTCTTCTGTTCCAGTGTGTTAATCTTATTGTCAAATTGTATATTGTACATATTAATGTTGTTAACCCCTTTTTTAAGGACAATGGGTGGTCCCTAAACCCACTGAAAACATGTACATGTACGGGCTTTGTCATTAAGGGGTTAATGTCCTCATATTGTAATAGTGCTAAAGGATATGTTGGCACTCAATGATGGCAACAGACCTTAAAAAAGTGCCAGGGCCAATTAATCATCTACAGTCCAGCCCTGTGTCTGTCCTAGGTTCCCTATGTGCTACATCTCTTTTGCAAGCTAGAATCTATGGCACATTGTAAATCAGGAAAAATCTAGAACATAAACACTTACTCTCCCAAATGTGGTAAAAAGCAAGCAATAAGGAATAAAAGTGACAGAGGACTTTAGAAATTGCAATAACATGTATTCACAGTGGCGGTAAAGTAGTCATAAAAAGCTCTTAAGGTTCATTCTCAGGGTGACCACCATTCCATCACATGGTTGAAATAAAATAGTCTTTGGTTTGTATAGTTATCTAGTAAAAAGACTACAATTATTAATATAACAAATTAGAAGGAAGGGAAAATTAAGGAAATCAAAAGCATATCAAACTAAAGTCTTATTTAATAAACAGTCTATTTGATTGAAGTTGGGTTACATATAGTGTATGTTTTATGCTTATACTTAAATAATTATGGAGAGTGGAAACTTGTGAGCGCTATGTTTTACTTTTATTTTAAGATAGCAAACCTCTGCTCATATTTCTAAGATTAAAGCTCTAATGTGTAAACTATCATAACATTCACATGGGTACAGTCTGGTTAAGTCAATGTGGTTATTGTAAGAGAGAAAAAAAGATTTTCACAAACGTTCTAATTAGATTACCTTATTGCTTGCCAACATGTTTTATGTCATTTTTAATTCCATGTGTACAAGTGACTTGGCAAATAGATATATTAAGAAACAAAATATTAAAGACCATCCTTATGGAAAAATTCCTTGACATGTAGTTTTTAAGGTAAAGCACAACATTCTTTATGATTGCTTATAATATTATATTCTCAAAATATTACATGATTGCTAAAAATGCCGTTGTATAGATCACTGGTGAGACCTCACTTGGAGTATTGTGTACAGTACTGGGAGACCGTATCTCCAGAATGATATAGAAAGTTTGCGAGAAGTTCAAGAAGGCTACTAAAAGTTTCATGATTATCGAAACCTTACCAGACAGAGTTAAATGATCAACCTATATAGCACTGGAAAAAAAGACGGACAGGGGAATGATATAAACATTCTAAATACAAAGGAGTCACAACAAAGGAAGATAGTTAGTTAAAAGAAAATACGACCACAACAACATGACATAACCATAAAACTAGAGGGCAAAAGTTAATTAACATCAGAAAATATTACTTTACGGAAAGGGTAGTGGACGCATGGAGAGATAAAACGAAACAGAAAGAAACAGTTACACCACTGATTGTGAGCAAAATGGCAGCGCTGTCAAATGATCAGCTGGCATGTACAAACTGAGGTATGGCACACTCACATGCATTTAGAAAGTACATAGAGCTATGCAGGGGCAGCGTACCTAGAGTATTTGACAAGAATATTTATATATATACCGTATATTCCAGCGTATAAGATGATTTTTGAACCCGAGAAAATCTTCTCAAAAGTCGGGGGGTCGTCTTATATGCCGGGTATACTTACTTACCAAGCCGGACTGGAGAATCACGAATCTCTAGGGGACAGGCGAGCGGAGAAGCTGCCTCCCCTGGGCCGGTCTTCAGGGCCGCGGCGAGGTAGGTGCAAGATTGTGATCTCCCAAACTAGCCCTGTTCAGCGGGCGCCCGATGAGCAGGGCTGGTTGGGGAGATCACGACCTCCCTCTAACTAGCCCAACACAGAGCTCGAGTCTGGCAGGGGTTAGGATAGAGATCCCCCGCAGCGGTGCAGGGGACCTGCATCCTACTCTGCAATACGCTCAGACAGCCTCCCCTGCCGGCACTTTCCAGGGGGGAGTCCCGGCAAGGGAGATTGTTAAAGCACATCGTGCAGACGTGCCGGCAGCGGAGGTTGTCTATGCTTGCCGGTGAACGTCTGCGCAGTAAGCTTTACAATCCTCCTTACCAATGCAGAACGGTATACAACTTCCGGTGCCGGAAGTTGTATACAGTTCTGCGTAGAATAGATGTCCCCTGCCGGCCCCGCAAGACACCCGGGAGTCTGCACTGGTAAGTCTAGGGG
>VKOC01000003.1:11687932-11855874 GCA_009364415.1 Spea multiplicata | reverse complement strand
ATGTGTGGATTAGTATATGTGTGGATTGGTATGTGTGGATTGGTATGTGTTTGGATTGGTAAGTGTGGATTGGTAAGTGTGGAGTGGTGTGTGTGTGGATTGGTATGTGTGGATTGGTAAATGTGTGAGAGTGATGGGTGTTATGCTGTACCATTTCCAATGTATTTTTCATTATATAATTATGCTCTAAAGTACATCATAACTCCCATCACTCTATACTGTTCCATACAGTGGCAGAGCTGGGAGACAGAGGCCTTGCACCCCCACTGCAGGACTCCTGAAAGGTAAGTGAACTTCAAAGAGGGAGAGGGTAGATAGTTAGGCGGGGGTAGATAGGGAGAATGAGTGAGATGGGGGATAGGGGGTAGATAGGGCAGAAGGGAGTGAGAAGGGGTAGATAGGGCAATCATACTCCTATCATGCCAAGTCTGCCAGTATATCCTGGAATCTGGGTATGCCTGGACATGATAGGAATGTCATTGCTGTTAACAATCATATATATATATACACACAAACCAAAGGGAGCGGCTGCACAGAAATATTGTTAATATACACAGGCTTTTAGTTGTCCAGGTGCTCCAAAAATAGCCAGATATATGTTACCAAAGAAAAAATGGGCACTCACGGGTCTTTGCCTTGAGAAAGGACTGGAGGTGGTCCGAAACGTTGGCAGTGCTGATTGAAATAAACTAGTGTTTAATGCACTTTACTGCAAAGACCCGTGAGTGCCCATTTTTTCTTTGGTTACATATATATATATATATATTATTAATATTGTTATTTAATTGTTTTGTCCTATTTTGGTGTGTTACTTACTTTAAATAAATGTGTTAGATTTTTTTTATGGTGTGTGGGGGGGTCATATTTGGTTTCGGCCAGGTAAATGCTGCATTTTCGGTTTCAGTCCAGAATTCGTTTCAGGGCATCCCTAAGCCAGACAATGAAGTGGTAGGCCTACACCACATCAATGTTTGGCTTAGTATATAGTGATAGGAGTTATGCTGCACTATTGTCAATGCCTGGCTCAGTGTATAGTGATAGGGATTACGCTGTACCACTGTCAATGTGTGCCTCAGTATATAGTGATAAGTGTTATGCTGTACCACCGTCAATGTATATAATGATAACAGTAATGCTGTACCACCTTCAGTGTCTGCGCCGGTATATAACGGTAGAAGCTATGCAGTTTTAAAGTGTATGTGGGGGGGGGGGGTGCCACATACAGGATCCGCCCCAGGTGCCAAATACTCTAGGTACGCCCCTGGCTGTATGTTGTTTTTTTTCAGGGCAAGAAGGGCTTTCTTCAGATACCATTTGATCATATCATCTAATTTCCTAAAAAATGAATAAAAAAGCACCTTTTCTCACTTTTATTTGAAAAACCTTTTACTCATCTAAAAAAGCTACTAAATAGATTCTACTATTTGTCTTAAGTTTAGAAATATCCAATGTGTTTTGCTAGGTTAACCTAGTAAGAGAATGTAAACATGCATGGCTATCCGGAATCTAAGGTGATACCAAAGACCGATTAAGGTTTTAGTGTTTAATTCAAGAAAAAAAACAGACTAGATGGTCAAGCTCCAAGTTTCTCTAGCTATACCCCATAAAACCAGCAAGTGGCTCTAGAGAGCTGTACACAGCAAGAAACAAGATGGTCATATGTTCAACAGAGAGACTGATATTTGAGAGTTTCACTAGAAAGTTATTTTAGAGGCCACGGCAGCTTAGATGAGAAGTAAAAAAAATAAAAAAATAAAAGAAACTGCATGTTTTAAATAGATGGACATTAGCTGCTGTAAACATACATAATATGCACAGATGTTTGTACTTAAAATACAATTATTTAATGTTTGGGGCAAAGTCAAGCCCCTAAAGGATTTTCTGTGGCTTGCTTTGCATAATGCCTATAGGCGCGTTGACGTAATACCTGGATTTCCATTCCAATGTCTTTAAGTGTCAAAGAAATGTGATAAATTAACGTGAGGCTGTATCAGTGTGGTGAAGAGTGGCCAGTGTGCTATGCAACTGTTACGTGGCTTGCACACTGATGTCCGCTGAAGGTTATCATTGTGTTAACAGAAGGTACATGTCCCAAAGCCCCAACTACAGACTTCTACCACCTGCATTAAACCTCTTTTCAGGAGTATGATGTCAGGTGAAGTGAAAAGCAAAAGGTAAACATAATCTCATTCAGATTGTAGTTGTTACTCTTGATTGAAGCGAAAGGCTGTTTCTTTTGTTTTAGGAAGTTCTTTGATTGTATTTTATTCATAGGAACAATCTTAGGAAGTGCCTAGGGAAAGATTAAAATTTCCAACCAACAGAATTCATTCTATAAACACGCTCTGTTTACTTAGAAAATCTGTTCAGGAAGTTCATCTGGTTTATGTTAGAGAAATTAAAGTTAAATATTGTTTTTTTTTATTTTTATCAACCTTATGGGCCAATTTCTTCAGTATAAATTGATAATAATGCATTCACACCATCACACATAAATAGTTTGGTACTAGAGGATTAACATCCTTACACCACCTCCCGTTACTGTTTTATATGAATTCCAAAAACACAAAGCATGTAATGATAATAGTTTCTGTGGGTGGATTATTTACCTAAATAATATTATTGTTTTTACAACGCAATATTGTCTTTTATCCTATGAAGCTCTCAGAGAACGGTCCTTGGTGTGTCTCTCAGAGAAGCGACCATCATTATTATCAGACAGCACTGGCAATTTTTGGTAAGTCTTTAAAGCGGGAGTGCAGCCTATAATCGGGGTTTAGCACAGGGATGCACAATTCGTATCGCCTGATGCCCGGGACATGTGGTTCCGGGCGCTGGGCAGGTGTTTTTTTCATTTAGCCCTGCTGCAACCAAGCAGAAGGGTTAGGATCTAGGTCCACCGCAACCCGGAGCAGTCCTCCCCTCTGGCATCTGGTGGACGCCTGCGCGATGCACGCAGACAACCTCCGCTGCTGCCCGACACTTCCGCTGGGGCTTCTATGTCGGAGCACCAGTGTGACATGACCTTCCGGCGCTCCGTCTCAGCAGAGGCTGTCTATGCGCATCATGTAGAGTCTGGAGCACGGGCGGCAAGTCTAGGGATGCATAAGTAAGTCTGGGGGCAGAGTGGCATATCTGGGTGCATAAAGCGTATCTGTGAGGCAGAGTTGCATATATGGGGGGCAGAGTGGCATATCTATAAGTAAAGTGCATTATGAATTAAGAGGGAGACCTTAAAATGGCTATTGGTTTTCCAAATTTTTAGTTCAACCTATACAACAGAGCATTCATTCTTTGGTTTTGCTGCCTAACAGTTGTCAACTGAATAATGTTAACTAAGAGGTCATATGAATTCACCTCTTAGTCATAAGAATATGAAAGGATATCAATAAATGATGTGGCAGAACGGAGGCTCAGAAGTAAAAATAAATATGTTCAATATTTAATAATAAAAATGTTCATTTTACTCGGGTCCGTAGTTCCATAAAATCAATCGATACAGCTTAAGGACAAAAAATAACAAAGCCAGCCAGATGAGCTCTTCACAGGCAGTAAAGAAAATGCACGCTTAACTTGTTTCCCACTATCGTGCTTTATCGATTTTTAGAGGTATAACCACTGGTCTGACATCTGAGGTCAACTTCGGCCATCCTGATTAACCTGCCTTATGTATTGTATGGCCTAATACAGCCAAGGTTTAACTTGTCAGGCTTCAAGTTTAATCACGACTTCATGGTGATGCGACCTTCAAATGAACATATGTTTTTATATTATTGTAAAAGCCACAATTATTCTATCATTGAGAATCCATATAAATGAAATATGTTGGCTCACACACGCTAAAGGATTTGGTTAAAGAAGTGTATTGCAAAAATTAGGCTGGTTTTCTAGCCAAATAGCTCATCAAGGTAATTACCAAATTAAAAGATATGTTTTCTTCAAATTACATTTTAAAGCTTTTCCAGCTTTTCCAGCACACAGTATCTCACAAAAGTGAATACACCTCTCACATTTTTGTAGATATTTTATTATATCTTTTCATGTGACAACACTGACGAAATAACACTCTGCTACAATGTAAAGTTGCACTTTTGGCCATTTCCGCTCCCCGGTTTATGTGACTTGTTAGTGTTACAAGGTCTCAGGTGTGTTAAATTTGATGTTATCGCTCTTACAGTCTCTCATACTGGTCATTGGAAGTTCAACATGGCACCTCATGGCAAAAAACTCTCTGAGGATCTGAAAAAAAGAATTGTTGCTCTACATAAAGATGGCCTAGGCTATAAGAAGATTGCCAAGAGCCTGAAACTGGGCTGCAGCACAGTGGCCTCGCCATGGTCGACCAAAGAAGTTGAGTGGACATCCTCAGCGTCATATCCAGAGGTTGTCTTTGGGAAATAGACGTATGAGTGCTGCCAGCTTTGCTGCAGAGGTTGAAGCCTGTCAGTGCTTAGACCATACGTTGCACACTGCATCAAATTGGTCTGCATGTCTATCATCCCAGAAGGAAGTCTCTTCACAAGAAAGCCCACAAACAGTTTGCTGAAGACAAGAAGATTAAGGACATGGATTACTGGAACCATGTCCTGTGGTTCTATGAGACCAAGATGCCTACAGTCAAGCATGGTGGTGAGAGTGGCATGGTCTGGGCCTGCATGAGTGCTGCCGGCACTGGGGAGCTATGGTTTATTGAGGGAACCATGGATGCCATCTACTGTGACATACTGAAGCAGAGCATTATCCCCTCCTTTCGGAGACTGGACCGCAGGGCAGTATTCCATGATAACGACCCCAAACACACCTCCAAGACGACCACTGCCTTGCTAAAAAAGCTGAGGGTAAAGGTGATGGACAGGCCAAGCATGTCTCCAGACACAAACCCTATTGAGCATCTGTGGGGCATCCTCAAATGGAAGGTGGGGGAGCGTAAGGTCATCATGGAGGAGTGGAAGAGGACTCCAGTGGCATCCTGTGAAGCTCTGGTGAACTCCATGCCCAAGTTCTGGCAGTGCTGGAAAATAATGGTGGCCACACAAAATATTGACATTTTGGGCCCAATTTAGACATTTCCACTTAGGGGTGTACTCACTTTTGTTGCCAAGGTTTAGACATTAATGGCTGTGCGTTGAGTTATTTTGAGAGTGTCATTTCTTCAGTGTTGTCACACTGATACTGTATATATATATATATCCATATCCATGACTGCCATCTCTTTCCCTCTTTCTATTTTTAACTATTTTCCCATTCAGTGTACATCCTACCTCTTAAATCCTAATGGGATTCAAGAAAGTTACTAGCATTTTTACGCTTAAGTTTTCATAAATGAATCCACCTAAAACATATTAGTTGTTATGATCCTAACAGGCCCAATTATACTATATAAATATACAGAGCAAGCTCTAAGACTGTAAAAATTACCATATGATAAAACCTAGAATCATTTTTGATGGATTATAAAAATGTGATATGAAAGATTTCTGTGCTGGTTCTCGATCTTCCTAATATGAGACAAAAAAGGAGAAATATCAGACATAAAAGAAAGAAGAGATGAAAGGCATGGAGGAATATAAGACATAAAGGAGGAAAGAGATGACAGGCGTGGAGAAATATAAGGCAAGGGAAAGAGATGAAAGACAGAGGAATACAATACATAAACGGGGAAAGTGATGGAAGGCATTGAGGAATATAAGACAAAGCTATAAAGGCGGGAAGAGATGGTAGGCATGGAGTGATATAAGACCTATATTCCTGCTTGTACATGCCTGCTTGTGCTAACACATACACTTACCCACTAACACACATGCTCCCTTTCACACAAACACAACACATACACATCCATGCTAGCACATAAACACTTACACACTCATCCTCACTTATACATAGGCATTCATTCTCACATACATACAAACCCATACCCCTACCCACTAAAAAATGCCAGTGATATAAACTCCCTGAAAATAACCGGAGTGTTACCTAAGTAATATTGTGTAGCCAGGTTCATGTTACCCACAGAATTTTATTTGGAAAATACGTTCACCCAAAGTGCGACATAAATACAACTAAATATTTCAACCTGGCATCTACACCTGTTATCAGGATATTGCCTTAAAATGCACAAAGTCCAACCTTGGAACAGTTACAATCATGAGGTTAACCTACTGCAGGGCATACAAGGCAAATACATTGCTTTCAAGGTGTACCTTGGGGTATTAAATTTCCAAAACATGTGCGATGAATAAAAGCATTCCAGGAAAATCGTTGCAGTTCCTTTCCTTGTTTTCTTTTTCTCTCCTTACACATTGTTTTTTCGCCAGTTTGCTTCTCTATGCACATGCTTTTAATTTGATTTTTTTAAACAACAATGTTACTTCTTACTCTGTTTCACCCTGTCAATTATACACTTTGTCTGTATGTAAGCATACAGGAATTTTTCACTAATACTCCCTCAGTTGAGCTTGACCTAAAAGGGGAAAAAATTGGAACGTTGTTTCCATCAACTTAAATGCTTTGAAATTCCCCTTAAAGGGGGGAAATTCTCTATGGGGATTTATTCAAATATTTTGAGTACTTGTGATTTTTTGTATCAGTATTTGCCCAACGAAGTTTTTGTAAGTAAAACTAAAATATAGATTATATTTGTGTTAAAAGTATATATCCTAAACCTTAGTCATGTCAGCGGTGCCTCTGAGTACTGAGTAAAAAGTTATTATTAGAACTTTTATGAGTCCTGTGCTAGGATGGGTTATTGGATACTATTCCAGTACGCTAGTGGAACTTTGCTGAAAACATGAAATCTAGACAATATAAAATATTGTCCATTCGCACACACATTATATGCATTTTTGTTTCTTCTTTTTAAAAAAATAATTAGAGCATTTTAAGATCATGTATAATTTGCTTTACAATTAGGACTATGTAGCTGTATGTTCAAAAGATCAGTTTGGTCTTGATATCACATAAGCAAATTATATCATTGTTTTTCAATTTTTCACATTAGGGGAACTGTCACTGCTCTCATGTTTCATTGAGATTAACTTCTTTGTTTCTTTTACACCAAGCATCTCTGAAACAATTACACTGATTTCCATAAAACATAAGGCACCTTTGTGGTTCCAATTCCATTTGCAAACACTACAGTTGGACAGGCATCCATGGGTCATATAAATCCAGTGAAATTACCTGTGGTATTCTACAGGGATTGCAAAACTAACAAGGCCTTTGTTAATGTCATTGCAAATTATATTCGGGGGGGGGGCAAAAAAGAGGGAAAAAATGTCAGGCATGGAGGTATATATATATATATATATATATATATAATATATATATATATATGTGTTATAATGTTATAACAGCCACTGACATCAGAATTCTGGGCAATTAAGTGATTACATACACTTTTAAGATGGCCCTGTACGTATTTCTGGTTCATTGTATTTTATAATAAGTCTCTCTGCATGTGTGCTTTTTGTTAGGTTAAAGGAAAAATAGAAGCAATTACTTAAAATATCATCTAAGCTTTTTTTATAGTTAAGAAAAATAACCCACATAATTATGAAGTAAAATCCAATATGCCAATGCACTGGAGCATGACTTGGAGGAAAACCAGATGTCAATGAATGAGCTAAGTGACTGGCCCTAGGATGTGATATTACTTGTTAATTAACATGCCACATCATGGCATATCATTATTGCACAAAACCAGCTGCAAAGGATCAGACTTCGCCCTTTTGCCCTGAGTTTTTACTTTAGAGACCAATCTGTTGGGACATTAATTTAGTACACAGAGACTTGGTGGATTAAAATACACATCTGTTAATGAAAATTTTTAAATGAACCATTCCACTTTTAGCACCCATTTTGTATTTTATTTTTATGAAAGGGAACTATCGCCATTACAGCTTCCATTCAAACTACCCACAGCTTAATTGTTAAGCTATTCTTGCACACCTAAGGCTCTTAGAACCAATCAACAACAAATGTATATGTATGTAATCTATACATAAGGTTTATTAATGCACACTTCACTAGAATAAAAAATACTAGCTGGGATATCTATAATCTGATCTGATTTTTGGAAAATTATTTTTTATGTGTGTCATCAATCAATCGATCTCTATATCTACAGTATATTTCTATATATGTTTTATCTATCCATCTACCTAATTATCTATGTATCCATTCATGTATGTGGCCATATACGAAATGCTGTATAGGGGTTTATTTGTAAGCAACAAATTTCAAAAAAATATTTTGGCTCCTGCCAGCCTCAAAATATTGACCTACACTTACATTTCTTGGATAGTAAACTAGTGGAATTCTTCTTCTGTGTTTATTAATAAAGATGTCACTAGGTACAACCAGTGATTTGCTCCTTACATAAACCTCTTCTGTGCAGTATTTTGTGTGTTTCTATGTGTTTGACATATTGTTCTGAGTTTTTGGGCGTTACTCAACCTTCTATTTTTCCCCCAAACCCTCTCAACAATTAATTAATGCAAAAATATTGAAGGATTAATGGTGTAAAAGAAATCTGGAATCTATAACAATCTGGATACGTTTCTCATTTACCCCAAAAAATCTTGAGAATTTGTGTTGTCATGAATGGTAGGTTACAAGTGAAGAGCGCTAGAGAATGCTATATATCACACCTATGGGAGAAGGTAAAATTTACTGCTTTCTAGAATGTAAGTTTGTTTGGGTAGTTTCCTTCTAACTTTTGTTTTTGAAAGTCCAGATTGTTATGTGATCCACTACTTGTCCTATTTATCTATTGTAAAATATAATTAATTATAAATCTTTCTAACTGGTAAATCCCTGCCATTTTCAGTAATATGATGTTATATATTTTTTTTGTATGTCAGATGATTTATTTTTTGCATATTGTTAATTTTATCTAAGATATATTGGGGCCATAGTGCAGCCACGACTTACTGAAACAGACTTACTGCTAGTGAAGTTGGCACTGATCCTCATTCTACACACGTAAATGATTATTGTGGACTGGCATGTCATAAGAAAATTGCCCTTTGCACATCCCAAAGAGATTATAACTTGCATATTTGTTACTGACTGATTCAAAGTTATGGACCCATGCAGTTTAGATCACATTAGCCAGACATGCTGATTAAGTCTGATAAGTTTGAAAACTTTGTCAAACTTCAAACTCTTTGTGAAAATAGCATCAATGCTTTCAACGCACTCTGATAAAAACATGGTGGGTACAAAAGAGGCACCCACTCGTCACAACCCAAACCTTGAATAAGCTGTGCAAGCACTATACTGCATGTGTCTTACAATTAACCTAGTGCTCTTAGCTGTATTTTATATTATTTTTGTTCTCAAGAATGTATTACATATTATAAATTAGAGAATTGTTAAGTCGTTCACAATTAATAACATGATCTCTACATCAAGGGAAATGTAAAAGCAATTTCTAAAATAAACTTCTTTTTGGCATGATTACTTATAATGAGATTTCCAAATTCATCCACACTTTAATACCTGGATCTTTGTTAATATTAGATGCCAAGTCAAACAGTGCTTTGTGTTCAACGTACCATCAATCATGTGTAGCCCATAATGTTTCATATTTTTTTATTTGCTTGCATTTTTTAAAACTTTTTTAAGCAAAAGCACGTCTCTTTTGAAAAGTGGAAAGCCTTTTTTTCTAATTTAGAGGGTGCTAATTTGCCAAATGAGGTACATAGCATTAAGCAAAATATTTCATCAAAAGAATTCTTGACATTGATGAGAATGTGAGCATATAAAAAGGTTGCATGGGGAAATATGTCTAAAAAATCTGTATTTGTTGACAGAACACTGCATTTTAATCAGTTAATAAGCCATTTTTTTCATAGTGGCTTTATGCTTATTAGAGCCAAAAACTTCCTATAATATAAAACAGGTTTGCATTTTCCAGACTGAAATGAATTTAGCAGAGTTTTTGGCCCCATTAATGCTTGCCTGGTCTGGCTTATTGGGGACTAGATGATAATGCCTGCGTTGCCGTGCGTGCAGTGGACAGGATAAATCTTACATATTAAAAGTCTTTGTAACCATTTGGGGCAGTAGTGGGATTCAAATTTTTAAGTAACCACCTGTGAGCTTTCTTACTTCAAAATAAAAACCCCACGCACACACAGACTCAGGCAGTCTCACACACACAAAGACTCAGGCAGTCTCTCACACACACACACTAAGGCACGCTCTCACACAATGAGACTCAGGCAGTCTCTTGCACACACAGAGACTCAGGCAGTCTCTCACACATACACACAGACTCAGGCAGTCTCTCTCGCACCCACACACACAGACTGCCTCCTGATATGCTTTATGCCCCCCTTATTTGCGACTCTGCTCCCCCGATATGCTCTGCCCCAGATATGCCACTCTGTCCCCTGATATGACACTGTGCCTCCTGAATATACTTTAATGCCCCCAGATATGCTTTATGCACCCTTATATGCCCTTCTGCCCTTTATATGCCACTCTGCCCCCTGATATGCTTTATGCTCCCCTGATATGACACTCTGCTCCCGTAGATATGCCACTCTGCCCCTAGATATGCCACTCTGCCTCCTGATATGCTTTATATCCCCTAGATATGCCATTCTGCTCCCCTAGATATGCCACCCTGCTCCCCTAGATATGCCACTCTGCCTCCTGATATGCTTTATGCCCCCCAGATATGCCACTCTGCCTCCTGATATGCTACTCTGCCCCCCCTAGATACCCTCTGCCCCCCCCTAGATATGCCACTCTGCCTCCTGATATGCTTTATGACCCCTAGATATTCCACTCTGCTCCCCTATGCCACTCTGCTCCCAAGATATGCTACTCTGACCCACCCTACTTACCAATGCATCCCCAGTCTCCATGGTGCCTAGTGGGAGCAGCCGGTGTAGCGTAGACAACCTCTGCCGCTGCTCATCACATCTGCCAGGGCTTCTATGCCGGCTACCAGAGAGAGGATACATGTCCCCTGCAGCGCTGTGGGGGATCCTCATCCCTGACAGCCGGGGGATGTCTGCGTGATGCGCTCGGACAACCTCCGCTGCTGCTGGCACTTCCGCCGGGGTTTCTATGGTGGAGCTCTGGAAGGTCATGTAACGCTGGCGCTCCTTCATAGAAGCCCTGTGGAAGTGCCGGCAGCAGCGGGGTTGGCGTCCACCGGCTGCCAGAGAGGTGGATCCAGGTCCCCCTGCAGTGCAGGGTGGATCTGGATCCTCACCCTGCTGTTTGCCCACAGCAGGGCTAAATGATAAAGAAAGGAAAAAAAACACCTGCCCGGTGCCCAGAACCCCAGGCGTCGGGCGATACGAATTCCGGTAAACCCCAATTATTTGGAAAAGTGCAGCTTATAATAGGGTAATTAAGAAACGGTTCGGTGAACTCTACATTTTTAAAGAAATGGTTTGTGGGAACCGGCAAGAACCGGCTGAATCCCACCACTGATTTGGGGTAAAAACTGTTTTACTCAGGGTTGCTTACACTGGCGTAACTACAGGGGTCGCAGCAGTCTCTCAGTGGACAGGATAAATCTTACATATTAAAAATCTTTGTAACCTTTTGGGGTATAAACTGTTTTACTCAGAATTTCTTACACTGGCGTAACTACAGGGGTAGGAAAATTGTTTAGAGAGGGACCTTTCAATCTGGACAGGAGCATATCGGGGTCACGTGACCCCACGGTGAGCTGCGTGAGTACCCAGAGGGAAAGCTGCAGTAGCGATAAGAGGTAAGCAGGGGTGGGAAGGCGGGACCTAGGGAGGTGGGATGGTTGTATATGTGTTTGTATACATATATATGTGTGTATATATATATATATATGTACTTGTGTGTGTGTGTGTGTGTGAGCATGGATGTGTATCTGTGTGTGAGCAGGGATGTGTACTTATGTGTGCGTGTGAGAGCAAGGATGTGTATATGTGCGTGTGTGAGCAGGGATCTGTAATTGTCTATGTGTGTGAGCATGAATGTGTACTTTTGTGTGTGAGAGCATGGATGTGTATCTGTGCGTGTGTGAGTAGGGATCTGTAATTGTCTATGTGTGTTAGCATGGATGTGTATGTCGGGTGAGATGGAGTGTTCATGAGTAAGTGTGTGTGATTTATGTGTTTACGTATGTTTTATGTTGGAAGGAGGGGGAGCAAGGGGCAAAGAAGGCACAGACTAGCTGTTGAAGTTGTGGGGCCGAGGGGAATTCTCACATCACAGCCTGGTGATTTCTAGTTATGCCCCTGGTTGTTTAGTACCCTCAAGTAAGAGTATGAAGAATTTTCACATTGATTGCCTTTTCAGCTGTAGCTCTAGAATAACTGACATACAATTGTTCATGACTAAATACAGGCTGGAACAAATATATTTCAACCTTACTTACAATCTGACCCTGACCTTTGCTCATTGGCTCATTGCAAAACTTAAACATACTGGAAGTTGTCTTTGTTTGAAAATGAAAGTAAAATAAATATCTGATGAGCCAAATCGAGATGATATGCAACATTTAGATTACCTGACATTTGCAACAATGCACAGCATGTACTTACATCCAAATGTTTTTTCGCCTAAGGTGCTAATCAAGGTATAAGGCCAGTAAAATTGGCTCTAAGACATAAGAGAAAATGCCAGTAAAATTGCCAATTGGGCATGACATTAGTCATCAATCAATTATATTTTATTTTAAAAAGCCGTTACTGAGATCTTCCGTTTGAAAACAATACGATGTCATTCTGCGTTACTCCTTTAGTCTCTTAGTACAGAGATGATTATAATGCTAGCGTTTAGAGTGTACAGTATATGGGTGTGTGAAACTTGTGTTACAGAGGTCACACATTTTATGAAGTGACCACATGTCGCGGAAAGGTGTAATAAACTATTTTAAGTAAGAGACAGGCTTCACACTTTTATAAATGTCTCACTTATTCAATCAGAATATTAAAAAAATAGAGCAGCGTTTAACGTCCCTCCCTTCCTATGCTAGATTGGTGGATGTTAAGGTGGAATTGGTTGAGTTTTATTTTAGGCATTAAACTTTTGGTTAGTGGCGGAGGAGTCCCTGCAACATGTTTTTAGGGTTGCAAGGGGCAGTGAACAGTTGAATCATAGATGTTAGAGGTTAGAGGAAGCCCCTTTTATGAGGTTAACGAATAATATGGAAACCTGACGCACCGTGTTAAATGATATGACCGGTGGTACATGGCTGGAAGCATGCAAGGAATAGGGTGTTTAAAAGGTGATGTTTTGTGGCCTCGACAGGGCTTGACATTCTGCATATAGCGTTATAAAAGGTTAGATGTTTGGGTTATGTTATACTGTATGTTATGGTTATATGTTAAATTGTATAATGTTCATTTATGTATTAAAGTATTGTTTAATAACAATGTTGCAGCATTTAACCCCTTACCCCTGACAAAGGCCGTACATGTACAGGCTCAAAATGCATTGTTTTCAATGGGTTTAGGGACCGCCCATTGTCCTTAAGGGGTTAATAAATAATCCAGCGAATTGTTCTGTGTGTTATTAATTGTGTTCTGTTCAGTTGCTGCTGTTCCGAAACGCTTCCAGTTGACCGTGGAATGAAGTTTCACAAACTGACTTACTGCAAAGGTGGCATCAAAGAACAGTACCACGCTTCAGTTCACTGAGCTCTCCGAAAATAGTAATTTTACAAGTCTCTCGGGACATGTGCATTGCTGCTTATTTGACAAGTTTATGCTATTAATAACTTCATAGACCACAGGAACATTCCTATATTATTGACTATAGAATCAAATACATAAAGATACCAAAAAGCAAAACGTTCATAGAAAGAACTGAATGTGTTTCCAACTGAATTATTACAAAAGATAATTGTAAGGCAGAGTAGAGTAATAAAAATAAAGCTATTTTTATGGACTTATCTCTGATATGTATTGAGTCATACAAGAACAATGTTATTTTGGTTGGCTTTCAAAGAAACAATTTCTTTTAAATAACATATATGGGGTTTTTTTTATTACCCTTCTTATATAGTAACCGGCGCATGATTAAAATTAAAATATATGTTGTAATATTTCAGACATTATAAGCAAGAGTTGTTCAACAACAAATCTTTACTTACAGTGAAACTTAATAGCATAGAGCAACAATACCTGTGTAATATTACTTGAGGTAACTCTCTAACGTGCTCCTATACATTGTCTCCTATACATTATTACAAGTGACACTTGGTGTTTTCCCTCTGCTGCTTTTTTCTTGAGGTGCGTTAGTGATTAACCATAATGAGAAGAAAATTATGATATCTGTTCAACAATCTTTCACTGTAAAACATTGGAATGAACACATGGTGGCAGTAAAAGTATGCAGAAATAATGGTATATGTCTATGGCAGCGCCCGTCCTTATATTTAATGATGACAAACTCTGCCAAGTTCTGACTGTGAGCAGAAACGTGTTAAAATGTATGAAACCAAGCTCCACATGGCACCCAAAATTAACTGTAAAGATTAAATCCTTAGTTGTGCTTCTTATATGTTTCCCCTTACTTCAGCGGGAATGCGTCCGTGTCCCTAGACGTATATACAGAGTCCTCTTAGGGACACAAGGGTTATTTATCTCCATTGTCAATAGATACATATAGTGGCAAAAGGAACAAAAGAAGGTATACAGCCATAAATGAAATATAATGATTTAACAAAAATGAAAACATGGAAAATTGTAGTATAAATGGGAAGAGGAACACCTAATGGTGAATCGCTCGCATGTTATAGCATGCACAATGTTTTTTTGCCATATTCCCTCTTACTGACAGAGATTTTTGAATGACAGAGTTGTCCACTTCCTACGCCAGATTCTCCAATTCTTGGCGTTGGTATTGTTGGCTTTTTTGCTTTATACTTTTCTAAGTGGGTCTTTGAGGATCTACTTAACATTGCCAGTAAGTCTATGACCCAGTATCTTTTTTTTTGAAAGGAAAGATTCTCACATCTGTGATCTGGCACCTTAGAAAACTGTTATATATATATATATATATACACAAACTGTAGTAGCAGCTGATATTGTTAGCTTGATTGGGAAGTAAACTGTTTCAGTCACTGAGGAACTTATTAATAGGCTATAAATGGTCTAAATTTGACGTGTAATGGAAGCACAAAAAACCCACAAAATACATGTTTCCCACACACAAATGCAAATAGATCTCACCAATGCAAACTTGGCAACTTTATGCAGCGTGTGGGTATGCCATGATGTACTTTTATGTCTATGTTAATATATATATATATATATGTAAAGGGTATTGCAAAACTAGAATGCCCAACGCAAACTGTTGCCCCTGTCTGGCACGCATCTGTTAATGGACTCATTGGAGAACAAGGAGTTGTTAGAGCAAAGTTTCAAGCCAATCGGGGTCTGCTTTGTTTTCATGATGTTCCTGATAACACCAACTATCTTCCAGATCATTAAATGTATGATCTACTTACAAAGGACATGCCCACTAATACACTGAAAATAAGAAATTGAAGGCAAAACTATATATGGCCACATAGTGTGAGAGAATCCTCAATATTTATGTCTTAGGTAGGTGTTTTTTAATGGTATTTACTTGGCATGCTGAAACCTGATATTTGTCACATAAAATTACATTATATATATATATACACACACCTTTGTTAAGTTTATATTATTCTTTCATATCATCTGAAATAAATACCTCCTGTACTTTGAAATGAATGTACAATGACAAGTAAAGATTCACAATTCCTATTTGTATAATGTCTTAGGACAGTGTATGTACCTCATTGAGATCCTGGACTTCCCAACACAAATGCCAGACCAATATGAAGAAATCTCAGAATAACATATTTAATCAGAAGCAAGATTGTAATGTTCTTTTATACTGGATACATGTATTACTACACAATGTCCAAAGGAGTGGAAGGCAGCCAATAGGAAGGTGAAAATGAACACCCTGACTTACAGCTTATGGAACACCTTAAATATTATGATGTTTTTTTAGGAAATTTCCTAATATGTGTCAGTTATGTATTGTTCATACACCAACCCATCGTGCAACAAACTATGTTATTCTTAATAAGCTCCCAAAAGGCATATTAATGTGTGAATTGTGTAAGCATGCAGTAATTTCAGACAGCTAGAATAATGTATGGTCTTCTTCCTATACCAAAGTAACATTTCATGCCACATCATCTGGGAGATGTAGAAGGTTTCTTCTGTCTTCGATCTGGTCAAGGTATTTTTGTTGGGCAGCAATCCCTGATGACACTACCAACCATTTGTTATACTACAGTATACTGTGGGAACCTAATTGTAAGTGATTTAAGTTAACACTGAGAATATAGTTCTTGATTTTTTCAATAAGTTTCAAATAAATCAAAATTTCAAATAAAAATTATTTGTTCATTAGGTAATATCAATATCAAAAATTGGGGCGCATGAACATGTAGAGAAAAAGAATAAAATACAATAGTGTAGTACAATCCAATAAATGAGAGTGATAGTGATACAATTGCACTCACAAAGGTAATATGTATAGGAGGCCCATCAAATGGAAGGAATTCTTCTTTAAATCTGGAATAGGAATGAAGAAACCACAGATAGTGCAGTATAATAGAGCTATGTTTAATAAAGAAAAAGCTCATACACTCACAAGTAAGTTGGCATAACCGAGTTTGTTATGCAAAAAACACAAGATAAGAAACGTCCAATGGATAAAAGCAGTCCAAAGAAATCGGTCTCGACGAGTTTCGCCAAACTCCGTTGGCTTCCTCAGGAGAAAAAAGAGCAAATAAAATCCAAATGGGTAGTCATTAGATAATATAAATAAAGGATTAACAAAACCCCCAAATTATTAATTTTTACAAATGCCTAGAAACTCGGAGAAAGAAACGAGGGAAAGTTATGCCATAAAGAGCCTTGGTCGGACAACAAAACCTTAGGGTCTTGAGGGTGGCAAAAATACTGCAAGGTGTTATTTGGTATGGGAAGGCATGAACAGGTCTTACTTAGGAGAGGACAATGTGCTAATGCCAGGCAAACTAGGGAGGATTAGAAAAATATAAGAATAAGAGTAGGTGAGCTCTCTTCTTAAGATGAAAGCAAATAGATGTGACCATTTTCTAAATAAGAACACAAGTTGAACAAGACTCAAATGATGACAATGATGAGGCTTCAGAAGTATGGAAGTTTTACAGTTGCAGGATCTCACCACTACTATCAATGGGTTTTGCTGCTGAAATCGACCGTCTACAAACCTGGATGTGGTCTGTGATGGCTGTGCCACTTGGAGACACACAGGGGGTAACTAGAAACCAAAGGACAAGCAAACTCATCCCACAGAGCCACCTATGTCATCAAACTCTTCTGTCACCCAAACAGCTTGTATATGTCATCTTTGCCACAAACAGAACGCCTCTGCCATATCTGCCCCCAAACATCTTGTCTGTGCCATCTTTGCCCCACAACAGCTGGCTTATGCAATCTTTGTCCCCGAACAGCTTGTCTGTGCCATCTTACCGCCAAATAGATTGTCAGGGCCCCTGAAACAGTGCTATCTTTGCCACCAAACAGTTTTTCAGTGCCCACAAGCAGCTTGTCTGTGCCATTATTGCCACCAAACAGCTTGCATATGCCTTATTTTCCATCTTGACCACTGAACAGCTTCTCAATGCCCCCAAACAACCTACCTGTGCCATCTTTGCCCCAAACACTTATGCATTCGTGCTAACAAACACATACACATTCATGCTGATACATTCATGTCAACAGACACACTCATAAATACATTCTCATTCCAACATACATTCATATATACTCCCTGCCACACAGTAGCTCGGTCCCTTCCTTTCTCTCTGGTTCCTTTCTCTCTGGTTCCCTGCCTCCCGATGCCGGGAAAATATTATTGGCACAGGGAGGCAGGAACAAAGCTAGGTCACGTTACATGTGCTGTGGCTCCCTGGGATGCAAGCAGAGCAACATTAAAAGGGGCAAGTAGTTTCTGCGACCATGGATGTTAGGCCATTGACACACAGTGGTCAATTCTTCTTCCCTTACTAGCAAAAGCCTGTTATGGTAGTGCTCAGTGTTATCAATACTTTCACTTCACATGTAGACTACCAGGCATAATCCCCATCTTGAAATCAATTCAATGAAGGAATCCTTTATTTCTGGATGGTTCACCAGTCTGTTTCTGCTTGAGCTGAAGATGTTTGTTAAGTAACATACCATATTAATTACATCACATGTCTAAACAGTATGGACTCTAGGTACTATATAGGGGAAGACATAGATATGTTAAAATATTTAAATACATTAAATAACCTTTACAACTACACTTTATTTTCTTCTAATTGATGTAAAGAATCTCATTAACAATGTTACTTAAGTGCATCTTGCACTTAACGATCAAAGGGAATCCAACAATGTCACTTGCAGCCTGGTTGGTCTTCACGGAGAAAAAAGAGTAAAACAGCTGCAGCTGTCAGATAATAGTAGTGTGAAAGGGGTTGAGCCTCCACTGCAAGGCAAACATACACATAGAACATGACTGGCGAAGTCACTTCACAATTTAACCATTCATCTTAAAAAACTATACCCCTATGCTATATTGCTTTAAAATATTCTAAAAATAATGATTGACATGTATCAATTTAATATTGGCATCCGGTTTGCATAATTACCAAGATGCACAAGGCCATTCGCAAACTTCACATTCAAGATCAAGTTGCATGAACTATGGGATTTTCGAGTCATATGCCCTTGCAAACACCCTGCAAGCCAAAAATTGGTTTGTAGATTTGCAAGATGCCATTCTAAAGTACCTTTAGCTCAACTGACCACCATTTTTACTCCTTTATGAAACTTATAAGACAGAAAATAAGAGAGTCAAATTAATTTTTTAAGTACTCAATATGGATACCACAAAATGTTAGGAGTAAAGAATACATTTTAAATGATAATTGTTCTTAAGCACCGGTTATGGTGAAAGTAAGTCATATGGCAATTCCTACCTTCTTTTCCCAAGTCTTGTATCCTGTCCTCCCATTTAGTCTCCTTTGTGACATCTGCTACTTTGTTGTCTAACACAAATACTATAGAAAACTAGTAGTTAAAGTTGTTACAGTGGGTGGGGTGCTTCTTAGGGTGAGGTTTATATCTTGTGAGGAGCGATAATTTATAACACATGTCTTACTAAACTGAGGTCTTACAAATTTGTGCACAAAACAGTCTATAGGGAAGGATAACACCAATCTTATGTAAATTAAATGAGGATAACAATAGAGGATTCTGATGCTCTGCTACAGTACCAATATCAACAAATAATTGAAATTAAATTGATACGAATCCCAGAAAGTTGAGCAACAAGTTCTGTCCTTGCCAAAATACAGAAAGCCGTGTCTAAGTAATAGCATCCCCACAAAGACATACAGGCAGTCATATTGTGTAGTTCTTCATGCTAATAAGTTCTATTTAAATATTTGATGCCATAGTTGATAGCACTGCTTGAATAGAGGTGACTTAAACAAGCATGTCTTAAAAACTTTACCAAGGACCCCACAAGGACTGACATTTGAACCATTTGAGTACCAGACTGGATAAGGGTCAGTTAAAAAGCAATCAGATTTATACACGTGTTTTATTGAAACATTCCTCAGCTGCTTGTCTCCAGACATGTATGTTTTTCCTTAGCACTAATATCTTGTCTTGACTATTTATTAGGTTAGAAATGTAGGATTATTACAAAAAGCTTTTTGTAACTATTAAGATAATTATCAACTTTTCTTGTTGCAGCTGAATTATTTTGTTGCATTCTCATTCAGCAGTAAATTGGTATTTCAAGAAATATTCAGGGCTTTTTGATTATACACCAGATGGTAAACTCAAACACTGTTAAAAGCTGTATGTTCCTTAGACATCATTATGTGTCCTCATTAACACCATCTATTTTTTTTTTATTAATTTTACATTTTCTTGTACTGTGCATGTATTTCACCTAGTTAACTAACAAGAAAGTGGGAAACATCTTCACGTTACAAAAACAAGTATGATGTTGTACGGGAAGCACGTGTTTTGCAGGGCTGGAATATTATAGTGATAAGAGAGGTTTACTGTGACACAATATGTTCTCTAAAGAGATCCAGTTGCCCAGTGACTGGCAATGTGATATGAAGAGTTACGTCTCTGGATTTGCTAACTTTAACTGTGCTTAATAAATAGCAACAGTGGACATGTCAACGAAGGAAGCAAATCATTATTTTTATTTATTGTTTTATAAAGCACCATCATACTCCACAGTGGTGTGCAATGGGTAAACAGGACAAGTACCAGTAATATATAACATAACAATTTGACAAATCTTACAATACAATTGTGGCTCCACAACCCTGAGGATCTTGGGTGGCACATAGTGTAAGTGTTGGGGTAGGGTCCATTTTGCCTTAATATGCAGAATATGTAGGACTTTCTGCTCCTTGGCATTTTAGATGAGTCATGAGGTGAGGGTGCTACTTGTGTGTTTAGATTAGAGCAAGAATATTGGAAGTTGTTGCTCATCTTTAGCGTTATGAGCGAGGACCACTTGTACAATGTGTACATGTCTGTTTTGTTCACATGCTAGGCTAAGCTGGCATGCTGTTTTGTCCTGCTACAGCTATTAGTTTGAATACTTCAGATTTGCTATGAACTATGACATACACACAGAGCTATACATTTGAATCTGTTTGTTCAGGCAGTTTAATATGTGATTGTGAGGAAGACCCTTTTTGTATGGATGCCAGAATACACGGAATAAAAATGTCCCATACTGTATCTTGAAAGGAATCCAGCAGTGACTAGTTCATATTGCACAAATAATGAGAATTGGTTTCTCCTTCTGCTGCCCCTCCAGCGATGACCTATTGTATTCATATAATATTCATCAGTATACTTTATTAACAAATCTAGATTCAATTATATATTTCCATTCTTTATGAAAAATACACATATGTCTATAACATCATATTTTAGATTATGCAATATATGGTTAACTGAAAAAGCAAAATAAAATATGTTGCTTTCCAATCACAGTTCTGTCCCTGATATATATATATATATATATATATTACATTATTCTATTACACATTTGTTAACCGTACCCCACCACCCTTTACATGTAAGCCATAATTGAACTGGGCCCTCTATGTTTTCTAAGAGCCTTCTTCCAAAATCTGATAGCCCTATAGAAATAAAAGATAATGATAACATTAGTACGGTAATTCAAATAAAATTCCAAGTGAGACAACACTCATATGTTATCAAATCCTCACCAGCATGCTCAACTTTTTGTTAATTATTTGGTCAATCAACATTTTTAACTACCTTACATCCTTAGGTTGACAATGCTTTGTTGGAAAATTTGTAACTATTTGTAACTTTTTTATTTATATTACTGTTACATATTCTGAAAGAAATGTGTTTATCAACTGTGATATCAATAGATTATCCCCTTAATGACAAAGCACTTACATGTACGGGCTCAAAATGCATTGTTTTCAATGGGTTTTGGGACCGCCCATTGTCCTTAAGGGGTTTTAAATATATTATAAAATACATACTGGATTGTTTACTTAGAATGGCTGTATAAATTATAACAACTTAACAATTTTCTTTTAGCAAAGTACTATAATATTTTTTCTAAACTATGTGTGGGCACTGTAGTAATTTAACTCATGTTTCACTGTTAAATTTATCCCACAGTATACCAAAACATGAAAGGCATTTCACCCTGTTCACCTCTCCAGCTTGGTTCTCTGACATCCAAGGGATGTTTGAAATGCACATGACATCATCATGGCACATGGCCAAACAAGAAGTTAGGAGAATATTGAAGAGGTTGTTCTCTCCATTTTGTTATGTTCAGTAGAATATAATTATTACTGAAAAATAATTATAGTGACAATTTCTACAAATTTTGCTATACTGGTAATCGGTAAAATGCGTTCTGAGTCTATGGCTGTGATTCATCATATTGGTTGTCTAATGTGGACACATTGACAAGGACTGCACATTATATTTCTCATGCCTTTTATATTTGTGGTGCCATTGTGTAGGACCCCTAAATAGCGTTGACATAATAATGTTGACACCTTTAAAAACCATAAACAAAAATGCTTATAAATATATATGATTCATTTCTTCATTTGTTATATCAAATGGTCATTCAGCTACTAACTGAAAGTATTAAACCTTAGACAAAGTATGTCCCACATATACGCACAGTTATAAAAAAAGAAAGGTTACCTCAATGTTGGCTGTCAACCAGAGTTGCCCAGAGGGCCATCAACTAGGTGTCTGTGACATAATTGGCGCCTTATATGCGCTGAAGCTGTCAGCTCAAGTGCAGGGAACAGGGTTAGATCAGGATCTCCTGACTAGCCTCCAATGCTGTGAAGGATCTGCACATCTGCTAGTAACAGACCTCTTGTTCTTTCATGTTTTTTCCAGCTATCCTCTGCTGCACAGTGCTGGCATGTCAAAGCATTTTTGGGTGTTCTGAATCAGCCAGGTAAGTAGATAATTAACTTTTTTCCACTATATTACTCAGCAATACGTAGTCATCCAGGGGCCAATTGTCAGGATGATTCCCAATGTTGTACCTTTCGTATGCCCATATACAAACAGAACAATTTACAGTTTTAGTCTGAGAACATTACAGACGTTTCAGATCATAAAATTTTCAAAAAAAAACAATTTAAAGTAGAAAATCAAGGTTAGTAGAGGATCAAAACAATAATGCTTGATTGCTAAACTGGTGGTAAATTTCCACATAACCCAGGTTGAAAACACACTAAAAGTTTGCTCTTTTCAAGAAAACAAACAAACAGGCTTTAGTTTATCTTAAAGACAGAACATATGATACACAAAATCTACTGAGAAAGATACACACACATCAACATCATAACCAAGCATATATGACATGTGTACAGTCAATAATAAAAATTATACCCAGAGCATATCTGAGACTCAATAGTCCAATATTTTGTTTGACTTTGTTCACTGTTCCCTACCATGTTGTCTTTGCCAAGTGATGGAGGTAGAAGGTCAGCAGAATGACCCCAGAATGACCTAGAGAGCATGTGTCTAACTTCCCATAGCTGGCTATGGCATCTGAAGCTTTGCTGGATTAATGCATTTACAGACTAGCAACCCACGTAGAGGATGGTTATTTCATCCATACAGAGTGAGGTCTTTATGTGTACCTTGTCTCTCCTTTATGGTGCGGTAATATCTCAAGATTCATTTGGATGCAGTCTGTGAAGAACTATGCAACCGGACAACCCAGACCCTGAGGTCCATGATATAATGGATTGTGCCCCTGGTAACGGCTAAGCTTGCTGATGTTCTCTAACCTGGATTGCCACAAATTTAGTCATGCTGAAAAATCTTTCCAATAACTGACTACAAACTGGTAGCTAGTACCTTAGCTAATATTTTGTGGTCCACGTTTAGAAGAGAGACTGGGCTCCGTCCGCATCTCCTCATTCCAGAAAACTAACCAGGAACAGATTTTGGCACTTAGGAGGACAACAGGCATTTTTAGAGCACTTTTCTCCCAGTGGGACTCAAAGTGCTTTACAGGAGTAAACACACATTACCTTAATGTAGTTACATAATTGAACATTAATGTGGAACAATAAAAGTGAATAAGCTAAATGCTTGGCAGAAAAGATGAAAGTCTCTAAAGATGGGGCCTCCCTGACTGATTGTAGCAGAGAGTTCCAAAGTGTAGGAGCAGCATGGCAGAATGCATTGGTGCCTGATTTTCTGCATATTCTAGGCACTGAAAGAAGAGAAAGATGTGTAGGTTGAAGGGGGCAATTTGGGATGTAATGTGATAACTTTTTCAGGTAACATGGGCCCTGGTTCTTTAGGGCCTTAAATGTCAACAAACCAATCTTAAAATAGATTTTCCATTTAATAGAAAGCCAATGGAGAGAGCGGACAACAGGAGTGATATGGCATAACCGAGATGATTCCTTAATAGCCTGGCTGCTGAATTTTGGACCATCCGTGGGCGATGAAGTTCTTTTTCTGGGAGGCCTAGGCATAGTGTGTTGCAGTGATCCAGACAAGATGTTACAAAAGCATGGATTAGGGTGGCAGTGTCCTCAAGATGAAAGAATGCAGATTTTGTCACAACAAAAATCTGATATCTAAAGTGACAGACCGCTGTCAAGCAACACTCCAAGGTTTCGCATTTTGCTTGATCTGAATGAATTGGATGCACGAAGGAGAGAAAATACAGATGGGTCGGTTGAGGAAAAAGGAGTGTTTCTGCCCCTTTCTCCGGAAAACCCATCTGCATTATTTTGACTTCTCCGAATTTTTTTAGGAAATGAATCACGTTCTGATAGTGATATGTTTCAGAGACTAACTAAGTGGACTGAGTACTAATTTAAGCAGTAGAGTTTTGTAATGGCAAAACATGTAATGGTCAGTTGGGGTGAACTACTTGTAGAAATTTGATTTTTGCTTTCTCTGGTGATATTGATAAACTGAAGCTGATGGAAACATGTATACCTTTCAGATTCTAAACATTTAATGTGACTACACAAAAGTAACAAGCTGTAAACGTACAGTAACTGTATTTTTATCCACTGGCACAGGCTGAGTGATGTTGTACAACATATAAGAATGCAATCACACTGACAGGCTACCCAGTTATTCTTTGCTCTGTAATACAATCCTACTGCATGAAACAGTGTCATTCTGCATTATATAGATTATATGAATTGAATGTAAGTCTCTTTATGTGTGTGCGTGAATCAAATATGAGTCATGTGTTCCTTATTAAAAATCTGACTAATACACATTGTTCCGGATCAGCTCCCAGGGAAGAAACACAATCTACGATCAGAGCTAAACTAATACAATGGAGGCGCTAAAGTAATTGGGGATGGCGTTGACGTATATACCCTGATAATGTAACATATGCAACAATAAAGATTGTAAACTCACGAGCAGGGCCTTAATACCTAACGTATCGATTTGTCTTAGTCTGTCAGTTTGCGGTTTTGTCACATTGTAACACTATATGTATTGTATATAAATAAAACATTATTTTAACCCCTTGAGGACAATGGGCGGTCCCTAAACCCATTGAAAACAATGCATTTTGAGCCCGTACATGTACGGGCTTTGTCGTTAAGGGGTTAAAAAATACTATATTTTCCCGCTTACCCTCATTTTGTGTAGAAATGTACATTGCCTTAATAAATGTCCCATTCAAAGAGGGGATTGGAAATCATATATTCCCCAAATCCAACGCAGTAACACACAGGTTGGGCAATATGCTGTTTTTTTTTTTTTTTTTTTTTTACCTGCCATTGACATAAAAAAAAAAGTAGCGTTTTAACTATTTTTCCACGATCCTGCAGATCCAGCATTTTGTTCAGTGAACTATGGCAGGACACGCCGCGCTCATTTCCTCCGGGGGAAACAGTAGGTTTGGCGTAATGGGTTTTTAGAAGCAGCTAAGCGGAGCAGACACAATAGGAGGGCCGCGCTTTTGGGAGGACAGCGGGTGTCAGGCTTAGGTGGTTCTGGGGTGTGGGCCCACAAACGCATTACGAGCATTTCCCCTGTCGCAGTAGCCCGACATCCTTGGCTTGTGCCCTGCGGGCTGACCCCAGCTCCCTGGAATGTAAGGGAGAAGGGGAGGTGGGGCTGCTCCACCCACATGGGCTTTTCCACAGACAAGAGGAGAGAAGAGGGAATGAAAAGGGCCTCTCACACGAGCCCGTGAAGCGCCGCTGCTGCCCCTGAGCTCCAGGCAGAAGAGGCGGAATAAAAAGGTTCGAAAGGAAATCCAGGGATCATGGCACCGGGGAAGGGCAGTCACCGTCCTGCATCCGTACAGCCTGCACCCCACGGCTCCGGACCAGAAGCGCTGCACCTCAGGCACTGCCGGATTTAAAGGCTAAATGGGGAGAGCTGCTGCAGACCTAAGCAGATTGCGCTGTACCTTTGGAGAGGCGAAAGGACCGACGCTTTGGTGTCATCGCACCGACAGGCAGACCAAATATAGACTGGGAATGGACAGCCCGTGCTGAGACGGTGGATCAGCGAGACGCGCCAGGTCATGCTGTAGGCATTTGTTGGGTGTCCTTGCTGCATCTGATCGCATCCCTGACGGTGCGTGTATAACAGCACGGGCGGCTCACTTACATTGCACATGAGGCGGCTGCGGGAGAGCGCCCTGCACGGCTGGCCGATCGGATCGTATTGCTGCTGCTGCTGCTGCTGCTGCTGCCATCACGCACCACCCCCATCACCCTCATCAGTCGCGTGTCCTCTTGGGGTATTATTGCAGAAAAGGGGGTGGGTGTTTTGTTTTTTTAGTGGTTACACGTGCCAAATGCCTAGTTGCCAAATTGGTCTGACTGGGACCGCTACCTACTGAAAGAGCCCGCGGGAGGGGATCCACACTCCCCGCCGGTGAGATGGATGCTGATGCTACTGAGATCAAACCGGAAAAAAGTCCTGAATATATGAGACTAGACCCGGGGATGATAGGTAAAGGGACTGAAGGCATGGTGGAGAAGATGCAACTCTCCCCATCTCATACAGGTTCAGAAGAGGCAGCAAGCACTAGCCCAGAACTCTCAGCCAAGCAACATGAGGTGAAGAGGCATCATCACAAACACAACCTGAAGCACAGGTACGAGCTTCTGGAGACCTTAGGAAAAGGCACCTATGGGAAAGTGAAGAGGGCCATTGAGAGATTTTCTGGAAGAGTGGTGAGTATCTGATGCTGGATGAAACATCTTTCTTTGCATGCGCTGCTTTCTCTTTCACGTCTCTGTGAGATCTTTCAACACTTTCTGACCTTTGGATCTAAACACATCTAGGGCTCTAGACAGATCAACATGCGCCGCTTAATAGCGTGTACCGCTATGATCCGGCAAAACAGTTGCTAGACCCCAGAGGGTGTCAGGTGAATGCATCTTATCCAAGCGAGAAATTTGCATTGACGTTAGCTTGTTGTGCTTCTTGCGTGCCAGCGGAATAGAACTGACTGTAGCACAAGGGTATGTTAAGAGTGTTTTGAGATAATCATTCAAATATGTTTGGTTACATCACCGATGAATTTGTGCCATGCATGCCTTGACTGGTAAAATCATTTTGATTTCAAATTTCTTTTAAGGTGACCAGTTATGTAAGTTAATAACAATCCTTTGCAGTAAACGGCAGATATCTTCTTTCCTGACGCAAGTCACATCTATAAATACATTTATTGGGTCTTTATGAGGTGTAGGTAAATGAAATATATATTTTTATAGACTGGTGCGAAATCTTTTTTCTTAATTTATTAGAATATTTCAGTATCTGTATACTGTTATAAATGCTGTACTATGCCATCATGAAATCTACAGCCATACAGCCATTGGCTTGATCTGAAGTTGTTATAGCAACAATACTCTTTTCTTCAGTTGCCATTAGAAGCCATGTTTCTACCATTAGGTGATACCTTGTCACCGAAATCATGCTCTAGAATATACGTTAAAGGAAACCTGATGTTAGAAACCATTTCTTTGGTTTATTTTTGGGCACCTCTGGTGAAACCTTAGCAGATGTTAGATACTCTTTTGAATGGTGACCATAGAATGGCCATGGACATACACACAAACTACCATTCTTCTCAGAACAGCGGTGAAGAAAACTTTGAGTTCTGCATGGATTCCCAGACACATGTGCAGACATATTGGGTTCCCACGTTATGATATTATTCACTATTAATTGCGATAAATCTATTTTACTCATACTGTTGCAAAATTAACTCCCCCATCTGCAGTATGTTTACAGAACAGCGATGGAAGTGTTCTTCTATCCCAAGGCCACCCTTGGGAACATCAATTTCTTAATGTGATCCCACCATGTACAGGTTGGCACAAGAAAACATTAGACTCAAAGGCTAAGGTTGTTATTTTCAGGCATTTTATGAATATTTTCTAGATGTGGTGACACATATTGAGTAGGCCGTGCTGAATTCAGCAGGGTCATGGCAGCAAGACAAACCACCAGGCTTTCCAAGAAATAATGTTGTAGGACTATCTTCTTCCCCTTCAACCCAGTTAGACATTCATGTATGCTTCTGAGCACTAATGGGACACTAGTGATCTAGCAGGGAACCTATGAAATTATAAATTATGCCACGGAAAAACGTTTGAGAAGCATTGATGAGCTAGGTAAGGCATTAAAGTGCGTAGCCTATTCAGAAACTTTGTAGATCTTCAAGAGATTCAACCCAATATAGTGTATTCATTCATGACTCATACATCGAAAGCTCTTCACATTGGTTTCCCTACTTATATCTCCTCACTCACTTCTAAATACACTCCTAACCGGTCTCTGTGCTCATCCAAACTTCTCAAGGGCTGCCCCTATCCTCTGTAATGCCCTCGTCGGCCAATCCATCTCTCCCCCTGCCTTCGGTCCTTCAAAAAATCCACTTTTTTAAGGACCCCTACGAACTTGCGCCTTAATACCCTTCCTCCCATATTCCTTTAGCTCACCTTTCCTAGTTTCTCACCGGCAATAGTTAAAATAGTGTGGCTGGTCCATTCCTAACAACAATACTTTTCTGGTATAACACACCCTAACGCTATCTAGATTGTAAGCTAATTTGAGCAGGGTCCTCCACACCTGTTGTTTCTGTAAGTTGTTATGTTATATGCTACTTGTTATGTCCAGTCTACCCTTTATAGAGCGCTGTGGAATCTGATGGTGCTATATAAAACAATAAATAATAATACATATGGTTGTGTTCCTGTACCGTACACCTGGATCAGGCGCAACCTCCAGGATCACAGCCGAACATAAGCACACAAGAAAAAACACAAGGCTCCCTATTGAAAGAAACATACAGAAAAACATGGCAGCTACAGAGGTGAATTGTTTTGATCCATACTTCATTAAATATAACATGTGAAGCAAACATCCACCAACAGAGGAGAGAGATTCCTCGAAGCACGGAGGTGAAAGCTTAACCATTGGCAATCCCAGTTTATAAACCTACAATGTTTTTCATCTGATTGTACATCTATCTAATCATATCTAGATTTTGGCTACAGGAAATGTACCTCATGTTGGTTACAACAACATTTTTATGCCTTCTCGGTTACCTAGACATGCATTATTTGACTTCACAGTAATTTAAGCCTACACAAATATTTATTAAAGAGGTCAGAGAGGGACCCAGCCATGTGGATACTTTGTTTCCCATAATGTAGCAGTAAAAATGCATGATTGTATGCAAATTGGCATCAGATGTATAACGTTGGTTACAAAAATCTGTGTTTACGTGGGTAATTACAAAAATGGACATAATTTTCTGGTAAAACTTGGAATGGCAATAGGGTGAGCCATTTGTAAATGATTAAATGCTTCGAATAATTGTCCAGGAAACCAGGAAAGGACTTAGAATCTGCCCCCCTCCTCCTTCTCATTAATCAAACCCTGACAACAAAGGCATACCTAATTGCACAGGTTAATTAGGAAGATACCCTCCAGAGATTTATATATGTTGATTAAAATACAAAACTGTTTCTTTCGGTTAATTTACCTTGCATAGGTATTTTAAGTGGTTTTGTTAGATACTCTGATTTTTTGATCCTGGTAAACCGTACATTTTTGGTGTGAGTATGCTCAGTCCAAGCCTTTTTATATCCTTGCATCACTGCACTTAAATACTTTTAACACCTAGACCATATCTTGTGTGTTGAAATGTTAAAGGCAGATTTCCAACAGACGTGGTGGTGGTGGGACTTTAAAAATGTCTGTGCGACTTGTATGTCATATTTAGACGATTAATATTATACAGTGATAAATTGCAGCAAGTTGCTTCAGCCAAATGTGACAGCATCACCTACACCATGTCACTAGCCAATTCGTTTCTTATGCCAGCAGGGTCCATTTGGTTGACCATATGTCATGCATTGGTCTTTAACCTGAAATTAGAGCAGACATAAAAATACAAAAAAGACAGTTTACACAGGGCTGAAGAGGTGGACAAAACAATCTCTAAAATGTATTAGATTATTTTGATTAGAGTGAGGGGGCTCTATGGGCCATATTCCTATTTGTTGTTAGTTCACATATAGACATTTTATAGATTCAATGTTATATCCTCAATTATGGAATGCACAAGATGAGTTGTCAGCGCGGTCAATGGGCAATGACAGGCAGAAAACAGAGCTGAGCAGGCTCATCGGCACTCAATTCATTCTGTCATAAATAACAATGATAATGCGACATGAAGAATGACGAAGAAATCCATCAAAGTCTGCTGTTCAGATTGTCCCGCTGAATGCAAGCAAGGTGCTAATGAGTACAATTTTTGACTGGGGGCATCCCTGCTGATATTTTTAATTACATCAGTGAATCACATTGTTCTGCAAGTACCTCTTAGCACATCTGAAAGGGACAGTTGAGCCCCTGGCAACCTCACCTATGAAGAATGCCTATTAAAGTATTCTGTGAGTACTTTCATATGCATTCTTTAAAAAGGTTAACAAAAAAGGTTGAAAAGGTTCTACCTTAGGGAGAAGATGAAGGTCCTCACCGCTCCATGTGGTCTGACGGTTGAAATCAACCTAAGTGCTTTCTGTGGATGTACAAGTGCTTATGGTAACTGTGGTGTCCATTTAAATGTCACACGGGAACACAGTTACTGGAGTGTAGCTTCTTTGAGACACTGGGGGTTATTTTTAAAGACCAGTTTTGGTTTGTATTAACAGTGCAACATCCATAACAATCAGGGGAATGGCCCTGTCTCAAGCCGGGGAAATTTCACAAAAAATATTCAAGCAATCAAATCAAAATTCGTTGGGTAATCTTTACATATATACTAATGGCAGGGGCTAGAGAAAGGCTAAATGCGGAAACCAAATAACTTGCTGATCCATTTGGTACCTATGAGGGATCTTTATCTAGCAAATGTGGACATTTGCAACCAAAACATTTGGCGCAGACAGCGTTAGTTTAGGGAATAGCCTCCTTGTCTCTGAAAATAACTCCGTCTTTAGCAAATATGGAAATACTGTATGTGTTCTTTTTTTGTTTTATCTTTCTTGTGTAGAAACAATTGATAATGCAGATGGAATTTAGTAGGACTGAGTCTTTTCTTGATTAACTAAACAATAAAACAGAGATTTGACGTAGCTGTAACACTAGGCTGACACTAAAAATACACTTAATGAATTGTGGAGCTGTTTGAAATGCTTGTTTAAAGGGAATGCATGCCCTTTCCGACACCCTCTTTCATAACCAGACATTGTTTATTTCTCTTTAATTTAAACTAGAAACATATATTATTTTCCAGAGCTGAATTGAGTAAAACAGAAGGGAGGTATAATCTAACACAGACCTCTAAAATATTCATGTATTTCCAGCCATGGCACCAAAATACGCACTCTACCCTCTGATATTCTGCTGTTACTAGAACAGAGCTTGCGGCATCTTCAATTATTAATTGTGAATTAATTAATTATGCCCATTCCATGGGAGCAGCCACCTTAGCTTCTTTTTCGCAGGAACGGAATGGCTGTTCTATTATGTTGTATTCAGTACCAGCTGTAGGTCAAAAAACTATTTTGAATAATGTGGTGGCCTTTGTTCACTTTTAAATTTGCTAGTTTCATGATGAATTCATCGATGGGTGGAAAGTGAAGGCAGTTACTAGAACTGAAAGTAGGTTGGTGTAGCTTACATATTATTCATATTTGTTGGTAGTGTGCCATTGGCTTTTTGTATCTAAGCATGTCCTGATGTTTTGAGGGCAGAGCAGAAGCTTTAAACTTCATATCTAATTCAGATTTATATGTTGACAGTTATTATTTGGTTGTTGCATCTTCAAAGGATCATCGCTCAGGTACATGAAGAGGAATTGCCTGCAACATTACTCTGCCAATGCATCTGTCACTATGCATTCAAACACATTGCAAACTCAAAGTTTAACTATTTTTATTGTCTTCTTAAATTCTTTCCCCATAAAAGAGCTGATTTTTGGTTGGCTTCATTAATGATCAAACTACCTCGACTTCTAAACATGTTTGTCTACAATCAGATTGAAAGTTCAAGTCAGTGCACCTTATCAAGGGCATAATGTTCAGAAATCTCATGTGTTTGCTAAAGCTGGAGAATTTAGCAATTCCTTTTGGATTTAACAAGATATTCTATTGATGTGATGACTAGGCTGGATAAATCAATGTGGATTATTATATCCATTTAAAGGGAAAGTTCCATGGTAAACATTTTCTTTGATCATTAGACACTGTGTTGTAGACAGTAATATAATTCAGTACTGAATGAAAAATGGGGTTCATTGTGTATTCTTCTAATAATTGCCATTGTCGGCAGACCTGCAGCTCCATTGTTGGATCTGAGTTGAGATTTGAGGAACAAGATTTGTCAAACAATGCAGAGTCCTGATCACTGAGTGATCAACACACAGAGAGGTCAAAGTGAGAAGAGGTAGAAACAAAGTTGCACCATTTTTAAAAAAATAATAAAACCAATGTAGTAAAATTTAACCCCTTAATGACAAAGCCTGTACATGTACGGGCTCAAAATGCATTGTTTTCAATGGGTTTAGGGACCGCCCATTGTCCTTAAGGGGTTAAAAAATTCTGCATGTGCTGTCCTTTCTCTGTTAGACCACATCAGGCATGTATCTCCTGAGAGAACATTAAAGATTATCTCTTACTCAGCCACCATAGTGTCATGGAGGTCTTCGCATCTGCTGGCCCAGAACTCCCCCAAAGCTTCCTCCTTTGCGTCCTTTGAGCTCCCTGCTGTTGGAGAGCACAGGGATATAACTACAAATCCCAGCATCCAGCAGAAGGCGGCATGCTAGCTGCACAGACCTCCGCTCAGGTACAGATAAGCAGCAAAGGGACCTCTTTATGTTTAAAGATGGCTCTGTTCTCACCCCTTGGAAAATATCTCTGCACAGACAGTTCGGACAGCTTGATTGGTTTCAGGAATCTTTAAACTGGGTTCATAAGGTTCCACACTCAGGCGAGGCAATGATAATCATGGAATTTATTTACCATGTAATACTATCCAAGCAATGCAAAACCAATGTATTGTTCCTAATAAGTAAAAGTATGTGGAGTACAATAATCTTTTTGTTTTCAGCAAAATTCTTTTTCACAATGGGCCCTGTGATGTACACATTACTCTGGCAAGTGTTTAATAAATTGACCAGCCAAACGTCCAAATATTTGTGGTGCTCATTTTGTCCAAAGAAACTTTACAGTGTTTTAGAGCTTCTTATTAGTGTAATGCAGATCTTAGTACTGTTGTTAGAAAGATGAAGCCAAAAGCAATTATTTGAATATGATGGTTCCTATGAATCAATTAACAACAACAACAAATGCTTTTTAGAAGTATTGCTGAGAAAGACCTACTGCTTCTGTTAAAATGGATTTTCTTTATGTAATTCTAAGGCATTTTTTCCTACAAGCAGTCACTTGTAGTTAAATAGTTAAATAGTTTTTACAGCTTAACGATGGGTTTATGCTTTTTTAGGAGTGCACATTAAGAAAAGGGCATTGGTGCTAAGACTTTTGCAAAGTAGATCAAGTAGTTCCACCTTTTATCATTAGGGAGTACCTGGTATATCTATTAGGAAGAACAGGAATATCCTTTGGGAGTACCTGGAATATTCTTTTGTTCTGCAATTGTAAGCGTGTTGTGATGCATCGAATATAAAGGGGCAATTTGACATGCCCAGTGTCATTTTAGAAATAGCAAGTCCAATGACAATTATTTGTTTTAAAAATTATTTTATTAAAAATATAAAAAGTATGAATTGAAGCATTAGCATTCATGAATAGATTTGTAACTATTTTTTCAAAGCTGAAGGTGATCTTAGTGAAATAAACATGTTATGTAACTGGCTTACAGAATCGTATATAACCCCTTAAGGACAATGAGCGGTCCCTAAACCCATTGAAAACAATGCATTTTTGTCATTAAGGGGTTGGTTAAGGATGCTTATACTCAACACACATGTGCAGCTCTGGAATAACATTAATTTACAGATTTTAAAGACCCAAGACATAGTGGCTGGGGTGAAGTTTGAAATGCCCCCCCTGCCTACGCCACTGCTCATTATCTGCCCTTCCTCTCCCTACTTTCTCATTATCTACCCTCCTCCCTATTATCTACCATATCCCCCCCTTTGTACTTCACTTCCAGCAGTCCTGCGACGAGAGTCTCCCTGCGCTGCGCACTGCTTCACTGCTGAGCGCCAGAAATGACGTCACCTTCCGGCGATCGCCCCACTCTGCTCCATGGCAGCTCGGGCCCTGATGACAAAGCCCGTACATGTGCGGGCTCACAATGCATTGTTTTTAAGGGGCTTCAAACCCATTGTCCTTAAGGGCTTACAAAGGTATGAAAAGACTAGAATTGACAGACTAAGACAAACCAATACATTAGTTGGAGAGAGCAGCCCAAAAAACATTTTAGTTGTATAGCACCTTTAATTGAATAAAAGTAAAAATATGCTTGGTTTTATAGCAGTAGAGACACTTGTTAATACTTCTGTAAAACTAACGATAATTCTAGTTATGCTGTTCCTTAAAATGTCATCCCACACAGATCTTGGAGTTTACTTGTCAGCAGTCCTGAAGTGATTAATCCAGCTGCTAACACTGCCAAGTGACAAAGCCTAGTGTTCAACAGGAAATAATTACAGACATATTTAGTCTTTTTCCTTAGCCCATCTGAAACATATCACACATGCTGTTAGCTTACTGCTTCGATATAGACAGCACTGGCATCTTTTGCCTGAACTAAGTTTACGGAAAACACCGACGTGTTGCCCGTTGAGAACATGCTTAATTGGTTCTAAATTAAAATAACTAGTTGTGAGTTTGAAAAGCTAACAGAAGGCTTAGTTGTCCAACATCTGTTTTAAGGAATAATCCCTTTTGCATCCTCATATTTTAAACAATACATGACATACTATATTTAAGTGCACATGAGAGTAGGGTAGGTGTGTCTTTCCATATATTGATCCAGTATTCTGGATGCTGACCAGAAATACGCAGATGTTTAACACATATGCCTTTTTAAAACTTTTTAGCCAAAGTCAAATATGGACATGAACCAAGTAATCAGAAAATTTGACCTGAAACATCCATTATTTAAATTATAAAAAGTCTAAAAGAAAGTGTCAAAATATAAGACAAATCAAACCCTTTTTTAGCAACTTTCCTCCTCCATTACGGTAAATATTAAATATTTTGTTCCAAGGTGGTTCTTAGAAAAGGCTATGTTCAACATTGTTGTTTATCTCCTTGTGCCTACATTCTCAACTTTTAACTTGCAAATATACCTTAGAAAATTAGTAAAGTTAGTCAGACAGAAGGAGAGTGTCTAACATAGTGGCTCTGTTAGCCACACAGGTGCTCTGGGACTGAGGTACATATATTGAGATTTATTGGCAATGGAAAGTTTTTGAGAAGTTTCTTAGAAAACATTATCCATTTTAATGTTTCTTATCTAGTATTCCAGAGTCATGATCAATTAACGGGCTTGAAGGCACAAGGAACTTAGAAGGGATGTTTCATGGAAAAAAAATACAGTGTAGGTTAGCATTGAAAAAACCTGGCTTTACCCAATGTTTTTTTTCCAACAAATGTCCTTTACCTGCAGACGTGGAGGCTGCCATTAATGTCAGCCATGTGATATTTTGGGTCACTTTCCCTGTTCAATCATCACACTGAACTGAAGCTCAATGGCAATGCTGTAAAAGCCATTTACTCCACAGACCCTCATTAGTCAAAATGTCTCGCTGAGCCCATTGCGTTGTCCACCACAGTATGATTGTGAGGATGTTTGGCTAAGTTAACATGATGTACAAAAACTAGTTTTAAATTTAAAAAAAAGCACAACAGCAATCAGGAACTTAATGTTAGGCGAGCGACAGCCCAATGTAAAGGAAATATCTTGCTTTTACCTATAAATAGCATTGCATTGGTTTTACTCAGTGTATAGAACTGTAAAATGTAGACTTTGAGGAAATGACAGATCTGCTTGAAGTGTATAGCATGTATAATAGCAGAGCATTGGCATACTCGATGAGTGTATTACAGAGGTTCGAAAAGCTCCAGTGGCAGTTTAGGAAATGTGTCAATGTGTTTAAACACCAAATAAAGTTAACACTGTTTGTAACTATCGTAGCCTTTTGTGAATAGGACATTATAATGAGGCTTTTATTATGGAATTTTGCCTCATGCTTATGTTTTTTTTAGCATGTGTATAGAAACTCAGGGGAAGGGGACCATTCCAGATTTAGCCTGGCACACATTATTGTCATTTAATCTATTTGGCCTCAAATATGTAACAGAGTAGCCAGTTTTATGAGTTTCATGGATAAACCATAAACGTAAGTACTTTTTTCCAGCTTACGCAGCAGAAACAGACATAGCTGATGAACATTCCAGTTTTCCTTATATACGCTTCAATAAAATGTAAAATACTTTTCTTACAAGATGGAAAAGAAAACATGGCGTTATTACAACACTTGTCTTATTTAACAGGACACATACATTGTTGGCTAACTTGATCTGGTTTTCCCTCTTTTAGCAGAAAATGGGAGACTACATTTTTTTTTTGCAAATTATTTCTTGGTAGGGGAGAAACATTTTCATTTAACACTCACTGGAGGATATATTCCTGCCAATTGAAAACCCAATAGTCACTAAAATGACAGTTCTGTGGTTATGGCATTAACAGATTTAGAATGCAGGCTTCTTTTTAATAAAAAAAAATGTTGGTTACATTCATAGAAAGTATTTTTTCGAATAATCTTAATTGCTAGCTAACTTGCCATCTGAAAGACTGAAAATTTTGGATTTGGCTAAAATTGTGGATTCTCCGCTTGGGAATCATACTTTTTGAACTGCAAGAGATTAATGATTTTTGTGTTTCTGGTTTATAAGAAATACATTTCATTTTTATTGTCTTTTTCCTTATTGTGAACTGAATATTATTGACACCACTATCAGTCCATTGGGTTGCCTAATAGGAGGAACATGCAGAAATACCAGGATTAGATAAAACTTGCTGGTGCACAAAAATTATGTCTTTGCTTTCTTTCCTTATCAAACTAATTTACCAAGTCACAACTGATTCGGCTTAATTAATTAATTAAAAACACTGAAATGTGTTTTTCATACCTTTAGGACATCTTACACAGTTGCTTCCAAAGCATTTCTTTTCTCTTACATATATATCTGAAATATATCCACCTATTCCTTTTTAACAATATATCGAAAAACCTTGATTCTTAATTCAGATTTAGTACATAATCTGGTTTGTGGGAACAATGATAGAGGCTTGTATCCTGATAGTATCAAAGACACACTGGCTTAGTTCAGCTAAGGATACGCACAGAGGCTTAGTTTTGGAGGTCCGCTCCGGACGCCACTCATCAAGGTTGTGCCACGCTGGCACACACAGGTCCCAAGTCTTTTGGAAATTCCCTCTCTCTAGATGTCTCACTACCTTCTCTGCAGACCACTTCCATCTCCCTGTCTTCTCTCCTGGAGCTCTGCTTCTTCACTACCGATACTATGTGAGTATCTAAGTAGTACAACATTTGTTTCGTTATATGTAATAGAAAGTAATAATTTACTCAATGTTAAAGTCCCGCATTAGCAATCAAAAATACTCATACTCTTGTCTTACATAATTGTCCGCTTGCCCCACGTGTTCAGTCTTCACTCCTGGTGCACTTCTGCAAAGGGCGGAGCTTCCAGACACACCCCGTTCCCCCGATTGGAGGAACAGAGGAGAGGCGGAAGTACCCTAAGAAGCCCTGATATTGCAGACAGATTTGCAGAGAGGTGCAGAAACGTGCTTAAATGTCTGTGTAAATCTGATGGCAAAAGAGCTTGATGATCAAAAAAGGCAAATATTAGCACTGTATAGTATTTTTTCGAAATATTATGGATTAAAATATCCACTATATATTCTTCCATAGAATTAATAAATAAAGTGTACTCTCCTTAAATGTAAATATAAAAAGTATCACTAGTTCTACTTTTCCCTAATATGGTTTACGTATCAACCTGAACCTATTTTGAAAATGTCCGATGTAGATCAGATACTTTATAAGCTGTCAAGTCATAAAAAGTAAAACTCATAAAAATGGCAAAATCAAAGAAAACCTTTTCATTTACACTTGTGTTTTATCTTCTAGCAGCTGTGACATATGTAATAAAATTGCCGTCAAATGCTAACTCTTTTAGCCTTAAGGTTTTTTTTTTGTTTCTTAGGGTGGAAGAAAAATGTTTTTTTTTCCTTCTATTTTTACTTAATGCATTTTGTGAACATCTGGCCAGCATTTGAATTTTCTTTGAATAAAGGAAATCTCATCTTCATTTTAGCTGGTAATCTGCCTGGGATGTGGTCAGGAGCATGACAGCGTTTAAGGAATATGTCTTATGATGTACTGCCATGAAATGCTTGGGCTAAATTGGGGAGTCTTTTGTTTCAGCCTCCATTACAGCTCTTCCCTATTTACGACCAATGTTCATTAGAGCCCTTTAACAGCTTAAAGGCCTGGTTTTAAGTGGGTGCGTATGTGAAACTAACCCTTTCTAGTCCAACCTGTGGCAAAGTAGTCCATTTTTAAATTAATGTAAACTAAGCCATTTTTTTGGTTTACAGGAGGTGGCCCAAAATTTTAGAACCAGAGGCTTCATCTGCATTTCCTTTCTGTCTGTCTGGTTATTATTATTATTATTATTATTAATATTATTATTATTATTTTCCCATATATTTGTTCAAAATATATGGGAAACAGCATAACACAATGTATTTTTAAAGAAAGAATACACATGAGTGGAATGGTAAAGCAGTATTGTATCTAATGAACAGGAATACACGTATTTTAACATTTTTGGTATTTATTATGCAGTTAGTCAACAAAATCTTATATATAAACAGAAAACCAATAGCTTTTTTAAGGTCCCCCCTTAATTCATAATGCACCTTACTTATGGATATTCCTCTCTGCTCCCCTGATATGCCACTCTGCCCCCCCCAATATATACTTTATGCCCCCCTGAAATGCCACTCTGCTCCCTAGATATCCCCCCCAGACTTACTAATACACCCCCAGACTCCCTGGTGTCTAGCGGGGGCCGGACATCTGCGCAATGTGCCAGGGCTTCTATGATGGAGACGCTGCGGAAGTTGTCTACGCGCACCGCCACAGAACGTCTGCTCGATGCGCTTAAGACAACCTCCACTGCTGGCATTTCCGCTGGGGATTCTATGGTGGAGCACCGGAAGGTTATGTCACGCCAGGACTCCACCATAGAAGCCCTGGTGGAAGTGCCGGCAGCGGAGGTTGTCTACACCCATCGCGCAGACGTCCACCGGCTGCTGGAGAGTAGGATCCAGGTCCCAGCAGCAGGGCTAAATGAAAAAAAAAAAAAACACCCACCCGGCGCCCGGAACTGTGGAGGACAAAAAGTGCAGCCTATATTCGGGCAAATACGGTATTAAATATATATATATTATATATATATATATATATATATATATAATCAGTTTATTTATACAGTATTACATAAATGTATTCATAACTTGACAGAGGCTTTTTTTTGTATCTTGGCTAAAGTAGAATTTGTCACATTGCCACAGTCAAGTTGTGCATTTGTGATAAGCTACGTAATTAAGTAGTGGAAACTCAAGGTGTGGGGAATATACCGCAGATTAGTTCTATAGAAGTACTGCGGGCTTAATATGCTCAGCTGCTTCAATATGGATCAATGCATTAAAGACTTACCTAGGTTAAACCTTGGTTCTGTTGTTGCAAGAATCATTTGTAAATGCTCTCCACCATGCCATTATAATGTATCATAAATGACAGAGGGGAGTTATTATTTACAAGAATATTATTTCTCCAGTGTGAGGCCATGAATACATTGATAGATGAATACATAAAATCATCGTGTAAGTTGAAGTAGAAAGGTCACATTTCCCCACTGGCAGCAGTTTTTTTTCTATGTGGAATATTTGAACGTGGAGACTGTAGATAAATTCTACCAGGATAAACTAGGTCCTTTTAAAGGTGCCTAAGTAAATAAATAAATAAATAAATAGTGCTGGCATAACCTATCCTTGGCTTGTGCGTTCTTGCCCGGGCTTACGTGTTGACGCAGCTGTTGATTTGGGAACAACAGCATTTCTCTTGGATAACATTCTTCTATTGACACAAATAAACAAAGGCCAAAAAAAGCTTTGGGTTTGTATTGGCAATGATCAAACCTACCACTCTATGTGTTTGAAATATACTTTAGTTATTTTTTTTCACTTGTCAATCATTAGGGTTTTGCACCCTTTTATGGTTTTCGAAAATTTTTGTATGATTCCCTTTCTGGTACGATTTCCATGGAAATGACCTTTGTGTCGCAGTTGAAAGGTATTTGTCTTTGTGTTGACCTTTCATTGACTCACTGTAAATGGAACCAGGAATCATTCCAATCAAGACCAATGGCTGTATTGTAAAGGTAGAGTTCGGATTCAGGCTAACATTCCAAGCTTTGTTTTTCTGCTGTTAATTTATGTTGTTTTTGTCTTAAAACGTAACTATTTTAAACAAAATAAAGTTTAGTTGTTTGTGTCTGCGACATTATGTTGTAAGCACATACAGATCTATGTTTACATCAAGCTTCCAAACAAAACACATTATTATAAATGTAATATCAATTGTCAATCAAAATAAAGCACTCTACAACATGTTTCCAATGTGCTAAGCCAGATATATCACCAATAGGTTTTTAAGTCTTGGTTAGTTTGTTATAAAGCATTTACAAATATAGTTTATAAATGCACTTATTATTATTACTATTATTATTATTTATGCAGGAACAATATCTATTAAGAACCTTCCGCTTTGGAAGATGCGTTAATAATTGTATGCTTCCAGTTTTTAAGAATGCATACAACATTTGATTTTATTGAAAATTGGAGAATTATATTGAGATTTCATTTTTTTTTAAAGAAAACCTTTTTAACATATTTTTAAACATATTAGAGTATTGTAGGCATCTTTAAGATATATTTAAAATATTTCTAAGGCATAGTGATATTGGTTTGTTCAGTCACCGATTCTGGTAATATAGTATATTACAGTCTGAAATTTGCAGCCTTCATATCACTTCCAGCAATGTGCTTGTCCACATGTGTGTTGGCACATCAGAACTTTTCTAAGTTAGGAACTCAGGGAGTACCACAATAAATTCCCTCACAAGACATGTCCACTCAGTTGACTGTAGTTAAGCTAAAGTAAAATGTTCAAACTGTGTTGGCCACTTCAGAGTTTCTCATATCTACACATAGGCAGTAGACCCAAGATTATATTTTTCTTACTTTCCATTAATGTTAGATGTTGTCTAAGTATGTTGCATTTAATGATTGATCAGTTACAGAAGAATAGAAAGCATTTTCTGATCCTACTAGTCTACTTAAAACACTCTCCAGCTGCAAGCCTTGAAGTCCTTAAAAATATCATTCAACACTTCAAACAAAAAATATAACCATTGTTTTGAATATAGTCTGAGCTGCTTTTGGCATGAGTTTTACCCCAGGGAACTCCGATAAATATAACCCATGCAACCTTTGCTCTATATGGCTGTATTGCAGCATGTCACATTCAAAACTGCGGAAAGAGGTTATATATCTTCAGCATCTTTGTGAATGAGGAAAAATTGCATAAAACCACATTTTTTCAAAATGAAGTAAATATTCTTCATAATAGTTGACAGTTTGATTAACAAGATAAGTGTACACCGCTTCTCTTTCCCAGTCCCCTATTTATATTTATCTGCCTAACTCTGACTCTCCACTCCAGTGACCATACCCCTCTGCTTCCCTCCTCCATTTAGTGTCCATCTCCTTTCCCACCCCAGTGTCCATACCTAACTGCCTTCACCCCGCAATGTCCATACTCTTCTGTCTCCCTCAATATCCATACCCCTCTGCCTTCCTCCCTCCTCCCCATTGTCCATACACCTTTACCCCCCCCCATATACCCCTGTGCCCCTCCTCCTTTCATTATCCATCTCCCTCCTCACATCAATGTCCATACCCATCTGTTTCCTTATACCTGCGCCTTCTTCCCTACCCCATTGTCCATACACCTCTGCCTGGCCCGGTGTCCACTTCACTTCACACACCTATTGAGAAAGCGTGAAGTAATGTATGGGCACCACTGTTCAAGACCACATGCTGGCGTCTCAAGTTACCTCACACTTCCTGCTGCCTGCACAGAGGAGCAGGGCCAATGTAGCTCGTATAGACTGTTCCCCCTGATGTCAGACCTTGCACAGCTTTACACATATGAAGGCCTTGTAAAATAAGCATCCTATAAAACACATGCAAAACTTGTAAGGAGTGGCTTTTTATTTCTTTGTGTCTGGATGTTTGTAGCATTATATTTAATGTGCTACTATTGCTAGAACAGTATAATTGGGACAGATGTTCAAAATTTGCCTGGACATACATACATGTAAGACCTCTTTATGCTAATTATCTAGGCTAGAATAAAGAAGCTATCATCCATATCATCGCTTTTGATAATGTACTTGGCAAAAACCTCCTAACGATTTTGTTTTAGGGAGTGTAGTTATAGAGGCAGCTAGTGGGCAGGAGTTCACCAAGACTTTCTGTATGCCTTTGAGACTTGTTTATAGTAATTTACATAATTGATATTTAGTAGAATATAAAGTTATGTTATTTGCATAATTGCATTTACAAAACAAGCTATTTGAGTACCAAAAAAGGATTAATCCTCTTCAACATGGACATTTCAGAGGGGGGGGGCGGGTACATTGACAAGCTATGTATCATCCCTTTTCTGATCTTTTATCCAAGTCAGTGGGATTTTCTTGCTTCACTTGATCATGGGACATGTACTACAGCCACATCTGGATATTTACATTCTGGCTAGCCCTTGGCAACTACTTTTTCCAGTCATTATTTTTTACAAAAATCCCATTACCATGTGGTCACAATTAGAGATAATCTTCCTTATTCCCTTTGGACCTATGATAGGCCTATTCGGTTTAGTGGAAAATAACATAGCTGAATTAGCATATTGTCAAAATATAGAAACTATAAAAACTCATCAACACATTTGTTATGCATTGGACTTCTAATGGCAGCATTTTATTGTAATTTATTTATTACTGTCCCTTTTGAGTAGATATTTTTGTTGGGTCATCAAGACTTTAAGTGAAGATTTAGTGAGGTCCTCCCGAATTTCACTTTCTTTTCTCAGAAACTCCCTCTGAGACCTCTCAATCCTGATGGAAAGAATATGTCAATACTAACTTGATAAATAGCCAGCTTGACCAAACATGGTGAGAAATCTCACTGGGAACTTCTGCACCTTGGACCCTGGTGTGTTTAATTCCATTAGCCTCTTGGTTAAATATTAGCAACTGAGATCTGCTGAGTTTCGTACTGAGGTAAAGAATTGAATTTCCATTAAAAGATGATTGACAAGTGATGCAATTTTCCCTGTATTACCAAATGCATCTTCCCAGTATGCTACAGAGTTTTCTGTTTTGGCCATTGACTTCACTTATAATGGATAATAAACACAAAACATAAAAGTAATATATGCACAGCTTTCTTTAGTTTAATAATACATGAAGAGATTTATATGGTAAATTTTATTTGGTTTCTGTTAGGTCTGTCTCCTGCCAACAATCAACATCTGCGTTGTTTTTGTAGAGCATTTTTAATTTTTGCCTGACATCTGTTGTGTTCCCAAACTAACAATTAATTTCTCATTTATTATAGGTTGCCATAAAATCCATCCGCAAGGACAAAATAAGAGATGAGCAAGACATGGTTCACATCAGACGAGAGATTGAGATTATGTCGTCACTCAGCCACCCGCATATAATAAGCATATATGAAGGTAGTTTTCCTACTTTCTTTACATGTGTAGAAATTAAGTGGATGAAAGCTTTGTGTGGTCCACTGTTTATTCATATGCTTGAAACTCTGCCAACATACTATATTTGCGTGGGATGCAACACCATGCAACAAATAAAAATGTTTGTTCTCATTATTTGTATCCAGACAGCTTTAAACTCCATAACCTTTATAAAACACCAGAGACATAAAACACATGAAAATTCATTTAGTTGTGTATAGGCAATCTTTATTTTGGTCCTCTAGTGGTTACTATTGGCTTGTAATCATCTCTGGTGGGTATTTGCAGTGATCTATTTGCTGTCTGTATAAAAAAAATGTGTGTAAAAGTTAAATGAAATGGTTCATTGAACTGAGTGAGGTTGAACAAGGACACATAAGGGGCTAATTTACACCTAGTATTTTAAAGCCCATTGACAATGGCAACAAGACCTATATAGACCAATTTTTGCTATATAGACCAGTTTTACAATTTCGGTTTAGAACTAAGCCCAAATAAATATCCTAGCCTGAAACATCTGCAATAAGATCAACATGCATTGTCTAACCTTGTCCAGATTATTTTTGCCCTCACCAAACAGGACTACAAAGAACGGTCACATGGAAGCTTAGTTAAATTGTGTACCTGAACATTGATGCCACCTAAATATTTATTACATAATAGGACCTGGTCAAAATGAACATGTGCTTTGCTGGGACCGGGGGGGTTTAACAACTGTTCACAAATATCATAAGATGCTTTAGTGGTGCATTAAGGCTACTGTGATCTGCCTTAGAATAGCCCAGTCAAAATAACTTTTTTATTGCTTGATACCTTCAGCATCCTAGTGCAAGTCAAGGTGTCTGTAAAAACCTTTACAGTCATTTAAAAACTTGAGTTAGTGAATTGATCGCCCCATGAGGAGTGGTACATCAACAAGCTAACACCAGGAGTGTTGTAAGTGAAGCCAGAGTATTGTCATGAAAACACATTTTGCTGCTTTTGCAACAATACATAGCATGAGTAAAGAAGTTTGATGTCATTAGCTGCATAAATATTGGCATGATTAAGTTGCATCCTGCGTCGATCTCATGTTCCTAACTCCAGGCAGTGAGAACTAACAGAGATTCATCTACTAACAGAGTAGATGAGTATTTGCATGCAATATAGAAATATAGTAATAACCATTCTGTGACTTTTTGCCACAAATATTACAAACATATACCTTATAACCATAGAAAAATAACCAAAGAGTTGACAAATGCATTGTTGTCCAAAATGCATTGTTTTCAATGGGTTTAGGGACCGCCTATTGTCCTTAAGGGGTTAAAGACATGGTGGACGCAACGGCCGCCATGTCCACTATTAAGAAGAAGAAAAAAAACACATTTCAAAAACTAAAAATATGCCCCAAATTAGTGTTTCTCCTTTAAAAGGACATTACATTGCTGGCACAAATAGTCTGGTTTTGTTTGTGGAAGATTACGAAGCTCTATCAATTAGAGAAAATAGTAATAACAATAGACCTAACTGTCCCAAACCATTAGGATAGTAGAACAGCCAAGAAATCAAATGACTGTGCCAGATGGGAAAGTGAAAAGAGTCAGTTGAAGCACGAGAATGATCATTCAGAGGGTTCCATTTAGCTTATGCGAGGCTACCCCCTACCCATAGAGAACAGCAGCAGCCAAATGTATCTGGAAGTGTGACACATTGGGGATTGTATCTGAGGGGGCCAAGTTTTTATAAAGGGCAAAAGACTAAGGATAAACAATCTCTGACATTCCAGCCGATCTAACTGTAGTCCTCAACATGCTCAGACAGCCTCATGATGAGAAATATAGTCAGCAGCAGCTGGAATCCCTAAAGTTGCCTTTCCCTGGAAGGGAATTGTGTCAGTGTGAAACTATAGAAGAATGTTTGGGTAGAAATAAAAATAAAAGAACCATGCAAGCTACTCAGCCTTCACAATCCTCTCTTGAAAAGTGATGATTGAAGCACACACCCAAGTTCTTGGGTAAATGTTGCCAAGTGCACCTAGCCAAAGAGAAACACCTAACAGGGATTTCCTTTCACTCTGGAGGAAAACCAGAATCTGCTGAAATATACTTCAGAAATATCTGAAGCAGATTCTTTTAGAATCACGTAAAAGATATCCTCTGTGAGCTACAATGTATTTTTGCAAAAACTGTCAAAATGCAATCAAGAACTTTTGGCAAAAGGGGGGCTTCTCTCAACAGACATAATAAATGCATGCTTTTCTTCTAGCTAAAGCTATGTAGGTAGTATTACAATTGTTTGTAGAAACAAGGTTCTATGAAGTGCTATCTTTTTACTGGCATGTGTATGTGATAATTGGTTTGATTGAATTATCTCCATAATATATGGCACACAGTTGCTTTTAAAGTTCTCACATGTACAATGACATATTCAAAGACAATACGATAGATATCGTGAGAGAGAGGTCCTTCAACACAACTTGTAGGGAGCCCAACATTTTCCATTATGTCTCAGCCCTTAGCAATGATCTATTAAGTAGCCTGACCACTTCCCACTTTTTCAAGGGCACATGAAGTCTATTTCAAGGCCGCTCTATTCGTTGGTTCCATATGCCATTTTGGTTCCCACAGAGCCTTATGCGTTTTAAATGCTAAAAAGAATTTCCTGTTACCACAACCGATATTAAGTTCCCTTAATAAATTTAATAGGTGACCTTTTTTCTTGATAAAAATACCTGAAATCAGAGATTTCTAGTTAGGGCTGTAAACTTTTATATTTGCTACAAAACTTAAACTACACTTAGGTCCCCAAAAGAAAGAAAAGATTAATTTTGCATTAACCTTTTGGCCTTTCCGGTTAAAAGTGATTAACCTTAAGATGTGTCATCTCAGACCAAACTTAAGGCCTTACGTTTTTAAGGCTTAGTAAGTCCACAGGGCTTTGAGCAGGCTTATAGCTTAATGATACTTTTTTTGTAACCCAATCAAAGTGAATTTATTTTCAGGAGTAACTGAAAGACGTAGACCTTAATTCTTCGTCGAGAGAAATTCCATCCTCTCAGCAGGACAGAAACTGGCACTCCACAAAGTGCAGCTGGGAGGGAAATACTGTTGAAGTGACTTAAAACATCTTGAATAGTAGTATACAGTTAAAGCTGACCTCGCCAGAATCCTTCGTTCTGAATGTCAGAGTATAAATTTAATCACTGAAGGAAAGTGCTTCTTTCATGAAAATCCTCAGACCAACATGTCAAGTTTGCGAAAACAGAGGCCAATTTATTCCCTGGGTTCTTGAGTCTGAGCTGAGCAGCATTTATATCTAATGTCGCAATGGAATTTATTTTTAGACCATAGTCAGGTTTGTTTTATTTATTTTGCTCACCTTTTTAAAACCCTTTGTACCGTTTGTAAGCTCATATGAACTTTTAACTTTTAAATGGATTTTTAATCATTTTAAGATGGGCTCTAGGTACGCTGTGGAAAATTCTACTGACTTTAATAAATAAGCAGGCTTATAATTTCACTGTTGATAAGATGCACATTAATATTTTGTTTTGGTTAACTTTAACTGTCTGGAATGTTTTAAGGTAGCTTTGCTGAAAAAAAACATTTGCAAGGCATGTCTAACACAGTGAAAGATACAGAGTACTTGGCTCCATTTTCAGGGCAGTAGGCTAAACATAACATATTTTTTTTAACTTTATTTACCTTTCTTTTCATTAAATCACATCTTGTGTTTCCTAGATGTCACATTGGTTTAATTTCCCTATTATAGTCCTTGTTAACAATCCAGCCAATAGGAGATTGAGAATTGGTCTTGCTATGGCACTATTATGACACCATTTATACAGACTAAATGGTGTATTCTAGGATTAAAAAAAACACCAACAGCATGTGGTAATGGATCACCAAACCTTTAAAAGCATTTTGGATGTGTCGCCAAACCTTATATTTTTTTAAATCATTTGTAAACATTCTTACCACAACATAAAGGCTGTTTGCATGTCACACCGGGTCAACCTACATTTGAACAACATTACCATCCTTCATTCCAACATTCTTCATTTTTATACCCCCAACTCACATTATAATGAATAAATGCAAAAAGAAAGAAACCCCTACAATGTTGAGTAGTTATGAAGAACTTAGAGCTTATATCAGGTAATAGAAAGTAATGGGCCATTAAGCAGTATTTGATAGTGAAATGCCTGTAAAAATAAAACCACAACTCATGTTTCAGGTGATGTCATTTTTTTCATCATAGAACTTGGTCTGTTTTAATACAACGCAATGACTATGCAAGTATGCAGCAAAAAAAACCAACAACCCTGCGATTTGTGAAAGAGGAGACTTGATTTTTAAGTTTCTTGTAGCCTTTTGGTTATAAAAAGTACTGGTTTTACAAATTATGAGGGCTATAGTATATTCCCAAAGAGTATACTGGAATGAGGTGACCCTACTTGGGGAAAGAAATTAAATAGAAAAAAATGAAAGAAAAGAGAGGCTGAGAACAAAGATGAATAATTCTGGCATCATTTTACCTTTCAATTAGGCCATGTTTCTAATTAATTTCCTGTCTAGCTGAGCTGTGACGTCAAGTGATACTTCTGTCGTTCACTTTTTCGATAGCACAGCATTCGGAACGGAATTCTTGTCATCAAGCAGTTGGCAGACAGTCAAGAACAAAATGATTTTGTTTCCACTGTTAAATTCTATTGACCTTTAATTTCCTCAAAGAAATTATTCACACCTACATAACTAATTTTCAGACTAACACATTTTTCTTGAATATTTTTTGATTACAGATAAGCCTTAACTGATATAAGGTTTGGAACAAAATGTTATGTACTTTTGGCTGCACAGGACGCCTGTCTATTCAATTAGTCCCTGTTCTAGAATGGATCTTACCCCTTCTATGAGCTTTTCATAGGGTCTCCACACAGCTTTTCAAATATTGGTTTTGGATTTTCGGCAAATAGTGGTGAACACCTTTTGTCCTATAGGTAGGCATATTTACTCTACAATTATACTACACAACATTGCTTGTGTGATATCCATAGACTTTTCATAGTCCAAACCTGGACTACCAAATTAAAGCCACAAACCAAATTTTGCATTATGCATATATAGGAATAGGTTATTTTTATATGTATAATATATTTCTTCAATTGGATATGCCCCTTTTTGATGGTAAGAAGATTATGGAGTTTTGTCAATCTGTAAACTAAAATGGATGATTAACTATATCCATAACCCCCCTCAATCAGCTGTTAAATCAGACAAGAGAAAGAACAAAAAGCCTAAATGTACCCATATATTGGACACATTTGATTATTAGTAGGTATCCCAATCTATCCAGAAATATGGAGCTATGCAACATTTTTGTAACATTTGATATAACTTCTAACCTTTTTTAAGAAATATGATAAGTGCAGCTGAAGGAGGAGTGGTATGGTCCTATGGATTTAATGCCAGATTTATTTGATTGTTGACAAATTGGAAAATGTTCCACCATGGTTTGTTTTTAAAAGATATTGGTAAAACAAAAATACGTCACATGACCGATCTTGTACCAGAATGTTGAAGGTCTCTAAATATACAGACAAGTTAGTACAATATATGTGCAGTATAAAATGTGGATGTGTATTTCAAACAAAATCTCATTTATGTAGTGGCAGCTGCTGATACATTTTCTGTTCTATCATAATCCCTACAAAGCAATTGATCATTTTGTGGCTTTATAGGTTGGGTGGAGATTATAAGCCAGTATTCCTAAAATGAAACACGTACTGGCTTGTTCTTTTGATTGGCTGACCTTTGGTAAAGAAGCACTTAAACTACTGTGGAAAGGTAGTTATGTCTGCGGTTGAAGTGAACTAATAAAAATACCATTGCTTGGAAAGACACCAGGTGGAAGGAATGTCAACACACTGAATGTGATTTAGATGATGTCTCAGGCAGAGAGAAAGAGCACAAGGAGCCTTCCATCTGATTAAACGCAAGAAGTTAGAGTGCCCCTTAAGATCAACAAAAGAAATCTTTTGCCTTGGGGTCATAAGTAAATTAAAGAATCAGCTCTGAAGTAGATATTTTATTGTCAAATACAGAAGGCAAGTGCTTATTACACTCTGAACAAACTTTGGTTGCATATTTTTCATGATACAGAATTGTCAATAAAAATTCTTTATTCTTTTTTCTGAAGGGATCTGTTTTAACTGTGGTGCTTTGTTAACATTTTATGTGCAGATCTGGCCCAAGACTTAATGCCGCCTGGGGCGAAGTTTAAAATGCCCCCTTTGTACTTACCTTTAAACAGTCCTGCGGTGAGTCTCCCTGCTCTGCCACGGTGCCAGCTTGTAATGCTGAGCGCCGGCAATTGACGCCACTTCCGGCGCTCAGCATTACAAGCCGGCACCGAGACCAGACAGGGAGACTCGGCGCAGAGGAGAGAGAGAGAGGGGCGCCGAGTGGGTAAGCGAAAACCACTTGGCGCCCCTCTCTCTCCTCCGCTTAAAAAAAAAAAAAGCGCTTGAGGCGGCAAAGTGCTGCCCCCTCAAAAGTGCCGCCTGGGGCAATTGCCCCACTCGGCTCCATTGTAGGCCCGGCCCTGCAACAAGGGCACATCTAGATATTATTATTACTTGAGTGCCTATCCCACAGGATAAACAGTAGCAGGATTTGTGGTGGACATTTTAGTAAATGCTCCATAACCACAAATTACTATCACAAGCCTTACCTGGGGAACAGTTTTCTGGATATGGACACTTTGTCCCTGCCATTTTCTGCCTTCCTGTACCCAATACAGTGTAGGAGAAGAAACCCCGCTGCTGGTAAGCAGTGCTGTTGGAGCATGTTGAAGTGCCATTTAATTGCATTCCAGCATGCATGCGTATAATAACAATAATAAGAGGGCTTATAAAAGTAGGAGTGATACCAACACAGACCACACATCTCTTGCCTTTTGTTGGCAGTGTAAGCAATCTTTACTTTCATTCGGTTCAGTCTTAATTAAATGTCAATCTTGAAATTGTGTCTTACACTAAGCATTTTCATATCTTTGCCTTATGTTTCTGTTTTGCTCTCAGTTGATATTATATTACATTATATTCTAGTCTAAATATTCTTCGTTATGTTAAGGCCAGGCCATATGTTTTGATTTATTGCTAGTGTTCTTTATATCTGGCCTCTGTGAAAGTATCACATGATGAACATTTTTTTAACATTTCACTAACCTAAAGTACCTTATGTACAAACAAATTAAGGTTCTTTGGTTGTCTCAGAGTGCATAAAAATCCTTAGAGGAACAACTTCCATGAATATGATTTTAAAGCAGCAATAATCTTTATCTTTCTAAAATGGGCAAGACTGGTTATAGAATGAAATGGGAAAGGTTGGCGCACATACCTGGGAACTTCTTAGCTGTGGCTTCCCTTGCGGGAGCCTTCCCTTGCGGGACACGGCCAAGACTGCCCACTGAAGTCAGCGGGTGGTCCCAGTGGCGTCGGAGGGCGCTCCCGCTGACGTCGGATGGCGGTCCCGCTGACCCAGCTCCCATGACCCAGAGGATTTGGGTCTTGACCCAGAGAACTGGAGAACCAGTGCTTCATCTGGAGGTCTCCAGGTCAAACCCGGAGCGTTCCCAGGTATGCGCACATGGAACAGTATTTCTTCATACAAGTTGGTGGAAGACTGTTTATAAAAATATGCTTAAGCCATTTAAAAAGTACCCAAGACAATTACAATTTTAGGTTTAAAATTCCTGCAAAAAGATAAAGTTTGGAATATATGAAAAATAATATTTTATATTATTCTGTTCACAAAAAATAATTGTTACACATGAGCTTTATTTGTCAATGTAGCACCATACATCCTTGGTATTGTATTACACCACTGAACTTTCCATTTGGATAAATAAAAAAGGCAGGCTGTAAAATTATGATGCTTCCTTATTCATAAATATTTTACCATAAAATATACTACTGGGAAATTGCTCTTCTGGATGTGATCTTATAATTGCTACTATGCTTATAATACATCCTTTCTGGACACTATTATTACTATTTTATGGTAGATGATAAAGTAGATGTTTAGTCCTAATAATAATCTGCGAAGCATGCCATTGTAATTCCATATGTTTTGGAATATGACCACCTTCTTTACATAGGAAAACCAAAGTTTTTTGTTGGACCTTAACCAGTGACAAAGAAAATCAAAACACTAGTGTAGCCTGGGAAAGTCATTATCTCAACTACCTTAAAAAATGTATATGTGTATCATTCTCTCATTTGGAGAATGTTATATATCAAGTAATCCATCCAGAGACAGTTCTAGTTTCAGAAGTCTCTGTTCAACAAGGATTACGCAAATGGGAATTACTGACAGGAGAGTACAGACAGGCCTTTAGGGCAAAGAACATTCGATGTTATCATCCTTAAGCTTCCTTTCTCTTCTTATCAAATCTGCTTGGCTGGTAGCACTAGGGCGGGAGTATAAAAGGGGATTTTGGCACGTAGGGTAAGATAAATAGTAAGGAGACGGGGAGGGAAAGGGGTTTTGTGTTAAATGCATACTTGTATTTTAGTGAAGGTTGTAAGTGCTGTTTTAGCAGTCTACTAAGAGGCTTTGTTTTATACCAATACTCTATGAAGGAAAAAGTTTGGTTCTTCTGGGAACTCCAGGTCTATACAATTACTGTATTTGTAAAATTTACGATCTCACGACAGTGTGATGTTGCAATTTTTGTTAAACAGTAGAGTGTATTTGTGAGATTTTTTTATGTCCAGAAATGTTTGCTCTTCACACACATACGTTTGTCAGGTGAATTCTCACCCCCATTAGTTAAATGGCAGTCCCGGTTGTTTATAACCTGGATATTTACTACAGAGTAGTAAAATAATCATTTGTGAATCACATATACCTAGGGTGAAGACCCAAATAATTAAAGTGGGAGCAACATGTTGGACCAAATCCTGCCTTCATTGGTCTATTCACATACTCAGACATACCTGCTTTTCCATACATCCAATCCATGCCTTTAGAACGGACAGTCACTCTTTGGGACCCACATACCTCTGTCCTGCTTAAACCCCTAAAAGGCAAAATAACAATAAATAAAAGAATAACATAAATTTTAACTTGCCGAATGTGTGTATTTACAGGCATATGTATTATAGATTCTGTTTCTCTTATGTGTAATATGCTTGATATTGGATCAGATTGTGTTTTTTCTTTATTACAGTGTTTGAAAATAAAGATAAAATTGTCATCATCATGGAATACGCAAGCAAAGGCGAGCTATACGACTATATTAGCGAGAGGCGAAGACTAAGTGAAAGAGAAACACGTCATTTTTTTCGTCAGATTGTCTCTGCAGTACACTACTGCCATAAGGTGAGAAGAATAACGCAGACTGGCCTTCCATGTATGCTTTACAACTCCTGGGGATGGTTTTGCAGGCATACAGGGATGCCTTCATAAAACATAGGTCTGGCTTATCATCTGATGATGTGATGAAAACATTCTATTGCTAATTCAATAATGCAGCTTGCAGTGTCCCTGATTATTACAATGACTTTTGATAAGGCAGCTTTCTGTTCTTTCCCACAAGTCAAAGAGTCCCTCACAATATAATCTATATTGCAGATTATGTATTTTAATATATTTAATGCATGATTTTTTTTGACTGAAAGTTTGCCTACTCCCCAGAGTTTTAAATTCAAATTGGAGCCCATTTTTTTTGTATTGGTAAAATGGATATTATTCCCTACACAGTACATAACTAAAATGGACGGTTAACCCATTTAGTATCAGATGAATGGATTGTACATTACATGTCATGTACTATTCACTTTTTTGGCTTTAATGGTTAAAGCACTGCTTTCTCTCTTGCAGCCAAATGTAAATTTATGAAGACAGGAGCCCTAGCTGATAAGTAGGCTGAGTGTATTTTTAGTGCCTCTCCAGCCACAGCAACCATTAAAAATATCACAGGAAGAAAAAAAATCACTTAATGTTTTCATTCAGCAAATATTTGCACAGATAAGAGGCCTGTTAGATACTGCTGACCTTCTTAAGACAAGCATCAGAATCATCATCTGGAAAGGTTTGCAGGTTTTAAGGCATAGCAATAAGATAAACCATACTTTTTATTGAAGGGGAAGGGCTGTAGCTAAAAGGCTACTTGAAGGAGAAATGAACTTTTAGCATAAAAAAAATCTTTATCATTCACCTGTAGGTAGGTTTTTTTGTTTGCCAGTCATTGTAATTGTTTTGTTCAAAGTTAACCTCATGGAAGCTGGGATCTATGTTCGGACAGTGACAGTATCTAATCAATCTCCAGTCATGGGGGCTCTGTCCCTTCTCCTCATCCATTCTTACATAGGCTACCAGAACTAATCAACAATAATCAGCAACAATTTATTTGGTTTAGATGACTCTGAGAAGGAATGAAAATACAAAGTCATACTTCTAAGTGTCCGGTTGTAAGTTGGACAATATGATTTTTTTGGCAGTGTCCCCACCAAGCCATTTTGCAGTGGTGGTCATGGGCCAGCTGAGTACATCAGATAATCTCCTTATCCACTGACTGAACTGTGGAAATGATTAAGATGCGCACACCCTGCTTCCTGCCTTTTAGAAGAATAGGAAATCTAAGCAACCAACCCCAAGAAGTTCCCAGCTGTGAATATCTATGAAGGGGCACCCAACTGCTGGGGTCTTCTCATGTGTACTGTTTTCCACTGACATCAATGTGTACTTCAATAACAAATTAGGTCTCTTATTAATCCATTGATCTGAGCTGTGCTGTTAGTAAACATAAACAGAAGCTTTCATAATCAGCCTGCTGGATCTTATGAGCATTGATTGATTTAATTGGAGTAGTATAGTTTATTAACTGTTTGTGAATGTACCTCCATATATTTGAAATTGGAACTTGATTTTTTTGTCCTCTTTTGTATGTCATGCCAGAGTACATTTAAATAATGTAACTCTTATTTGAATCTCAAAGATCTTAGCTGCTGGTTCTTTATTTGTGTGCTTTAAATATTTTGTTTTTGTAAAAAATTCCTTGGCAGTAGTAAAATGACCAGATTCAAATATAGCACACTGCTGACATTTGTTTCTAAAATTACATTTCTTAGGATGTGCTGTAAGTGGAACAAGCATACCTTTCCTAGTACTTGCCATTGCTTACATGCAATACAGTTTCTCTAATAATCTTCTCATATTCCCACAAGATTTCCTCCTACGTTCTTGTTTTAAGACTAAACATTCCTGGATACTTCTCTGCTACACAGAAAAAGACCGGAGCGTTGATAAACTTCATACAATGCAATAGTGCATTTTTTTCTCATAATCAAAGCATATCTTTCTGAAATGTTTATTACAAGCCAAAGAAGCACCCCAAATGGAATTTCACTTCTACTTACAGCTCTTGGCACTAAAGATATTTTTTTCCCCGCAACAGATTATATTACTTAGTACACTCTAAGCAGAAGAGGGGGGTTGAAAGAGGTACCAAAAGAATCCCTGTTGTTTCATATACTTTGTAGGAGGATGAATTCCATTCATGTTTGTGTCAACCACACAGCAAGTGACTAATAGCCTGTTGCTAGACTTTAGGTTGGTAACGGTATAGCTGAATTAAGTGGCTGTTGTGTATTTTCTCTGAAATTGTTCCTTTAATACATTTGTGTTTTCATCTAGAATGGGGTTGTTCACAGAGACCTGAAGCTGGAAAACATTCTTCTGGATGAAAATGGCAACATTAAGGTATGGCTGCGTTCATTTGTATTGGCTGCTGTAATATTAGTGGAATAAAGAAGGGTTTCCATGGAGATTTAAAGGGGCAATACGAATTGAAAGTGAAAACAGTTAATGTTCATATATTGTGTAACTGTGCCTCCAAAAGTGAACTATTATATTATGAGTGAGTGCACGAGAATTGTAAGGAACGTGGCTTAAATAGGTAACAGAGGAGATCACCTTTTGAGCACCCTCAAACATGTATCTTATTAAAAAGGGATGTATGGTTGGTTCACAATTAGGTATTTTTTCTTCATTTTATTGGGCAATCAATGACTACTACGTATATTTGAATCAACACACACAATGTATCCAAAGTACAGTACATACAAATTATTGTTTTTATTTTGATACTGTTTACTACATAAAATTAGTATTTTCAGTAGGACTGAGGGAAATGTGTCTTCCCTTTCAATCAATGTTTTGAGTACATTTTGTGAAACAGGAAGTAGAAATTGCAAAAGGAAATTGCTTCCTCATCCTGCTGAAAGGTGGTACATGGAATTTAAAATATTGTCATCACTAAGGAATAGAACACATTTTGTGTAGTTATAGTTGAAATTTGTATAAAATAGTATTCCTTTTGGAATAAAATTAATATTTTAGCAATTTTTCCATTTTATGAAAACCAGAGTTCTCAATGAGCCTAAGGTTCTCTGAAGATACCTCCACATGCATTACTATTATTATTATTGTTTTTATTACTTAACACCTACATATACTCTTTAACGTTAGTGAACATTTTATGAAAATGCTACTGCAGTACTTTCTAGCATCATTATTTTTTTGTTTAAGTGAACACGGAAGTACACTTTTAATAAGTATATATATATTCATTATAGAAATGACATGTCTTTTTTTCCTTTTCCCCTCTCTTTGCTTACTCTCTTGCTTACATTCCTCTCTCTCCTCTTTCTTTTTTCCATCTCCTTTCTTCTCTCCCTCCTTTCCCTTAGTTTGTTTCTTATCTCCCTCATGTCTCTATTATATATATATATATATATATAATATATATATATATATATAGGATTTGTGGCTTTAATTTGTTAAGATATCTAATTCATTCCAAGATAATCAATATATTTACAATATATAATGTTACAGAACAGGACAAGGCAGTAGTCTGGTGCCCTTTACCCAGATAATCCTGGATGCCTAAAGCTTCTTTTAGTCATCTTTGGAGATGCATGGCCTGAGTAGCCTTTAATTGACCTGAGGGGACCTTAGCACACAGACCTAATGAAGAACATTCCCCACTGTTAACTGTTTCAGGAAAACACTAACTCTAGATTACACAATACTCAACATTGTTTTTGGAATAAGTGAAGACAATGGCGTTCTTTCAGTGTAAAATAAAAGTCAGTATAAAGAAACAGTGACTATGTCATTAAACATTCACCAAATTCTTTAAAAACTTTACTAATTGGAATTCTTTGCATTAACCAGCAGTTTTGTCAGTTTTAAGGCTAGTCTCTAGGTTGTACTCTAAACTGTATGAGTGCCAGTCATTTCTGTTAAGAAAATAGCTTAAGGTCGAACCAGCCACTGTGAAAGAGCTCTGGGAAGCAATTAATTCCAAATAAAATGAAAACATGCATAACACACTTTGCAATAACTAATCTTAACCCCTTAATGACAAAGTTCATACATGTACGGGCAAAATGCATTGGTTTTCAATGGGTTTAGGGGCCGCCCATTGTCCTTAATTGCATTTTTAAGTAACTACAATCTTTTTTTGTTATTGAAAAGAAATACTTCACACTTCATTTTTCTATTTCCTGTTATTATTTGTCAGCAATCTTTAATATTTATTAAAAATGCATCTCTTAAGCTAGGACTATTTTAGTTAATTGGTTTGATAAACATACCTAGGGATGTATGTATATAAAATATAATTAGTAATTTACAACAACAGCCATGTTTTACCAATACCTAACCCATAGAGAAGCTTTCCATCAGTGTTTGTACGCACAAATGCCCACAATAGTTAGCGCTATGGCCCTGACCCAGAGTTTTTTCAGCTGGAATGTTATTTACGTTGCAGCAAAACCTTAAAAAGATATTGTGGCATACCATCATCCTCTAGATAATAACTATTGTGAACCAACTGACAACTCTCTGCAACATAGCTAATGTCACTGTCAACAAAGAACCAACAAATAAGTAATACATAATAAAAATATATATATGAAGGACTACTTTGCATATAATATAACAAGAATGATCCCTAAGATGATGTCAGAAATATATCTGCCTGCGGCCACCATTGAAAGAATGCAGCTTTGCTTGCAAATGAAGATGGAAGCCAGTCCCACAGCCAATAGTTTGATTGTGGGTGAATTGACCCACAAATGGTCCTAGCAGCCTTACTCACATCAATGATGCTGTTATTATCTCAAGACTTTCCATAGAAACAGCGTTCGCAATTTCAATGTGACTCGCTTGCACACTCCTGATCCATACTGCCCTTACACATCAAAGTCTACGCACACTGAGGTGTTGTGATTGCAACACATGGTAGTGTATGGGATACAGATTTTGTGGGTCCTGACCCTGCCTACCATGCTGTAATCGGCGCACCCTTGGTGAAACATGGCAGATTATGGTGTGCAATTTATTACACAGATTATGTCTATTAATGCTTTGTTGATTATTCTCTGATCAGTATGTTTTATTATTATTATTATTACCGTATTTATTGTTTTATGTAGCATCATATTCCGTAGTGCTGTACAATGGGTAGACAGGACATAATCATATGTTCATTTTGCACTTTGTACTGGTTATCCTTTTAAAGTAAAAAAAACCCTTAAAAACCCAGAATGTATGAAATGACGGTATTTCTTTTAGACTCCCTTATTACATTTTCCCCTGTAGTTAAAAGCATTGATGCTTTTCAAGTGCCAAAACCATGAAGTAATCTCCAGTTCTATTAATCTTGTTTGAAGGAGTCTGACAGTTTTAATGGGAAAAACTGATAAACATCAGTCTTTGAGGATGGGAGTGGACTTTAATGTAAATAATGTTTTCCTGAATGGCCATAAGTAAAACATGGCTGCTGAAACTACCAACTTATTCATGAGAAAACAAATATGTCATGTCTCTTAATTCATTTTTTATACATTCCATGCCATTAAGAAAATGTGTTTTTGCTGAGGGAAGCATAAGGTGCCATTCCAGCCAATATGTTGGTGAACAAGACTAAGCAAAGGTCAAGGAGATACATAGAATCATTATTCTTTTATTCTTGATTGACAGTGCACACTTTTTAAGACTTAAGAGCGACTTCCTGCTAACAATCCAGGGTGAAATGATAAGAATTTGGAATTTGGGTCAATTAAAGGCAATCTGAGCTTGAGAATATAGATATATACAGCAACGACTTTTCTTTGCTTTAAACCTGCATTCCTCAGATACAATAAAAGCATGACAATAATACAGATACAATAAAACTAGATGTGTTACTTTTCCTAAGTCTTGCAGTACATAAACCCAAGTAATTATCCAACTTGAGATAATATAATCTATATACACACTGCATTCTCCGGCGGTTCCCTCTCTCCCACTACAGGCAAACTTCAGTGCCCGGAGAAACTGCAGGCAATCTCTCAAGCATCTCTAAATGCTCTAAACTAAACATCAAAGCAAAAGCTGCATTGCTAATTTGTAAATGTTCACTATGTGAAAACTGTAATGCGGAGTGGGAGAAGAACAATCAGCACCACAGTCACATTGACTGGACCTCAAGTGCTCATTGACTGGACCTTGGCTAAGTCCTGACCAGTGTGACTGACAGTTCCCACTGTGGCATGCTTTTTTATGAGAATAGAAACCAACCTTTAGTGTATACCATGGGAGCAGTCATGCTGGATTCTCATTTTCCGGATCTGTATGATTAGTCTCTTACTTTTAAATTAATTTTTTCCCAAAACCACCATGCTGATGTCACAGAGACCCCCTTCCATCTCCCAGCTGCCACCTCAGAGAAGAGGGAGACCCCCTTCCACTCTGTAACAACCGCAGCAGCCACTGTGAGCAAGAGTGAGACCCCTGCCACCTCACCACAGCTGCCGTTGAGTAGGAGAGACCACTGTCCACCAAGTAGCAACTACTTTGATGTCTCAGCAGCAGCCACAGTGGAGGAGAGGTAGTTCCTCCTCCTGCCCCCCTAGTGGTTCCTCAGCTGACATCCTCTACTAATAACGGCCGTTAACGTGAGCGTCATCCACAGGATGACCGTGGTTTACCGATGTAAGGGAAGGGACGTATCAGGATTTGGCTTTTGGCGCAAATTACAAAATAAGGCACCAGATGTTCATATCCTGTTCAAACTCTCAGAAGATCACTGGACTTTGCCCTCTGATGGCCGGGACTATGTTTCATAGTGCCTATTCCTCAGTGTGCGTTCTTATACCCTGTGCATGACAGTTACCACTAATATTTATTAAAACATATTGGAATAAAATATTATATACTTGATTTAAGCAAATTTGTTTAATGCAAGAAATTGATGATACAGATATCAGCGTGAAAGACAAAGACTGATATTAGTTTTTGGGTTAATATATTTTTACAATATTTCTAATAAAAGCTTTACACTTACCAAATGTCTCTCCTGCTTTATAGACAATGTATCCCAGAATCCAAGTGATTTTACACTTTCTAGTTGGCTATTAGTTTAAATCTTTTGACTTTGCTCCAGCTAACAGGTAACAGGTAGTTAACAGGGAGGTAGTTTACATGCTTACCAAAAAGAATCCAAACCTCACAAGTGGTAGATTAAAATGGTGTAAAAACACATACATGTTTTAGATTTCATTGTACAGGTTTATGTTATAATTGTTTTAATGATGTTTAAACATTATTTAATTTTATAACAGCATCCAAATGAATTCCCTTTATTTCTTTTCTTTGCAGATAGCAGATTTTGGACTTTCTAATTTATATCAAAAAGATAAATTCCTACAAACATTCTGCGGTAGCCCACTTTATGCTTCTCCAGAAATTGTAAACGGGAGACCATATCGAGGTCCAGAGGTATGTATTTTCAGGAGCTTCTTGTCCTGCGTTGATACTTTCCTTTTTTACCCTCCATAGTATCCTGTTCTGTTTCACATTTGGCTATTGTAATTACAATTGATTATTACATAAATAAAGTTATCCCCTTAATCTAATCTGTGCATGCTTATTATTATAAGCATAGACCTTACAGTGGTGTATTCTGGCCTAGGCCAAGTAGTCCTATTAGGCTATTAGGCTTACAGATACGCCGCTGCTGAATGGGCTAGTTGCAAAGGAGAGCTTTGAACACCCCAACTCATCCATTTACACTGTGGAGACCTGTGCCTTAAGAGGCAGATGTCCAACAGTAAGGATGGCAACTGTACAGGGATCAGAGGGGGCCATACCCTGGATTGAGCCTAGGGCAGAATCCAGGGTAAATACATTACTTTTTGTTTCTATTTCTTTGTGAGGAAGACTTACTATAAAAAAAGTTTGGCAATATTTACTCATTAACAAGAATTGTTAACAGGAATTGTGCTTCTATACTTTTATAGAACACCATTTCCACTATCTTCTATTAACGTGCAGTTTAAGATGAAAAGTTATATAATGTAGAATAAACCAGGGTTATGACAAAGTATGAGACTCTTCTTTACAAAGGGTTTGCTTGTGACTCCTCATTTATTTAATGTTCTTACCCTGTTATTCTGTCCTTTTAGGTTGACAGCTGGGCCCTTGGTGTTCTTCTCTACACTCTCGTATATGGAACAATGCCTTTTGATGGTTTTGATCACAAAAACCTAATTAGGCAAATAAGCAGTGGAGAATACCGTGAACCAACACAACCATCAGGTAGGAGTATTAACCAGATGACTCTGATATCATTAAAAGTATTAGTTAATGCAGGAATACTTAATGGAGCACTCCAGTCATCATATGCACTTTAATTCATATGACAGGTGCGTGGTCACATGTATTTTTAAGGTTTTAGACATTAGTGTATGATATATATATATATATATATATATTATATTATATATATATAAATATTGCCTTTTTTACATTTGTACATTAAACCATGATACATACATTAATTTAAGTAAAAACGTAACGTGATAAATAAAAATAATTACAAAAGAAAGTAAGAGTGAATTTTTCTATTCACCTGTAATGTATTTCTATATGGTAATCATATCTCTTCATGCAATCTAGTTCAAGTGCCTGCCTTTATAACATAAATCATTTATTAGTTTTATTTACATTTTGTGCTCATCTCTTTAATCAATTATCCCATTCACATTTTAGCTAGAACAAAATGTTTGTTGTTTATTTGGAAAAAACTAAATACCTTGATTCACATTGTTATCGTTACTGCAATTTTATGATAAAATATTCAGTTAACTTTTTCTTAATAGATGCACGTGGACTAATTCGATGGATGCTTATGGTTAACCCAGAACGTCGAGCAACAATTGAAGATATTGCAAATCATTGGTGGGTTAACTGGAGCTATAAATGTAGCGTATGTGACTGTGATGTCTTAAGGGACTCAGAATCACCCCTGTTTGCCAGATTTATTGATTGGCAACATCGTTCCTCCACCAGACAAGTGGATTCTGAAAGCAAAAGTAAGTGCCTTCCCAAAACATCTGAAGTCTCACTAGAGAGACAGAGGTCTTTAAAGAAGCCCAAGAAAGAGAATGAATTCGCCCAAACGCTGGATGGATCTGAAGAAAGTTCATCAAAGATCATTTCAAAGAGACCCAAAAGTATCTTAAAGAAAAGAAGCAATAGCGAACACCGTTCTCATAGTGCAGTATTTATAGATGGTGTTGTTAGTAATGTAACATCTTCTGTATACCCAACAGAAAATGAAAAGGGGCATAATAGTGTATCTACAAACTGTATACAGAACCTTGATGAACCGTTAACGCATGGTTCAAAGCAATCTACTCCCATGCCAAAGAAAGGCATTTTGAAAAAGACTCAACAAAGGGAGTCTGGCTATTATTCTTCTCCAGAACGAAGTGAATCTTCTGAATTACTAGACAACGAAGGGACAGAATGCAGTGATACTCCTCAAATTATCCATGAGCCAAAGAGAACTGTGTCTCATAGTCTCTCATACAGAAAAAAAGGCATCTTAAAGCACAACAGTAAATACTCAAGTGGTAACACAGATTGCTCTGTGGCCAAAACCACCACTTCAATGGAATCTATGGAAGAAGGGGAAGGATTATCCCAAAGCTATAGTAGACCATCAAGTGTAATTAGTGATGACAGCATCCTTTCAAATGACTCCTTTGAGTTGCTTGAATTAACAGGTGGCAGACCAAACAGACCGAATATCCGTAGCTGTGTCTCCGCTGAAAACATCCTTTACCTTCAGAATTTTGAGGGACTTCAAAAAAGTCCCCGTCCTCAGAACCTAAAACGTTATCGTAACCGATTTGCAGACAGCAGCTTTTCCCTACTTACAGATATGGATGATGTCACTCAGGTGTACAAAAAAGCTTTGGAGATATGCAACAAACTTAACTAAATATGTCACATGAAACCTTTTTTGTGAATACTTTGCTGACAGTGTTAGTGTAGAAACAAACAAGTTGCCTTGTTATAAATTTACATGCCATGTGTATTTAACTTGTTACAGTAGCCCATAGAAAGAACCTTGTCAGATTACATGACAGCTAAAGCATTTAACAGTTTTCCATATTAGGTTTTTGTGATGTATCTGGTTATAGACACTTTGGAAATTTTGCAATACTAAAGGGAGATCATTCATTAAGGAATGATGGATGAAGTAATTTAACAGAGGAAATAAGCGATGATATTTAGGAATGTGGAATATTGCAGTCTACATGTAAGAATGCTTGTATTTGAATGAGACCTGTGTTGCTTCCATATTCAGTACACTGCTATATTTTTATTTACATCGTATCAAATTTAATATTATTATTTTAGGAATCGGGTGTACCAAACTCATAGTGCCAAGTGCATCATATCATAATATGTTTTCATTTTTACTAAAGCATAGCCACAGATTTTTGCCAAGCATAATTTGAGAGCCATCATAGATTTGGAAATGAAATAGCTATGGTCCTTGAATAATAGTGTGGACACCTTTTCCCATATAGAACCAATTAAAATAGCAATTTCTTCACTAAAAAATGGAATTTCTACACTTTCACTGTCAGCCATGACATGTTTGTGGTGGTAGCATAGGACCTGTGACCAATTTGTTTATAGTATGTTGGTTAGAACGTTAAATGGCAAGTTGAAAAGGGTATAGGAAGGTTGGAATTCAAAAATGTGTTTTGGAAAAAGGTGGGAAAAGATTTTGGAAGAAGCAAGATCTCAGAAAGTGTTTAGTTGGTAATTAGTGAAAAAATTACAGTTTTGTGTATCAAGTAGAAAGAATGTTCAAGGTATAAATGTAGTTTAATAGAGATATAACCCAGTGCTGACCTGTAATTGCCTTCTTGGTTATTATTTTTAATTACTATTTCTATCTTACTCTTCTTCAAATTATGTCTGTTGTGGTTCTGAGGGGAAGAGGCTATAGGCTGACTATCAGATTCTATGGAAAATGAGAACAAAAAGGGTGACTTCTACTATAAAAGTACAACTGGATTGTGTGAACTCATGTATACATGATAGGCCTGGGCAAACAATTTTTAGTTGTAAATTGTGAACCAACAAAAATGTTTCTGTGCAAGTAATATGTATGGTTTTATTTGGTATTTTGACACACGTTCTGACTTTACCTTAAATTGGGTGGATTAAACCACACAGGCATTATTAATTATTATTTTCCTCCTTCAATGGTTACATTTTTACCATGCATTTTTATGAACCTGTTATGGTTTAGACTTCTTAAAAGCCAAGCTTAATGGCTTTTCTATACGAAGATACGATTTCTAGGCATTAGTTTTCAAGTGTTTCAATCTTGACACATCATAATGTATATTATAGACAAGTCCATCTAACATATTCTTGTACTAAAGTACATTGGAAGCTTAAAACAATTAAAAGAAAATGTTTGCATAGAAACTTTTAAGTGTAGCACTGTATTTATGATAGTATTTCATCTGCACATTACTACACGTGTAGCTTTGTATTACAGATTTATTACAGATCTGTTATGTATTTATTTAAGCATATATAATATCAACATTATAGAACTACCTATGTCAATATTGCTAAGGCATTTTTTTTACCACAAAGTATATTAATCTATTGTTCTGCATTAATTTACGTTTACATCTTTTAGCATAACTAAATTCATGTAAACTACCTATGGCTTGAGTTTTTTTGTGCTTTATGTTTGTCAAAAGAGTATAATGTTTTTTTAGATATTTACCTCAGGGAAATGAGGATCCTTAGCGAAGTGGCAAAAGCTAGCATAACAATTCATTTTTTGCTTCCCTCTCTTCTCTGTACAAAGTATACTGGTACCAAACAGCATCAACAAGCGGTGAGGAATAAATATTCTAACATACACTGAGGGCAAAGTTTGAGGTGGCTGTTCCCATGGTGTACTCATAAAATGGTTTTGCAATGCATATATGTATATAGATTATTGTTATCTGCAATCACAATTGCGTCTGTTTATTTAGTCAGCTGAACTATAAAATGTAGGATTTGGAAAAGTAATAGAACCACTGTAAAGAGGCTTAATAATTTGTACACTTTTTAAATTAAAAACAATTAAAAGAACAATTTTTGATACTACTTTCAAGTTAATTCAAGGGTATTCTCAATATTTCTGACATTTTCAATTTTTTCCATATTTATCAAGCAAAGTAAAAGCAAAAATTCACTTGGAGCACAGAGGAAACAAAATAATAAAAAAACGAAAACATTGAATGTATTACGGTATATTAAGGAAATAGCCTGTTACCAAAGAAAAGGCAAAACAGTGCAGTATGTGTTTGCCCAGGCCTTACTGTTTGTGGGAAGTTATTTAATATAATAAATATTATGTGAATAAATAATTGATTATTATCAAACTGGAAATGTTATATAGGGACTTACTGGCATGTTTTCATTCCTAGGAAAAAAAAAAACTTGACTGCACATTGTTGTTATTATTGTGACTTTATTTAAGTTTTTGTAATGCAATGGTAATTTTTATTTGACTGCTTTTTTATTTATTGCTCTGAATAATTTTTAAAGGTATAATATATTTGGTGTAATTTAAAGGGTGCAATGTTTTTGAAGCTCCTGCCAATATTTTGTTTATCATTGATGGGTGTTTGGGCTCCTAAATGATCCTAACCACCTACTTGTTTGCATTTTTATCTGATGTTTTATATCAAATAAAATCATGTGGCAAAATGATCTTAGTTTTTCTTTTTTTTTAATATCAATTTGTAAATATTGTGATTGTTATTAGGACATATTAACACGTTTGTTTGTAAAGAATATCAATGTAATGTTTTTTCTTGAGCAAACCTAATACTCTTTTGTTGGAATTTTGAAGAAAACCTCATATAAAATATAAAATGAAAAGTTATATGGTGTTGTAACCAAATGAGGTTTATTCAGTAAAGTAGAAGTTTGTGTTTACATTGCCGTTTCAGTTCAACTGATTCACTATGCGTTAGTTAGTATGGGCCAACCTTGACAAGTTTCTTTTGCAAGTTTCTGCTGACTATAGTGGTGACCTCCACATAGACACATTATGGGAACAATATGAAACTAAACTAATGCTGGGAACTCTATGTCTCAAAGTTGGTATACCAATGTCAGTGTCTCAGGATCAATGAGTAGATTCTCAGGCTTACACAGTCCAGAGCACACCCCGTTATATTCTACTGCTATTTCATAATATGTGAGCATCCTCATTGGTGGTTCTTACTGCTATATTAATATCTACCTTTTCAACCTCCTCGTAAGAGGTAGGAGGCAATGTGGTTGAGATAAAGGGACAGAGCTAACTGCAAGGATGAGGCTAGGCCCAAAACACATTGAAAGAGGGAGTAAGTGAAACCCAGGTGGAGAGTAGGTGTCCCTTAATGTTGCTTCCCTGCCATTACAGGAGAGTTTCCATGTATGCAGATATCTATGTAAATAATAAAAATGCTTTAATGCTTGTTTATTTAATTGATCTCTTCAATGTAATACTGTTTTCCTAGCAAACACTATAACATTTACAAAATAACACAAGCCAGCGTACAGTACAAATGTTGCAGCACCCAATTTCTAGTAATACTAGATAAAATAAACAAATAGTATAGTAGTGTATTCAATAAAGTAGTAGGTCAAATAGTTTAAGAAAGTAGATAATAACTTGATTCTTTGTGTTTTTAATCAGCTGTATTTTATATAATTTGCAAAACAAAATCAAAATCTGATCTGAAGGCTATTCAGGTTACATGCTGAGATGACTGCTAAGGTGTCAGCTGATGTTAATCAGGTAAGAGTACAAATCAGTTAGGTATGCCTAATGCAGGGGAGTGCTTGTAAACTTAATATAAAATAATATATAAACAGTACATAAGCAAAATGTAGAGGTGTATTCTGGCCTAGATCGGCCATGGTTATGGCTAGGGTGACAAGTCTGGAGAGGTGAAAGCCACCAGAGGCCCCTCAATGTGCTGCTCCTCAATGGGGAGTAATATCCTCAACTGACCCAATTACCATACCTGGCAACTTTATGACTCCAGCTACCTGGAGCAGTCACTTGCGGGATGCGGGCAGGAAATCCTACTGATGGTGCGGGAGGGGGGTGGGGCATGTCACAGCGTTCCCAGTTATGCCAGTTATACTAAGGCGTACCGTTCCCTACTGGCACAATGTCTAAAGCCTGCTTTCTAGGGGTTGTGCATTGTTAACAGGTTGCCTACACATGATGCAGAGGAGTAAGCTGGAGGTGTTACCCTTGGTCAAGCTATGGTCAGGTCTGGCCATATGCAAAGCAGCTGAGAAAAAAAACATCAAAAATAATTATTTGTGTCCTTTAACTTTGTTAAGGTCAACAAAGTATCTTACACAGTATAAAACACATTTTAGAAAACAGACATCGTAGTAACTTGTTTGCTAATGATTCATCAGTATGATGGTTGTATCTTTTAATTATTTTTCTATAGGTAAAATTCCTGCATAACAGTGCCAACTGTATATACTGTATAGTGATTCACTGGGGTGATATTAGTTGACTGGACAGAAATACTTGTCTGTCAGGTGAACATGGTCTATTAATCTCCTAACTACGAATCATGCTGGAGTCAGTTATTTCAGTAAATAGAAATGTCAATGTTTGCTTACAAACAATAGTAAATACTGGTTATAAACTCTTTGTTGCTCTTAGGTTAAACTTTACTAAACATTCTCATAAGAGACAACTCTGAACATAAATTCCCAAATACATACATATCAACTGAAATTCCCCTTATGAACAGATGAGGATACAGACAGAAGCATATTGACATTGTTGTCCACAATACTCATCACTTCACTTTTAACATGATTGCAAATAGGTACATTTATTATGAGATCTATTTCAGAAGTTAGTAAACAGCGGGGCTACCCTCAGTATTTGTGAGGACAAGGGCAAGTTACATTTTCTGGGCCCTGTTGCTCTTAGGGCTGGTTTAATTGTGTGTATTTCATTGTTGCGATATTGTAAACCTCAACCAAATGTCCTGGACTATTAGCTCTTTCCCCCTTTTCATCTTACTATCCTGATTTTCAGCTACTTCTGTAATGCCAGGTTTCTAATAAGTTTATTAATTTTGTTTACCATGGCCTGCACATATAAAGGACACAATTAATTTGAACCATTCATTGCTGATTTAGTGTCAGTTTTTTGGCGTGTAGTATTTTTAAAAGGATTTCTATTTTGCCTTCCAACATAACTTTAGCTGTATGAACTGTTCTCTTTTTTTTCTAATGGCACCTGTAATGTCTCACAACAGTGGCTTTCATTCTTATTCAAATATTTGAACAAAGTATAATACCCTGATACAATAATTATAATTACAATTATTAATTTAACCAACATAATAGTTTGTGAAGCACCAATAAAAATAGAGGTGTGTCTACTCACATTCATTGTGAGGTAACCTGATTACATCACATGACATTTGGACCAATGTTAAAAGAGCTTATTGCTTCTTGATTTCTCCTGATAAAGACACACACTGGTGCAGTGAAAAGCACATTAGGGATGTACTAACTCCTGCCTTTTGTCACTGTAATTTCTAATTTAAATGAATGATTCTAGCCAAGAAGGCTGCTGTTAGCATTCATTTAGATTAGACAAGTAAGCACATAATTTACTACAAAAATACAGGTAACTGCCTGTTGCCTTATTTAATGTTTTTGCAGTTGGCTTACATTCATGTCAATGTGCAGGTCTTTTAATGCTAGTGTTTGTGGTTTGAGCAATACAGAAACACAATTATCAGGGGTCTTTGTCTTTATATCTATATTTTAAATTGACTTACACAATTTAAGGTTTGCATATTTGTTTGTGGATGAAGTAATCTCTTTTTTTTCATGGTTCCTTATGTCATTGAGAGCAACTTTCTAGTTAGTAATAAAGGCAAAGGACTACCAGAGATCAGGACTGACAGGGAATGACTAAGAGGACCTTGGGCCACTAGCTGGATATATGTTGTTGCCCTTTACATTTTTTAGACACTTGCAGTGTGTGACCCGGTATGTCAGATGACCAGTGTTGGCCTGCATGAAGGTCAACAAATAGTTATTATTTTTCAAACAGAATTAACTATATGCATTGTGAATGTGCAACTTATCTGCATATTTGTCAAAGGCTGTCTCTGTATTTAAAACAGGTCATTTTTGAGTGTGTTTAAAATTAAAACTCTTAGAAATTTTAAATGATGCATAACTATATTTTTCTTTGTATTTTGTTAAGTATTCCTAACCTGCCTGCTGTGTATTGAGCACCAAAATTAAAAACAGATGTGCTTGGTGAATTTAAAAAATGAACTGTTTGTTAAGAAAACTTAACACTCTAATCCGTTCTGACAGAAGATGAGTTAAATAACTTTGAATGGGCGGGAATGCTTTGAAATTAGGCAGTTTACAAAATTGGCTTCTGTAACTTTTTTTTGCTGTGTTTCTTTAATATATGTGTTCCCTGACAGCACTTAAGTTAGTTGAAGATGAAAAAATATTTTCTCCCCTACTCTGTTATAGACGTTTTCACATAGACATCTGGGCATCTGGACCTTTAGTGTACATAAAACACTGGAAAGACTTTACAAATAAATATAACATCTCAGTCTGCCATGCAATATTTTACCAGGAACAGTTTCAAAAGATTTTCAGATGTCTTCAGTGCTAGGAGTTGCTTTCATTTATATCGGTATAACCTGGAGACAGATTATATTTTGAGAATAATTCACTAAATTGCCTGCACATGGATAGGAAAAGAAAAATGGAAAATGGTTGAGTCTAGACATAAATGTTTAAAGCCACCAATATAGAGTTTATCCATGTGTGCTTTACTTCTCAGTCTTTGGAAAAATAGAAAATGAGAAATCGAAGCATGTATGCAAAATAAGAGTGTCTGAGAAATAGAAGAATGTATCTCAAAATATGAAGACTATTAAAAGATCACAAATAATAGCAAGCATAATGGATTTCAAAGGGAACACTATTGATAAGAAAAATGTGGACAAACTTATTGGCCCACCTGATCATTATATCACCAGGGACTTTTATGACATCTCATTTTAAATACATAGATAATTAATATGAAGTTGGTCCACGCTTTGCAGCTATAACAGCTTTTTCTCCTCTGGGAAGGCTTACCACAAGTTTCTGTAGGAATTTTTTCCCATTCATCCAGTAGAGCACTGATGTTGGACAAGAAGGCCTGGCTTGCAATCTCTGTTCCAGTTTATCCCAAAAGTGGTCGATGGGGTTGAGGTCAGGACTCTGTGCAGGCCAGTCAAGTTCTTCCACACTAAACTTACCGAACCATGTCTTTATGGACTTTGTTTTGTGCACCAGGCCATAGTCATGCTGGAATAGAAAAGGGCCTTCCTCAAACTGTTCCAGTTGAAAGCATAGCATTGTCCTAAATGTCTTTTTTTTAATCAACCTGACAGTACAATGCCTCACTTTTTATCAAAAGAAGAAAACAAACACTAAGAAAACAAAAACTTTTATTTAGCGTGCCAAAACAAATACATTTTTTTAATATGAAGAAAAACACTTTTCTGGTTACCATAGAACTGGCACAGTGGCTTCAGTGTAAAAGTTCACACATTCCCTTCGAAAGACCTTTTTTATCGTCAGTACATGTCTTCAGTCTCCGTTGGGATTTTGTATGGCATTCTTTCTTTAGCTAGGTATGAGCCCATAATTAAAACCATATGTTATTTAGGATGCTTGTAATTTTGCCATCTTATTTTAGGTTCCAAGCAACAAAACAAACACAAAAATATCAAATACAAAACAGATCCTACCTGTTAACCCCCTGATATTTTGAAGTTGCATGACATTGTGTTTTTCTTACCCCATTAACTCTCATGATGGCATGGAACATGTCTTTAAGAAAGCAGAAGCTCTGTTGTACCCTGATACCAGCAGGTTCCATGTGCAGGGTGGACTTGCAACATGGCAACCAACAGCTATTGCTCGCTATTGTACTGATTAGCGAACCAACGTGTTCACAAGTACTTTAACAGGTATCATTTGGGGCAAAAAAAAGATGTCAATGTCCAGGGCTTTAACATAAGACACTCCCTTACAGAAAACCTAACAGGATTAATTTAGGTGAAATTCGGATCCTAAGAACTGCAAAACCGTATAAACTTCCCAGATATGACAATATCTAGGCTGTAGATATCCTTCATAATGGTTACTAATCATAGTATGATAACCCAATGAAGTGTTTTCTATCTAATCATGTATTTCTGTAATCACTACAATAAAGCTTTCCTTTAATAAGATCAAAATGGAAAAACAATTGGCTATGAAGTTAATAGCCACATATACAGGATAGTCCCTTTTCAGCCACCAATTAGCCTGCATTTTCCAGGCTGTAGAATGAATGTATTCTGCACCATTTGGGACAGTAAATAGATCCATAACAAATGAGCCCCATATCTCTAAAATCTGGTTCAAATATGTGAGATTTATGCTGATTTTTCAGGCAATTTGTTACCTTTTTATGCTATTTTCACTGAAACATGGGTTAAAAATCATAACAATTTTTTATTTAGCCAAGAAAGGTGTTTCTGGAGTTTCACAATGGTAAACCCTATGATAACCCACAAAGACTTTACTAGGATATCATAAGAACTAGATTTATGACCCTTAGATCTCCTGATCAAATGTCTTTTTCCTTTTTAAGATGTTATCTTTGAGATTTATGAGTAAATGGATTACATGGTCTAAAATGAAAATGTGCATGCTTTTCTAGAATACAGATAAGGAACTAAAAGTTGCAAAGCATAAATTCTTAAATTACTGTTTTTTCTTATGCCATGATCTGGAGACTTATTTCGGTGCCAGGTTATCATCATTCCAAACTAATGCTCCAATTTTTACATCACTTCGAGCTCGAACTACCCATTTTCTTATAACTTGATAAATGAAGCACATTCTACCCAATCTGTGTCTACAAAACTTGGTGACCATAAAGGGGTTTGTAGTATAAACAGCTTCTGATCTTTTCACAACATTTTAACCCCTTAATGACAAAATGCATTGTTTTCAATGGGTTTAGGGACCGCCCATTGTCCTTAAGGGGTTGATGTTGTTATTAATAATTATTGATTTATATAGCTCCATCATATTCCGCAGCTCAGTACAATGGGTAAACAGAACATAAAAAGCAGTGTATAACATAACAATTTGAACTTACAGAAATAGAACTGAAGGTAACAAAGAGGTATATAGGGTTATGAAGCCAAGGAAAGATAAGAACGGTGAAGTAGATTTCTTTATCAAGGGTGAGAGCAAAGTAACAGGAATGTAGCAAGAATTTATATTGCAGATGTAGAATTATAGTATAGTGTTACACCGGCTACGTTTAGCAAGACATGGGGTTAGTATGTTTTAGGTGGTTCTGGTGGTCTTTTTAGAGGCGGAGAAGCGGATGATGAAAGAGGACATAAAAAAGAAGAACAGATCTGTGAAAAAGGAGACAGGGACACAGAAGCATTAGGTGGAGAAGGCAAGGACACATTGACAGTAGACTTGTGCATTCGGAATTGTATGAATTGCCAATTTACAGAAAACAAAGCAAAAATCTCTGTTTTTTCATCTCAAATTTGTGGGACCACATCGACTCACTTACTCTCTGACACTTCCTGTTCCTACTTTCCCTGCTGACCACGCATCTTTTTTTTCTATCTTCTCCTTCATCTTTTTTCTTCTATCTTCTCCCTTCTCTTCTATATTCTATATCTTCAATCTTTAGTCCTTAATCTAGTATCTTCTTTCTTCACCTGCATCTCCACAGACATAACCCGTAACCCGGTGCAAATTTGGGGAGCTGCAGTGATGTCTTCCCCAATTCTCCAATCAGGGAAGAGAACGTCATCGAAAGCGCTAGCTGAGAGTAATGTGGCAGGGCTAGGTTTGAGGCATGAGGCAGGGGTCGGGGAAGGTCTTCACGGAAATTGTCTACGCGAATTGCGTAGAGCTCTACACACTGCCCGGACTAAGTACTGGGGACTCAGAAGCACCGGTAAGTTTGGAGGAGGGAGGGGGAGTGTTAAAGGCATTAGGCATAAGCATTCTGGAGGCAGAGTGCTCTATGAAATGCCTTTTAACCCCTTAATGCCACTCTGCCTCCTGAAATGCCTTATACCTCCCTATATGCCACTCTGCCCCATAATATGCCTTTTAACCCCCTAAATTCCAGAGTGGCATATAGGGGTATAAGGCAATTTTGGAGGCAGGGTGGCTCATAGGGGGCACAGTGGCATATAGCAGGTTAAAAGGCATATCATGGGGCACAGTGGCATTTAGAGGGTTAAAAGGCATATCATTGGGCACAGTGGGACATAGGGTATAAGGCATTTCTGGGGCAGAGTGGCAAGCGTGGGGGCAGATGTGCATAACTGGGGGGGGGCAGGTTGAAAAAACAGGAAATAAAAACAAAATAATTTTCTCAATCATAGCTTTTATTAATAAAAGTTTCACATAGTTTACATGAATAACATGTATCTGGTAAAACTTTTTTTCCTATAGGGCGGCTTATATTCAGGCTTTCTTTTTTCATAAATTAATATTCATTTTTGGGGGGTCGTCTTTATAATCAGGGTTGTCTTATAATCAAGCAAATACGTTACTTTCATTTTCTCATTTATATATCTAAAAATGTTTTATCTCCCTTTTTTACTGACAGGGCAATTCTCTCTTCTGCATGGGATTTGGCAGCTCTTATAACTTCCTTTGCTTCTTTCTGCCTAATTTTATAGATCTGTCTATCTTCCTCACTTTGGGTATTTTTGTATATACTAAACTTCTTGCCTTTTATGATTTTGGCCACTTCTGCGGAGTACCACAGCGGTTTCTTCAATTCTTTTACTCTTACTAACCAGCCTAATACAATTTTCTCTTATCTTCAATAATACAACTTTTAAATAATCCCATTTCTCCTGGACTCCATTTAAATTTAAGCAAAATCAGCCCAGTGCTCTAAAAACCTAAAGCCCTCCATCTTACACCAAGACTTCAGCCATGGATTTAGCTGCCTAATCTCCCGCTGCATTTCTTTTGTAGCACATGGCACAGGTAGTATGTCTGAGAATACTACCTTGGCGGTCCTTTTTGTGATCTTATTCCCTAAATCCCTAAAATTACCTTTTAGGACGCTCCATCTTCCTCTTACTATGTCATTGGTGCCAATGTGCACCAAGACAGCTGGATCCTCAATAATCTATCCACTCTGTCTGCAATATGCCGAACCCAGGCACCCGGGAGACAGCAAACCATTAGGTTGCTGCAATCAGAGCTACAAATTACCCTGTCTGTTTTCCTAATTATAGAATCCCCTACCACCACAACCTGCCTGGGCTTTCCTTCCCTTCGGATCCCCTGCACACTGGATGAGCTGCTCTCCCGGCTTTTAAGGAGAACAGTTTTTCCGGAAACCCCACCTCTGAGTCTGCCTCCCCAACGTTCTCATTTAAAAGGGCAAATTTGTTGGGATCCACTGCTACCACATCTTACTATGTGCTTGACTCCCTTGTAACTGATCTCTTTCCTCATTGCTAGGGACCCATCTAAACTCTGCTCAGCGAGCTAGAGACTCCTCTCAAGGTTGTCATCTGGCTGCGGTGCACAAACTGGCTGCGATGCACAAACTGGCTGCGGTGCACAAACTGGCCACTTACAGAAAGCAAGCCCTTACTATGAACAAGCTCTGTGAGCTTAACCACTTCCTTTAGGCTAGGTTTCCACTTGGTTTTTTTTTGCTAAAAACGCCCATAAAAACGCCAATTCAGCCACACAGCGTTTTTTTAGTGAAAAAACGCTGCAGCCAGATGTTAGCTGTTCTTCAATAGGAAATCGCACAATGCCATATCCACTTGGCGTTTTTCTGTTTTGGCGTTTTTTTCAGTCCTCTTTCGCGTTTTACTGCTTTTTTGGGCTCTGTGGCAGTTTTTCAGAATCGCAGGTTGTTGACACTCTGGCGTTTTTTGCAAGGAAATCTTGGCGTTTTTCTCCAATAGAAGTCTATGGGAGAGAAAAAACGCCATGAAAAAGCCATGTGGGTTTTGTGCCTTGGCGTTTTTTATGGCGTTTTTCCCACAGTTACAATGCAGAGGATGGACCCAGTATCTGTATGTCCTACGAGAAATAGGCTGGAACCAAACAGTTTCACACAAAACAAAGTTCATATTGAATTTTACACCATTTGGAACAAACATGCCATTACAAACAAACATACGCGACGCATCAACTGGATCCTGCGCACCAAAAGCAACAGCAAACAGTTTGCACCATCATTTGGGGCCGATCTTCCTAGAGGAGCAGACATTCGGAATAAAGCCTTACAAACCACAGAAAAGAGACAAAAGGGTCCGCCGGGGCGTTTAAGTAGAACTCTACCAAGTAAATGACATCAGGAGAGGGCAGATACTTGCCATTTATCCGAATCCCTTTTAGCTGGGTGAAACATCTAACTTGTAAAGGCTGGAAAAACTGCCTAAGGTCAAAAAAAGCAATTTCCACAGAAAGGCTAAAACGCCAGAAAAAACTCCATAAAAAACGCCAAAACGCAGGAAAAATGCAGTGGCAGTTTTCTTGGCGTTTTTGTTGGCGTTTTTCTTCAAGAAAAAAAACGCAGGACAAAAACCCATGTGGAAACCTAGCCTTAAAGTAGAATTTTAAGTCTCAAGGGGTTTTTTTTTTAAAAAAAAGTATTCCAGCAACACAGAAAACAAACTGTTTTCTGCTGCTATGGCAATGTATACTAGCACCTATGCTTGCGGCACATGGTTCAAGACTGGGATTTTACGCTCTTAAAGAAAATATGTACTTCTATATAAAGTTATATCCAGCAATATGCATAAATCCTGTGATTATTCTGAAAGGGTTTAGCTTCACGTGGGTGCACTTTATAATAAATATACCTTGCGGAGCAGAGATATGTTATTCCTTTGTTACCTTGCGCTCTGCCCACGCAGTTCTTTTCACCTTAGAAGTTCACTGATTGATTAACTAGGCTATAATTTTATGTGTTTCCTCCACAAAAGCATGACAAATAAGTACTGGAGAGAAACCAGTGTTTGACTTGACTCCAATGCGCCATATATTTTAATTAACCTTGTAGCAGCAAGGAGAGACATTTTCCCCCCCAATAAAACCATATTTTAGAAAAGGCCTGACAAGCTAATTAAGTTAATCTTTATACCACCTATCTTTGCAAAGTAGCCAAGCCCAGCCTGCTTATACACTGATCAGATTACAATATAATTACTACCATGGACGGAGCAAAAAGTTAATTAAAAAAGCAAGAGTGTTACATTCATTTAAATAACGTTTATGTCATCTTTATAGAAGGAAAGTGTAGGGTTAGGTGGGGGGACCATAGTGACTTCTGCAATTGGGGATGTTAGCCGGGGCAAACCTCTGCTAGAAAAACCATGCATGTCGTGCCATGGATTGTAAGCTCTGTGGATCAACCTGCTGTATTTAATACTGTTTTTAAAATACTAAGTACTGTTCTACTTCCTTGTGTTGCCCCTCCAGATTTGTAGGGGTATTCATGCATAGATACAAATATAAAGTATATACATTACATAGCATACGACGCACATACCTCTAGGAGGTGCATGAAAGATATATACAACCTGTACATATATGTAGAACGTGTACTTTAACCTGAGCTGATACGCGCATGTTACATGACTGTGAATACAGGAGTTACGGCTCTCATTAAACACCCATCTGCTATTTATTTGCAAAATACCTGAGCGCAATTATGGAATCCGATCAAGTTGGATGGGGAGGATTTTCTTAAGCCTGCATCTGGAAAGAGGTGCTAATATCCCCGATATAAACGCGTAGCAGGCTGCCGTGAATCCGTCCACGCAGATCTGGAACAGGACTATATAATTTTGTGTTTTGCTGCTCCCCCCCTGCAAAAAAGTCAGAAAATCTTATTTAAGGCATTATTTATGTTCTTGTTTAGAATGATACATTGACAAATGCACCACCTTTCAGTGGGAAGCAAGAATGTTTAAAAAGTTACAATAAAATGTTGTAGATTTAGGAATTCTTATGGCTTGATCATGCATGATACTTTTAAGTGCTAATTTATTACAGTGGGGAGAAAAAAGCGCACACTGCCAATGTGAAATAAGGTCACGTTCTGACGGTCAAATGAAACAATTGTGGTTTTCACTGCAAACAGCTTAAATAAATAATTTTTTAACAAGGGGCTCTTCTGTTGTTACGCCCTGGAGAGAAAAATAATCAGAAATAAATCTTCTTTTTAACAAAAAAAAATATATTTGGAAAATACCACTGAATTAGCCCTGCGTGGTGACTTAGTTTTGGGGGCACAAGGATTTATTCTTAAATTAAACTGAAGCATTTCTAATCCTTCTGTCTACATCACTAGAGTTAAATAGGGATGTGTTGATTGAAGAATTACGTTAAAATGTATCTTCAGGGAATAGCAGAATGAAAATACATCTCAGTTTCTCCTGGGTGAACCAAAGCGAGCGAATTAAAGGAAGAGTGTTGTATGCTTGATTGTCTGGCAAAGAGAAGTGGAATTGCTTACATAGTTTATTAGTTTAAGTGAAAGCATTATCCACAAATATATATGCGCTTGTGGCAAGCTTGTATCATTCAGATTTGACTGATTGTTCCTGCATGTGGAAGGAGTCACCGTCTCACCGTCAGGCTGATAGGACTTGTAGTTAAACAGTTACTGATGGTTATTGAGAAATTAGTCATTTTTTGTAATTTTTTTTTTGTAACAGTGTCTTATCTCCTTTTTTGTGGGCTTCTATTTAAGGGACTGAGGGGTGACATAATATCCCAGTATATTACATCACTAATGCTGCTTAACAATGCAAGACCGCAAAATAAAATATATTCCCCTCCATCAGAGAGACACAACTCATGCATCAGAATAAAAAGAATTAGAAATTACTCATTAAAAAAACTAAGCTATCTGCCAGGTCTGGACCCATTATCGAGTGAAGAATGAATGCAAAGAGTCCACATTCACACACACTCTTATCTTCAACTGTGTGACAACTCTCATAACTCTGAGCTACTGCTCCCCTGTCTCCCGTCTCTTACAGATGTCAGAAAACCTTTTGCATCGGTAGTTTGACATAAAAACATTCTTAATTTCCCCCCCCCCCGCGCCAAAAACCGCTGAAAAAAGGCTGATTTCCCCCTTCCAAGTCCAAGGATGGTGACACACACCTCAAAAATTCAATTACTGCTTTTTTTCATACAATAGGATCTCTGTTTCCCTTCAGCGAGGCAGTCTGAGCTATATCTCAGATTTCCTAGACATACCCAAAATTGCTGTGTCTCTATCTACAATTTGTGTAAATCACGAGCACACAGCAGGACCATTCTTGGCAACTCAGAAAGTACTTGGAGAAGTGATCCGTGCCGCTTTTTTTTTTTTTGTTTAGGTAAAAGCTGCGCACGTTTCTACTCTTCACCTTGTGAGTAAGAGGGAGTTATACATTCCAAGTCGTATGTAGTCAGGGCTTGGCATTCTTTGAAAGTGTTGGCTATTATGTATTCCGTTAATGTTGGAATAGCTTAAAAATGTGTGCCAGCGAAAGCGAGGAGAGATTTGTAGCCAATGCACGTTGTAATGGAGCACAAACGTTATGCACTAATTGCGTTCTATGATGTTATGGAGCACCTTGAGATTGCGGAACCATTCTGATAGCCCCAGCGATTCGGCACGGGATACATGGAAGTAATAAAAGTTAACTGCGTCGGTTAAGTGGAAGGTGGCCATGACTGACAGCAGATGGCTTTAGTCTGTTGGGTGCCATGTAAATGCTATGAGCTGGTCTTACAGGTTTTCCCACCATCATCTTCACATAGAATCCTTAAGACATGCCAAGACGTACGCCCTCCCTTTGGCAACCTAAAGACCGTACTTTGCGTACCATTGGTCTTGTGGGATAACAAATGCCCCTGTTTAAGGTGCTTACAATGTAATAAGATACCATGTTACAAGGAATGTACAATGCTGTGGCGTAAAAGGGAGCTTACGTTCTAGTGAAACAATGTGAGACTCAAAGAGTTTGATTACAAAGTGTTTATATTTTATCCATATAATGAGAAACTCAAGCATTTTATCATTTACATTTCTTATTTAGTCTAGGAGAACATGTTTAAGAACACTTATATTCTGTAATAATACTTTGCTTGTATGTGAAATCGCATTATTATCTCTTTAGGTTGTGGACTGGAATCCGGTCTGTGTACCCAAGCATAAAATGAGCTGTGTGTTACCACCTCTTTAAGTAGGTGTGTTAAAAATGTACGCAGTCGTAAAAAAAGTTAATATTCCTAAATTTTTCCAAACTGAAGAACATAAATTGTGTAAAAATGCCACACTGCGGGGTGTTGCTTGAAAACATGCTGTCATTCTTAATGCATGCAGCTGCAAAGCGTCGGCCCCCAAGGGAGCTCCATGTTAAGCAGCGCAGGAGCTGTGGTCGGCACTCAGCCGTTAACGCTTTCTCCAGCCGTTACTGCATCCCACCAATCACACGTCACGCGTGCACTCCCGTCCATTTACATGTTCGAAACATCATTTGGAGGGGCACTTTTTACCTGTCGCCACCCGATCTGGGTTTGCTAGAGTGTTCTTGTTCCGCATTCTGGATATTGTCACCTTAACCAAATGAGCGCATACCTCCACTTTAGCCAAATAAATGACCTCACCCCCTGTGCTCACACTTCATAAATCAAGCGCAAAGCCTCATCAGATCCTTGGTCTCCTACCAGGCTTTTCCATGCAGAACAATGGTCCCAGTTTCCAGCAGGTGCTGACTCGTTCCGCGCCGGAATGGGGGGGGACGCGCCGCGCTCCGTTCACCTGGTCTTTCTGTCTCTTCCATTTTTAGATGGCATGTGGCTTTTATGAGAACACCACAGAGCTGCAAGAGCTCGGGCAAACTTCCCATCCAATTCATGCGTAGCCTTCTATGCTCTTATGCGAACACAGATGGGGACCAGGTATTTTCATATTATACTCTGGAGGACACTTCAGTTCCATGTTCAATGTTCGTACAGAGATCTGCAAGTTGATCTTGCACCAGAGCATAACTGATTGTATAAACCCATCCCAACATCAACACTTCATCCTCACTTTCTCAGTTCACCTCTCTCTCTCTTGGATCACCAAAGCCGTGGAATTTTGCTGCCGTGTTTATTAACCAAAATTCTTGGAAGTTCAGCCCCAGATGTAGGGAATCCAGCAAAAACTCATCCCTGATCATCCATCATATAAAAAGTCCGCTGAGGTTTTTTTTTTTCTTTCCGGTCCTGGTGGGTTTTTCACAGAGCTCCAAACATATAATACTTTATACGGGGCAGGAAAATGACATCACAGAAATGCATATGGGTGTCACGGACTGGGTCCAAGCTGATGACTGATAGGACCCAGCGCGCCCGATGTAGTATGCAGGAGTCACGATGCAGTAGTGGAGTCTGGGCCAGGGCCTGGTTGCAGGGTGACCACACTCATCCAGGAGATATGGCAGCAGATGTAGTCCAGAACAAAACAAATCCTGCAGGCACACTGGAGCAGGCATGAAGCATATCACCGAATCACGTGCAGGATGCTGCAGGCTGGGAGAATGGAAGCTAAGCCAAGGTTAATATAGCAGACACATAACAAGCGAGGGAAAGGGAGACCAGGCAGGAAACATGATATAAGATATACACGTGAAGTGGCTAGAAACATGACATGAATAGCGCAAAGCATAAACAGGACACAAGACAAGGAATAAACATAACCAGACAAGACATACATGTTACAAGGCACAACAAAGGACAGGGAAGAAGGCAAGGAACACAGGGGAAGGAGTGAGGAGCCGGAACCCTCGGACGCTTCTTCCTTTAAGCAAGGATAGGAAATCTTAATTGGGACATGGGGAGAGGAGAGAGGAACCGGAATCCTCAGATGATTCAAGGAAGAAGGGCAAAGGTACATAAGAGACAGACAAACATGAATACAGAAACTAGCCTAGGACTACATGATAACTATTGGAGATTCCGTCACATGATATGGCCATAGTATGCTTAGCCCACCACTACGCCAAAGTACTCCAATGACGGTGGGTCCTAACGCTAATCCCTGCTGACAAAGATACAAAACAAACCAAACATGGAAACCAAACATATAGCACTGAGACGTACCTTACACTGCAGACTGAGACAAACAGAACACACAGGTGGGGCTCACCTAATAAAGGAAGCAGAGCTGAAGCAAAGTGCCGGAGCAGAAGAAAGGAATGGGAAATAGAGCAAAGCAAAAGGAAATCCAGGAATGGATCAAAGCAAAGCAGAGAAACTAAAGCAGGACAGATATGCAGCTCCGCAGCCTGGGCAGAACGTGACAATGGGCTTCATTTTTAACTGTGTCCATGTATGCAAATTTCATAGAGCATGTGATATCATCGGACATGAATGCAAATAACAAAAAAGTAACATAAATTATAAAAATTCACCAGTGAGGGTATGATAGGAAGGCCGTTTTTTCATACAGTGGGGACACAATTTAATTCTTCACTAAAATCATTTGAAGTATCTTTGCCGACCTCATACTGGTAAATGCCACCCACTGGGCCAACTGGCTGTTCTTGCTGGTGGGCACTTTGAAACGGCCCACATGAAAGCCCCCGGTAACCAGAACCTCGTAATGTGGCCAAAGACTCGGCTTCATGCTGAATTAAAGCAAGTTCTTGCTTATCCGCGCTGAAGAATTTGTTGTATCTACCTCCGTATGAACGCAACGTGTTCTCAAAATGCCTTTCTGGGTTAAGCTGGGCTAAACTCTGTTTTAACCTGATTATAATATGGTGACCGTCAGCCTTTTAGACCGTTCCTGGCCTTGACAATGGTTCGGCCAAAGCTAGAGCAGCATTTTGTTGTATGTTGGGCAAAAAGGGTCAGTTTCTGCGCTCCCAAACCTCATCACCTTGAGGCAGCTAACACTCTTCCTGGTAAGAGGTTAACTGAGCTATTCTCAGAATGTAAAATAATATTTAATAAAGGACGAGGGTTAAAGCGTCCGGCGCATACATCTACTGCCTCAGATGCCTGTCTTGATCAGGACCGTGATGTTCCTGTGCTGAGCCGGCGCATGCTACATAATTACTCTCGCATACATTTCATTAGCCCATTAAATCGCTTGTTATGACAGAGACAATACCTTTAAACAGATGTCTGATGAGAAGCGGATTACGTGCCTTCACACAAGCCCTGTTTCTATCAATCAAGGCAAACAGACGAGAGATTAAACACAAGATAATGAGTTTACGAAATTCCCTTTTGAAACCGCCAACAAAAATTAGAAAAATAAATGGTTTTAATCTGTAATGTCATGTTTGACCCCAAGGGAATAATATCCACCTTTATTCAAAGCAAGGTCGCAATTATTTACCCTCTCTGTAGCCTGCAATAATTCCCAGCCTTTTTTAGGCTAATAAATACAAAATCTGAAAATGAAATTTAACATTAGAAACCATGTTTGTGTTACTTTGTGAATGCAGAAACAATTCTTTCATTTTTGGTCTGATCCTATTTTTATTAGGTACTGCTTAGTTCCTGTCTGGAGTCGTGGGATGTGGGCACTGATAGGTTGGAATGTTTTGTTGCCATAGCTTTGATATAACTTCTTCTTGCTGTTTTCATGTATTTTTAATGTAGTTTTCAGGAAAAAAAAAGAATTTATGCATTTTTGCTTATTTTTTTGTGTAGATGAAACAGTGTTTTTTTAAATTATTTAGATGATGTAAGAGAGGGTGCAGTCATACCTCCAATGTGTCCTTCTTTAGTGTGGCCAGTCCTTCCTTATCCCCAAACTCCTGTACCCCCTCTCCTGTACCTGATGCCCCTCTTTTCTAGGAGGTCGGAATGTTTGCTGGGTATGAGGGTATCGCAGGGTTCTACAGCCCTAAAAATGTGTATAGAAACGGCTTTATAAATTAAACGGGGTAAATAAAGCCCATTATTCTTCTACTAAATGCCCCGCTCAGTTACACAGATACCATGTGATAGGCCACAAAGGCACACAAGAAGCACTAAAAATAAGTTTTTCTATTCTTATAATTGGTGGCATAAACATGGTTTTCAGTATCAGACAACTTTTAAGCTCGTTATTCTGTGTTTGAAACGACTGACACAAGCTTTACATTTTCTTTATCCGTGCGCGGAGGTAGCTCTTCCTGCGGTGACAACATGCTTCTTTTAGAACACGTTAACAGCAGGGCTATGTAAGATCCGCCACCTAATCCGGTAAAAATTGCCATCATACCGAGTGTTTCACATCACCCCTCCAGGCTTCGCTCCGAGGAATACTCTTTAGACACGCTATAAATAAGGGCTATGTTTCATCCAGCAAAGTACGTCCAAATCGCTTTCCAATTAGCATGGGAATATCCAATCCACAAATGAGCGTTCCGCTCGCGGCCGCCGCACCTCCTTAAGCCTGTTTTTTGTGTTTTCACTGAGCTGCAGAGTTCAAAAATCTTTTAAACAGATTAAACCGTCTTAATTTCCTCCATAAATCTGTCAGCTACTTGTGAAGGGTCACCATAACAGCACTTATATATACTTCATAAGCACTTCGTAACATGCCTGCCATACATTAATGGAAAAAACAATTCTATAATAAGGCTGTACTTTTAAAAGTCTTTAAAGTGCTGCTGTCGTGGTAAAATGACTCGGGGGGAGGGGGCTCTTTGGGGAGAGCAGTATTGTTTGGGGGGGTAGATAAATAGATTTTTTAATTATTAATTATTATTATAATTTCAGGGTGCGTATACAGATACATTCACTTTCTTAGAGCCAATGCTGAACCTATGTTACTTAAAAGAGTTAATAAAAATGTAAAAGAGAGGATCTGGTGACGGCTAGAGCCACGTGTACTCCTGATCTCCAAACGCATTAACCAGGTGAAACCTCTGGGCTAATGAAGATAGGAAGCCCGTGCAAAATCAGCAACTACACAGCGGCTTTGGCCTCCATGTGCAGACCGTGAATGGAGAAATCAGGCGCTTATTTCCATTATCTGAGCTGACCTGGTCTTTGAGACGGCTTTTGTTAAAGGAAGAATATGAACAATGTATCTGATCAGAACTGGTTCTACTGGGGATCTGTCACATTCATTCATCGCACATTCATTTCATTGATACATTAGATGCGGAAATATGTAACTGTGTCTCTTATCTATTGTATTTTAATACGCCGAGGGCTTCAGTATCACCCATGCGTGGCCAGGTTACAATTCGGTTCCTAAAGCTATCCTCTTCCAACTCTGTTGGGAAGACTATCCAGTCGAAGGAGTTTTAACAGGAGTACTGTGCCGAATATGGGTTGGAAGTCCAGAACGTGACGCGTCGTGGGAGATGCTTTGGTGAAGCCAGCGTCCGGGGTTGCCTATTTCAGCGCACAGGGGTGGCTTGAAACATATGTATACCTGCAATTTCTAATTACGACCATCAGCTCTTCGGGCCGGAGATCATATTGCCTTTTTAATGGCTTCATTTCCCCGTTTGTAAAATCTAACAGTTTTTATTTGGCATCAAATATCCCCAAATCCAGCAGCTGGATTTCTATATCTGGAGCCCAGGTTCTATAAACCATAAAGCTGATACGCGCAGGAGAGGGTCTGGAGGGTAATTGTTACTCGATAAATGTCCTTTCGAACTTCTGCGAATAATCTCAAACAGAGCACACCTGAAACACTCCCCGTGCCACGGGAGCAAAGCACAGATGTTTGGTGCGCGACACAAACGGGGGGTTATTAAATTGGAATCTTGATTCCCTCTCTCCTGCTACCTTGTAGCAAACATCTCCCTTTCTGCCCGGTTACCATACTTAGTGCCGCTAATCAACAATCTTATATATCTGATGCTATAAACGTCTGTGTTCAATATTAGCTAATAATTCAGCATCCCAAACCAGATGTTTCTGCCGAGAGCGTAATTAATGATCTATCGTGAGATGGAACGCATGCCCCTCAGCTAATATCCAGGTGGGGAAGCATTGAAGTCCCCGGGTTAAGTGCTTGAATTCAGCTCCCTATGGTCACCCTACATACATTTAAGAAAACAGATTTTTCCCTTTTTTTAATTCACACATACGATCTGAGCTCAGTCAATTGTTGGTTGAGACGGAGAATGGTTTGAGGAGTGTGGGAAGCCATCAACATTTCAGCAACACCGCCGAAAGAAAAAAAGAATTGGATAATGGTTAGTGGAAATTTAACTTTAAAAGTCATCCAGTCGCAGTTTATTAGCACAAGGTGGGTCAGACAGGGGGTTCTGGTTTGAGGTTTAGTTGGAGGAAGGCCACTTTTTATTATTGGACAAAAGCTACAGTAACTGCAAATTTACACTGGCCACCAGGGGGTAGCCTTATAGCATCCGACAACCTGTGTGAAACTCGGGACATGACCCACCCCACCCCAAAAAAACATCTTTAATTATATGGACACAATCCTGCAAAACCAAGCCGGTTACAATCAAAACGCATCTCCTTATTCCCTACTTGACTTCTTACAATTGGTTCCTGTCCGTAAACACCTACTGAGACGGCCCAAAATTAAAGGGTAACCTTCCTTATCCCCATGGACCTCTCTGCAGCCTTTGGCACTTTTGATCACCCACCTTCAAACCATTCATTCTTATGGCATCCATGACATGGCTCTCTACTGGGTCAAATCCTTACTCCCTGATCTGTTCTGGAATCTTTGCTCTTCTCTATCTACACCACCTGTCTTGGATAAACTCATTTCTTCTTTTGGTTTCCAGTGTCATTCTAATTTACTTGTCTCCTCCTGACTGTCTCTTTTAACCCGCCTCGCTTACTGTCTCTCTAAGATTGCAATCTCTCTGCTCAAGCTCAACATCTCCAAGACTAAGCTTCTTTTATTCCTCTGTTTCCTCACCCCCCCCCATTCCTGATATCCCCATCACTTGTGAGAATTGCACAATTAACCCAACAGCCCAAGTTGCCCCCTTGGCGTCACCGTTGACTACCTCAGTACACTAAAATTATCCTCAGCCAAGCAGCCCTTCTTTTAACCGAAGGGTTCATACCGGTGGAGGCCAAATGTTTTATTTGGACTTCCAGGAGGCATAAAAACAGCAGCACAAGGTCTCCCTCCTGTGGCCGCTTCTGTAAATCGCCCTAAAATTGACATCACGCGGATTCTATTGTTGTCACTTGACGATGAGAATCAAACAGGTTCTAATATCTGCCCCGATGAAAACCATAACTTGTCAGGAGGTAAAGATATTCTGAATTAGTCCACCTGTATTCAAGCAGGGGTTTCAGCTGTGATATAACTGGGGAAAAAAGCACCAATTGGGATGCTCAGAGTAGAATATCAATTCTGATATGAATCTGCCCATTCACCTTGAGGTTCAGGGGCAAACCCGGGTAACTTACAGGGGCGCGGGGGGTGGAGTGCAGTTTCAATTAAAGTATCATAAAAATCAAATGCAACAAGATCCAATGTGTGGCCTTTTTAGCAATGCTCTTTAGAGATATAAATTGTTTATTGATGACATATTTCAGGGTTAGGAAATCCTGTTCATAATTCTTTACAATCTTTATATCTCTTCTCGGTGAGGATTTGTGCATTCAGGTGCCTTTTAAAACCTCTCTTTTTTTTCCTAAGCCAACGAATATTTTCTTTTCTGTTCACGCTGGAGTTATATTGCGCGGGGCCTGTTCGCGCTAATGAGTACAGGTTATTGTATAAACCTCATTATTTACGATCTCTTTAACCATCCCGCATGGCTTGCGTTTTAAACCTCTGCATAGGAAAAAGTCCAGCCTGTTGGTTTTACCCCACTCTGAATGAGTTCAAGATAGGCTGATAAAACTACCCCAAGCGCTCTTAAAAATACTACCATGAAAGCAGTGCTGCAAAGAAAATACACTATATAGATTATTAAAATTTACATCATTAGAGGGAAAAGACACTTCTGTAAGTCTTGTGTAATTTCAGTCTGGGTTTGTTCTTAAGGGAGTAACAAGCCCTATGAGGACACACTTTCAGGGTTCCATGATGTCACTGTGGGGACACACTTTCAGGGTTCCATGATGTCACTGTGGGGACACACTTTCAGGGTTCCATGATGTCACTGTGGGGACACACTTTCAGGGTTCCATGATGTCACTGTGGGGACACACTTTCAGGGTTCCATGATGTCACTGTGGGGACACACTTTCAGGGTTCCATGATGTCACTGCGCTGTAGGAATTTTCAGCCGCTGATAAAACTCCAATTGTTCTAATGGCTCTTCTGTTTTAATGAATTCTAATGCTTGGTACGTATGCACGGATACATTAATAATAAAGCGTTACCACGTGGTGTTTTTCAGTGTTTTGCTAGGAGAATGTTACATTTATCAATGATCACTTAGTAGATAGGGCCAATCGATACTTGTCTTCCCCCAGGGAGTTGGGGCATTTGAGTGATCAGACAAATACAGAAATGTATATTCCTAAACCCATCCGTTTGTGATTTTACCCCTTTAGGTAAAACACCACATCTAGTGACTTTTTCATTCAATTTTCTGTTAAGTCTAACTGCTGTAATCATTAGAATGTTGGCCGTCACTCATGTGAATATTTGAGACGTGATGCTTGCGCCCCCCGCACTCCTCACTCCGGGCTCTGGATGTAATAGTAAAGTGCCGCGTGTATATTTATGGGGGGATCATGCAACCCACACGCATATAGATGCCAATAGTGATTACAGGGAGTTTGGCTCATTAATTAGGCCTGGCTGTTTCACAAGAGGTGTGAGGGGCTGGGTGCCAGGTGGGATTGGAAACATGGAGAAATATTTTGGGACTGAGGTCATGTTATTTGGACGTGATGTTGAGGATCTGAAGTGGTGACATGTTTGGTCCTGCGTCAGCGTCTATACACCCGTAGGCTGCTTAACTTTAATGATGTCCTTTTCATAAAAACCCACCGTCCCGGAGTCCTTTTCATAAACTCCAGTTCGTTGGAGACCCCTAGTGGCAAGACTTGTTTGCATCTTTAATTCAGATCGAAGAAACCTGGATTTTGACTTCTAAGAACCCCTTTTTCGAGTAGAATTTGACTAAAAAAATAAAATTAGTTGCTTTTTCTGGGAATTGTGCCCCATTTGATAAACACACTCCACCTCAGCCTTAATCACATTCTACGCATCCACTCTGTTACCCTTTAATTCTGATCATAAATCTAAATCCTTTTCTGCAAACATAATGGAGCTTTTGGAAATACTGTATCTCTTAAAAAAGAGCTTTTATGGGGTGTTTTTCCAGATAATACTTAAAGTATTAAGAAAAATAGTAAAATGGACCTTTCAAGATTCATGAAAATAAAACAAATGCATATAAAGATTTTTGGTGTTTCTTCTGTGGCTACAAGTCCCAAAGAATTCTGATTTCCCTCCCGCGTTTCCAAAACCTCTCAGAACAATTGCTTTAAATGTTTTCTTTTTGTAACTTAATAGCAGTGGATGCTGGGTTCCGATCGTACATTTTTGATATTCTATATGAGCCGCTAGTACGAGTGAATGAACGTGACGTCTTCAGAGATCTTGCCACGTATAATAGTTTATGGAGGTGTCTTCGTTTTGGGTCTCCTTTGAACGGTTGACTACTCTTTCAGCCACATACAGCCCAATTCCATTTTGGACGCCGTGAGAACAAATAGAATTTTGTTCTATAAGTGAGGAATTCCAGATACAGTTGAAAAGTGACATTGGAATCTTGGTGAATATCTGGAATTTTAGATTCCCTGGTTGCTATCCATGAAATCGGCCTCCGGAGTTTGCACAGTAACCAAAGACGAGAGCCCCAACACCTTATCCCCAGAACGTGCGTACCATACGCATCTGTTTTTAATCCGATAGTCGTTCAGGGGGCCGGGAAAGGTGACATCAGTTTCACAAGTGATATGCTCGGAGCGAGGATTTAGGAAGAAAACTCGGCTCTCGAACAGCTGCGCTCGGTGAAGATGGAAAGCAGGCTTGGCCAGCGGAGGTCCCCCACCACATTGAGGTCATAGGCAGATCCGGGTGAGGCGCTCATATCTCCCCATAATTCACTCATCGCGAAGGACGCTGCGGGCAGAAACATGAGCAATGTTTTTCCTTTGCGTCTGTTCAAACGAGTCACAGTTCTGATCCATGCAGACTTGACACGGTCTGAAGACGCAAGTTATTGTGACTAGTTGATGCTTGACAATGAGGTAACGGCGACTTTATTTTACTGCGGAATCGTCTGATATTGGATCCCTGGACAGAGTTATAAAATATTGCCCAGATAAGTCAAAAAATGTGCCAAGTCCAAAAGGATGGGCCTGGAAAAAGTGATATGGATGAGAGTCATTTTAATGAATTTTTTTTACATTGAGGTTTAAATGCTACTATAAGGAATAGTGAGCATGCGGAGTAAAAATGTATCACATGCTTTCATTTTTCCATTGTGGACATCTAGAAATCCCCTTTACATGGAGGTTTAATGATCAGCATAATAATCAGAGAAAGGATGGGGGCGACTCTGAAAAGGTTAACTGGACCAGGAACACATTGAGTAGGAGTCAACGGGAACGAGCCAAGTCTGGTACCATAGAGCTGAATCAGATGACAATAATCAGTATCTACAGGGGACTGTTGGTTCTGGTACCAAAGAGCACACTGGGCCAGCGCACAAAACACCAACAATGGACACGGTCCTACTGAGGGCCCAGAGTAGAAATAAAAGAAATAAAACAATAAATCAAATAAGGTGAAGCAAGTGAACTCATATACGCATGATATCGGTCACGCACACCCGCAGCGCTGAGGTTGTGTATAGAGAGGAAGACGATGATGCGGATAAGCAGAACATCATCGCAGGGGTCTGTTGCATCCACGGACCTGATGTCTGACAACCCATCAAGGACAAATTGATTAAAGAAGTTTTTTTTAATGATTTTTCATTGTTTCACAATGGAGACGGTCATGGAAAAACGCAACATGTCGTCTGTGTCAATGCGCCTGATCCCGATGACGGCACGAAAGCTTGGAAATCTTGGAAGAGCGGACTTTTCTTCCTTTAATGCTTTTCCTCTCTTACATTCAAAAGGTCCATATTCATAAATCTGCATCTTCACAAACATATTGGAAAACGGGCATTATCTCTGCCATATGCTCCATAACCCATCAGAAAGTTTATCTGCTAAAGTGTATTTTGAACGCAGGTAATGTCAAACTTTCTACATTACATTGTAACAAAGTACCGGCTGCCTATAATCGAAGACATTTGGCCAAATATGTTCTTTACCCAATTACAAGTTTAAATCACTTAATTTCATTAACGTAAGCATTTATATCGGCTCACAAGTAGCCTCATTTGCACATAACAATTACCACGCTAATCAAGAATGAATGAATGCAATCTCCTCTCCGCTGCAGCGAGTATTAGGAAAAGCTCGGCGGAACGGTTGGCATTTCTAAGTCGAAATGTCAGAGACTTTCCGGGGAGAGTACGTATAAATTCTACTTTTGTGTCAGAAGAGACGCAGAGAGAGCGGTATGCATTAAACGCTGGCAATAATGGCTATCGCTGCTTGGGGACCTGGGACGTGCGCCGATTTTGAACTAAGAGATGAGAATATGCAGAATTAGAGAGCCAGACATTGCCAATATACTGCGGAACACCACTCCCACCACTCTCAGCCTACTGATGCCGGATTGGCATTACATCCAGACTCCAGATTTAAATAAAGTAGGTCAAGGACCTCCCCAAACAAACCGATAATAATGCCTTTTACGTATTAAAATAATCTATATATGGGAAACATGCTTTTTGTGTATATCATGGGAACAGCTATCCCTCCCCATTAAGTTGTATCTCCCCAATTGTTAAGTTGCTGATTGGTCGAGGAAGCCTTTGTAAGGGTCTGGTGGTAGGGGGGGTTGTCGTTATATACCTGTAGAAGCCATGATTTTCTGCTAACTTTTTAAATACGAATTAGAAAATCTATTACTATGTAAGTAATGCAAGCTCATTTGGCTAAAACTTTAAATGCCGCATTCAAATTTCAGAGGGGTTTTCAGATTATTTTAAGTTCCCAGAACAAAAAAATAAACCTTTCGGAGACTAAAAAGCTTTTATTTCTAGTAAAGATACTTATTATAAGACATTGACTTAAATACGGTAAATGTTCCCATTTTATTTTCTTTTATTGTCAGATACCAAGCCGTAGTGAAGAGGTTTATATTAAAGCGGAAGAGAAAATGTAATTGTTTACATTGTCGGAGATTGCGCAATCCATTTGGTCTGTCATAACTTAACACTTACGTGGAAGCCATTCAGTGCAATGCATATCTTTGACCTCGTCCTCTTGAAGCTGTTTGGACAACAATGTCACACAAGGTATGTGACGGATTATTTTGTTGAGGACAATGACATTTGGCCAACAAAAGTCTAAACGGTGGTAACTTTGGAAGTGGTCGGTTCCGTCAGCGGTTCTGAAGATGTTTGGATAAGGATAACATTGGAAGATTGTGTGGATGCCGTAGGGTTGGCGGAGTCGGTGACGTTGCTCGTCTCCACTCTGATGGTGTGAACGGTGGTGTTCACCAAGACCTCGGCCTTTGGGATGGAAGAAGATCTTTCTGAAGCCATTGGAGATGATGATGATGATGTTTCCACGGGAGATGAAGAAGCGGTTTGGGGCAAAGACATGTTGTCCGGTGCAATCACCGTCACAGAATTTTCTTTTTTGGGGAGCCAGAAGGCTGCATACAGAGGTTCTGCAAAATTGCCCTCAAACTGGTGCAGGAGTTTCATGGTGTCGGTGACGCCGTAAAATGCCACCGTTCCCCCCTGGTAGTTCACATATACGCCCACCCTGGTGTATTTTTCCGTCTTCAGAAGTGTTTCTACGTCGCTATGCCAGGCAGAGAATTCTTTTCCGTTCCATTTCAAGGTCCACGAGAAATCATTCCCGGTGATGTTGCCGTTGCTCTCCGATCCTTTCCTGTCGATACATTTGTAGGTCACCCCAATGTGGATGGCTTCGCCTTTGAACTCCACCTCGAAATAATGCCTGCCCATATAAAAGCTCTCCTCGCTGAGGACCTGACGCCAGTGCTCGAACCTCTCCGGGTGCTCGGGATATTGGTGCTGCCAGGGGGCAGAGTTGGTGACTTTGCGGTTATCCTGTAGCAACCTGAGAAACCGATGAGCGCTGTCTGGATCCAAAGTAACATTGGAGGTATCTAAATAAATAAAAAAGTAGAGAAATTAGGGCCACGCTCTGCCCAAATGTTACAGGGCCCTCCAAGAAATAATGCTTAAGACTTTGCTAAATATGGATAAAACATTCTGAAGATTATATATTATTAAAATGTATTATTTAAATTAATATTGACTGCAGGCTTTGTTGGGACTTCCACAGGGTTCAAATAAGTTTAATGCTACCGTTTATTTGATTTGCCGGCAAAAATTTAACGAAAAACAAAAGTGAAAAGTACGGGAAGCGTGGCTGGGGAAACACGCGTAGATCAGGACTGAGAAAAATGACAATTATGCGATTAAAACTGCGTTGGGATACATTGTTTTCTATTCTGAACTCGTCAAGCCAGTTTGTCTTAAGGTCTCTATGTCCTGGTTTATAGGGTGGGACTTCACGTTCGCACCTTGTTATTAGCGGTGACTAATAATTTCGGCTGAGAGCGAGGGGTGGAGGGTTTACTGAAGCTACCGGATTCTCCTACCGGCATCAAACTTATCTTATATGACCTTTAAATATTTAATGGAGAGGTGGACTTGTTCGGGATTCTTAGCTTGTATTCCTCCTTTCTTTCACGTAAGGGCCGTGAGCACTTTGTTAATATCTGTGAGCACTTTGTTAATAGCTGTTTAGTCAAATATTTTAATAATAATTAATAACTAAGAATTATATTGTTTGTTACAAAACAGCAAGAGGGCGTATTAGTTTCAGCCGAAATAAAACAGAGTGCAAAAACAAAGCATGAAAAACACAAAATTCCATTAAAATGTTTTAACCGGGAAAAAAGATAAAACACATGTGGGGCTCTCAAAGCTGGCCGCACAATACGTATGAGATTAGCCGAACGGCCAGTGACGGAACCAGCATACACGAGGTTAATGTGCCGTCCGCTTACATTTCAGAAAGTCCTCCCGGGTGGAAGGTTCGGGCGCGGATATCCGGTGCTTGGCTGGAACTAAGGCGGACACCACTGTTTTAATGCCAAGATCCTCTGCAAAAAGGTCAAAAATCACAGCTTTAGATTTTTATTCCCAGTATTTCCATAAATAACACAAAATCTTCTGTATCTTCCAAACGCCGAGGTCTTTAATAGACAAAACCAAAAATGTATAGTAAAATTGCTGCCCGATTCATAAAAAATAAGCTGCGCATCTGTGATGTAATGTAGTATATATTATTGGATTTATTAATAATGATTACATCTTCTGCTGCCTGCTTGGCCCAAGTGTAAGTCGCGCGTCCTTCCGGGATCGGATTTAGGGAAGTCCTATTACTGTGACCTTGGGGTAAAGACGTTTTAATACTTCTGTAATGCTATCACGGGGTTAAAACGCTAAAGTCATTCAGTGATACCCAAACATTGTCTTAAATATTAACCCGATCTCATAATGTTATCTGACCGGTTGCAGCGAATGTTATGAGATAAAGCGGTATTCGGATTAGGTTTTATCTCCAATATTGTTTCGTCTAAAAAGCAGCGAGTTACATATTTCTAGATATTTCATAAGAATGTTTCCAGCTTATTTTACGGGTTTAGGGCAGGCTTAGGGGTTTAGGGCAGGCCGTCAGTGATTCCACCCCAGTCTTAGGTGAATGGGCAGATTCTCAGGGTTTTTACCCCTCTGATTTAATATTATCTGAGCGTCCCAAGTTGTGCTTTTCTGCCTGCTATATTGCAGCTGAAATCCCTGCTTGAATATAGAGGTGGTTCTGTCCAGAATATCTTTGACTGCAGTAGGATCTGTGTGAAGGGCCGGAATGGCGTCTCCACTCGGCACCCGCCGTCACTCACCTTCCTTGGCGAACTCATGGAGTTTCTCCGTGTATGAAGTTTGTAGCGTTTGGATAATTTTTTCCGTGGATTCTGTAATAACCTTTTGGATTCCCGACAGCTTGTCTTTCAGCCCGATGTAAACGCTGGGGAGCGTGTCGTCTCCTTTTGCTTTCTTGAACTCGCAGTACTCCTAAGGAAATGAAAAGCCTTCCTTAGCAAGAGAAGCCCCCCCATAGGTCTCCCCTGGGGGGCTTCTCTGCGTTGGAGGGGTAAGAAGATGCCCAGTTAGGTCACTATTGTCTTTATGGTGGTTTCTTTTGGCTACGTGGTAGAGGGTAATACAGCGAGGGTATTAATCATGCATGGGAGGATTCTTTACAGCAGGAGAAACGGACGACTAGATGGGGGCCGAATGGGGCCGAGCTGTGGTCATTGCTCTGCTCGATTTCTTACCTGGAGGAAATAGAACTCATTCCTCCGGCTGGCAATTCTCTCCACCTTGGCTTTGCTCTTCTTGAGTTCGTTGCATTTCTGTTCCAGGTGAGTCTTGATGCCGTCCGCTTGGTTGAGGGACGCTCGCTCTCTCTGTTCCAGAAACTCCACGACTTTGGAGTGGGCTTTCTTCACAGCGTCTTGAAGGTTTGCAAACTGAAGGTCGACGGCTCTCCGGGCTTCGCCAACCGAGTTCTGAGAAGAAATACGTAGTTCATGTAGATACTCGTTACTAAGTATCGCTGCTTTGTCGATGGATCATTGGGAACATCATCCCGATTATTACTGAATACACAAAAATCCCACCTGGATGGACGTGGTATTGGCTTCCAGCTTAACAATAGCGTTCTCCGCGGACGACAGCTTCCACTCGTAGTCCGACATGACCTGCTGAACTTCAGCCTGAAAAATAACATAAAATAACAGGGATTAAAACTGCGCTTCTCAACAGCAAAAAATATCACTTTCCTTTTATTCTAATATTCCTGAATTTCCTGCCACCTCCTCTTGAGTGCGCGTCCTTGCATCCACCGTACTTTGGGCATGTACCCTATACACACGGGGTACTCTATACAGAAATGTGAGCTCCATTCACACTATAGATACTCTATTCTCAAAGGAACTCTATAAATGATCCAGATTATGCCCTGGATTAAGTCAGGACACCCCATTCCTCTTGCCAAAAATCCTAATATTTCAAACATGTACGTTTTGAATATTCCTACAGTGGGTTGTCGGCTCCATGCATCCACCACTCTTAAATGAGACTGCCGCTTCATTTATATCCTCCCTGCTTTTGCTTGTCTCTTTTTGCAGTCGGTGTCTCGCTCTCTCCGGGATGTAGAGAAGTTTAAACACAGGAAATTTTTGTAATTTGGAGGGCGTTGGTGTGACCCATTACAATGAACGGAGGCAGCCTCGTCTGGCCTGCGAAGACTCTGCCAAGGAAGGGTGTGCTTATCATAACAACTCTACTGTATATATATATATATATGTTATATAATATAAATCCCAGAGCAGGAGTCTGCGCATGCATCCCATGGAACCCTGCAGAGACTGGGAAATGAATGGCCGGTGTCCTGGGCATCATGGGAGTTGTGATTCACAGCAGCTACAATCCTGGAAACGAGCATGGAGATGGAATGCTGCTCGCACTGGAAGCTTCGCATGACCCAACACGTTCGTTTAGAAACTTTTCCCTGCCTCGGAACGCAGCGGTTAGGGCGATGGTCTTGAAAGATGATTTAAAGACAGTCCAGCCATTGAGTTAAAGTATTAGTAAATGCGTTAGTTTGTTAAGCGTGCCAGCGCCGTGTTATATGTCGCTCTTTATACGGCAGGCGGTTCTGGGAGCCCCCTTTTCTTTTGGACGGCCACCTACCTCTTTCTCTTTCTTCGCGGCGACGCAGGTGATGGTGGCGTGGCCGGCGTGCTTCTCTGCGGCGCAGTCTTCACACAGACACGCCAGGTCCTCTTGGCAGAACCAGTCCAAGCCCTTGTTGTGGATGCTGCATGTTCTCAGGTCGGCGTCGTTCACCGGCTCCACCACCCGGTGGGTCTGCAGTTTTGGGTTATTTAAATGGGGTTTCAGGTGCGTTTCGCAGTAGTTCACCATGCAGGTCAAGCAGGTCTTCACGGCCGCGACCTTCTGCTCCAGGCAGAAGTCACACAGAACTTTGTCAGCGTCATCAATGGGGTCTTCGGCGCTCTTCTCTTCCGCTGTCTTTCCTTCTGGGGAAGGGGTGAAATTTCCAGGGTCCACGACTGGTTCCTTTGCTGATCCACTTAATGCCCCCAGCTGGGAAACGGAGTGGCTTTTGCAGTATTTCAGTTCTTTGCTGCCGTCGGAGAATTTCATGGCAGAGAACTCTTCGCAGCTCTGGCATTTGGAGACCGGCTTTGGGGCGATGTTAGCGTCCGCCATGACCAAAGAGTTTCTGGCGGTGGAAGTCGGTAACTTTCCCGTCTCTCGCAGGAGGTCAGGTTTCACACACAAGCCACACCTGACGGGGAAGCTGCCAGCGACTCTTTAACCCCTTGACTCCCTGCAGAAAGTGGGGGCAGGTTCACTAATAACTTTTGGCAAAGGGTTTTAAAACTTGAGATTTCCTTCTTAAAACCAACATTAAACTAATCATACAAAAACCTAAAGGTGCAAATCCTGTGCTTTTGTAATCCTCTCCCCAACAAAAACATTGAGAGAATTGCTTACAGCTGTTACAAATAGTGACAAGAAAATCATTGGCGTTCCTCAAAAAAGTGAAATAATGTGTATAATAATAATAATGGAATATTGGGGTAGCCAACAGACCTGCTCTTGTGAAACTACAAATCCCATGATGCAAAGCTGGTCAGCCTGCAGTTATTACCAAAGCATCATGGGAGTTGTAGTTTAACTATGTGGTTTTATAGCCGTTGGTTTGTGCTGATGATCCCATCTTATAAATTGATCAATAAATAATAATAATTAGAGACAAGGCATGCCCCAGGTCCTCTATTGAGCGGAGTAGATCAGCGTCCTAGAATCGTCAACTTTAACCCAGGAAATATGGGGTCCATTCCAAAAAATAGCAAACCAACAAAATGTGCTACAGAAAAGATAACCTCGACTGGAGCTCCTTTTATTAATAGAAACATAGAACCAGCCGGTAGATCGGCCCCCCATCGGCCCGTCTAGTCTGCCCATTTCTCCTGCTGTAAAGACTGAAACCTTAATCAGTCGTTGGTCTCGTCTTAGATGGAGGAGCCGCATGTCTATCCCATGTATGACATTGCTGAAAATCATATGAATGTTTAGTAGGAGTTGGTGAATGTAGAATCACATCGCTACCGATTACCCCTTTGGTTACTAAGCTGTATCCTGATGGAATGTGGCTATAAACATGGTGGCCACGGTGGACAACCAAAATAGTTTCACAATGCAAGTTATTGGTCTCTCATTTTGTTTGTTACAAGATATATTTAAATATTTCTGTCCCATCCTTTCTCGCCCCCAAACTGAACCTATTGATAGCGCTTAGTGGTTCCTGGTCGTTTTTATCCTACAAACCTTTTCCCGTTTTAGTCGCCTCCTTTAAACTCTCTCCAGAATGTAAGCATCCTTCTAGAGATGTGATCTCCAGAACCGTACCCAATACTCTAGGTGAGGTCTGACCAGAGATCTGTAAACCTCCCTCGTTCTGCAACTAAAGCATTTCCCAAGTGGGCTGTATGTGGCATAAACACAAAACATCTACCTATGCACAAGGATTCCTAACTAATGATAAAGCAGACATCTTTAGATGTATCGCATTCGGAGCCCTATGACTAGCTACATGTAATACCCTCCTTGGCCACCAGAAAGCAGCAGAGTCACATGTTTTTCAAAATTGGGTAAAATAAAAATATTACCCATATTTAATTATCAATAAATTCTTACTTTAACACAGCCTTATGTCGTGGGCTTTTGATTCAATTGACAAAACATTTCTCAATAAGAATTTGCGGCTTATATTACTTTGTTTGGTTTGGATGCAGCTCTACTAATTCTTCAAACAGACAAAATGAAAGATTAATCGGATGAACCGGCTTTCAAGGTCAGTGTCCGGTGTGGATCCAGTCTGAGAAGTTCTTTGTGTGTTGGAAGAGCTTGAAACAATTCCACTTAATATAAAAATGTAACATTTATGGGGCCCGGAGGGATGTGTGATTCTATGGAATGTGTTGTTATTATTTGTTGATTTCTATAGCGCCATCATGTTCTGCAGCGCTGTAAAATGGGACCAGTTTGTGGCAGAGTTCTAATGTGGAGTAGTTTCCATGGAAACTGGTTGATGTTCATTTATTAATCTGCATTACTTTCTGTGGCCCATTGCTGGGGGCCACAGACAGTAGCCGAGGTTGCTTTGTGGTTGGCTCCCCAATGTATTCGGCATAAAGCTGGAGGTATTACTCTGGGTTTCTGGCGGAGCTCTTTGATTCCTTTTGTAAATATCCCAAGTGCAATTATTTGGGATTTTGCAGGAATTAACATTTTAGATCATTCGCTGTTCTCAGTAAATATTCACAAGGTCCAGCGTTACGCGGAGTAACCGCATTTTAACGTTTCTCCCGTGGAAAAAATTCCGAAGCTCTGTATGATTTTTCCAATTTCACTCTTGGTTTAATGTTTTCTTTTCTCTGGGAATTCTATGAACTTGGTAATATAAGAATTTCTGTGAACTCAGCAGAATAAAATTATGTAAATTCTAAATACAGCAGAAAAAAAAAAGAACGATTTCAGCAGATCCGGGGAGTAATTACAGGGGATCAGCAGGATCGTCCCTCATCTCGCTCTGTGTTTTATAAGATTAAATGTAATTTGTAATTTCAAAGCTTCATATTTTACTTTTTTTAATGGGTGGAATGTGTTCATTTACAGAATTGCCCCTCCGAAAACATTGTTCTGTAATTATATTAAATTTTTTTAAATTATTTTTAGGTTTGTGAACATTTTTTACACACAATTCCGCTGTAAAAGATAACATCAATTATTTTAATTATATTTTTCAAAAACCTATTTATTCTAGTTATCGCTGACAGTCTGACAGGATAATTATAGCGGGGACTGTTTTTCCAAAAATCGTGATGAATGAAACCGATATTGAGAGATAAAGACTATAAATATTCTCTATAATCTCAGAACATAGCTGTAAAAAACTCATTTAGAAATTAGGTCTTTATTTTTCCTTAATTTAAAATATATATAAAAAAAAAACCTGACATTTAATGTTCCATGTTGCTGGGTTTGTTTTTGTTTTTTTTTGGAGAAATTTTTGAATGATGATGTCGGTCGGTCAACTTGGTTTCACTTTGGGCGCTTGTACGACCTCATATTTCCTGTTTTACAATGTTCATTAAAAAACTATTGATGGACAGCGGGTCAGGAGAAAATGAAACGATGCCGGGATATATCGTAACGGTCAAAAAGGAAGTGCACATAGATTACAAAACTGTTTGGAAAAAATTGTCGGCACATTTTCATTTTCGAGCTTCATCTGAAAAATGCCTATTTCACTGGTGGCTATAGGACGATTCTCTCTTTAATGAATAAAAAGCCATGTATTTGGGGGATTTTATCATTATCGGAGATTCTCTTTTATCATGAAGATGAAGCTCGTTTTCTGAGAAAATGACCTTGGGCAGTTATCTGGGATTAGACCGTAAAATCACGAGATGTCTCTTTTTTAACCTTTGTTAATCAGATGATCAAACGCACCGTTCAGATGGGATGAGAAGCCGTATTTTAGGCTCTTTAAAGCTGTTCAGTCAGTTGACTCAGAAACGATTAATCCTCCGCCCTCAAATACGGTCGACGGGTCTGGGTTATTTTTTAAAATGAGTCTCGTTTGGGATAGAAGAGAATAAGGAAAACGGAGAATTGCTAAATAATTATAAAAACCCCTATCTCATGCTTTCTCACTGAAACACACGGACTAATGCAGTGCCCAGGAGCAGGGCCACGAATCCCAAAACAGATCCGAAATCCACGCGTATTCAGTAACCGTAACCGCTGGGAAATCAATCAGATTGTGGTGGGATTGGGCAGGTTTCAGGCAAGAAGAAGGGGTTGCAGCAAGGGCCGTAAAGCTCCGGAATACACCGAACATGGTGGCAGCAGGTGAAAAATTAATGGGCAAGAATCGGTAGTCATGGATACAAATAATATATCGAAAAGTAATGTTACCCGTTAGGTTAAATTAGCACGTGCTTCATAGGTTTTTTTGTGTCATCATTTGGCCCAATTCGGTCAGTGAAACCTTGCACAGGCTGGATAGATTCGGACTTTTTGAACCTCACTATATCTGAATGCGTTTCCAACGGGGGGGGGGCATGAGCAGGATTTACCAGCAGAGGGAGCTCGTCATTCATTTTTAGTCCCGAATTAGAGAGAAAATAAAAAGGCGTTGGATAACCGGGCAGCCTCGGGACGCATCACACCAGCCTTATTGTTCTGGAAAGAAAAGGGCAGTTATTCTGCTGTTACATAAGACTCCAACATTCGCATTGTTTTTAATCTTTCGTTTCTGGCTGCCCTTCGTGCGGCGCACAGCCCCGGGGCCGAAATACCTGTTAAATAAAAAAAAATTAAAAAAGTTACTCAAAGTTTATCAACATAAGCCTTGAAAGTTAGTTTGTGGCAATGGCTGCATAAACACACAAGAGGGGAAAAACCCTAGGAGAAGGGTGTTATGCGGATCATTCCGATGCTCTCGGTGGGGTAATGGTCTTTAAAAACTTTTGGACCGTGCTGCATAAATCATATAGCTAAAGCAGGGACTGTCCAGTCTGCACGGTGTTAAATAATTTGGTATCAGCGAGATCTGTGGCTGTGAGAGAACCGGGAGAGGAATCTCTTTAATCCTCCTGCGCCGTATTCAGGGATTTATTGATTTTTCTATCCTGTTAGGAGGCTGATGAAAGGAGGCCTTGTGTGAACGCAAGGTTTGCAGAAAACAAGACCCTTTAAGCCACGGACACAGCAGGCAGTTGTGATGCGGGTCGGGAAAGAACACGAAGCACAATAGAAGGAGTGTATATAATAAAGTGGATAGAAGGAGAACACAGACACCTGCTGGTGATCAAAGTCTGAGAGACTCACAAACTCTCCGAAAAGTTCCAACCGGCCTCTCGTTTTACAATCACGTCTCCGATACACTTTTCTTTTAATCACAACTTGGTGGCTTTGAAAAAGATACCCCTATGCATTATTTATTATTTTAAATGCCCCTCCGTTTCCCTGTGGAGCCCTAACACAGGTTGATGTTTTTAGCCCCAAACGGACCTCATCGGCTTGTTTTTCAGTAGGACCTTTAATATTAATTTTCCAAATTCCTGTTCCTTTTCGTTCTGCCTTCTGCATCCTGCTCACTAGTGTCATAGTGTGTATGTGATGTCACGGTTGTATGAAGTCACTGTTCTAAGTGAGCATACTTTTATGTATTTATAAATTATAACCAGATCACCCCGTACTTTTTTTGTTAATACACCAACTAAAATGGCAACCGGGCATTTAAATTTTAAAGCGTGGTTATTCTGGGCCAGCTGGGTGATGCTTTATATTGTGTTATATTGTGTTATTTTTTTAATTATGTGACAGCCGAAAATGTCTATTATTGTTTGAAATGTCTTAGTCGGGTATATGAGAATATATGTTCCGGAAAACACTCGATACCATTGTAAATCTTTGTATCATTCCCTTGTTACAAGGACTCTGTACTAATCTAAGAGGAGACCAACGACTGGTTTGAGTCTTTACAGCAGGAGAAATGGGCAACTAGACGAGTGCCGGATGGGGCCGGTCTGGTTCTTAGTCTATGTTTCTTAGAGAAGCCCCATTATATTTTTGTTCGGGGATACAAATGATCTCACTAGCCCTGGATAGCTTCCAAGACAGATAAAAGGTGTGTGCAAATGACACTCATCCAGGTTAAATTATCCAGAACTAGATATACTGGTTTAGGATTCTGATTTTGCAAGACTTTGTCAGCAGAGTTTACAAGGATCATCAGAGAGCTTATAAATTCCAAATTTGCGAGGATGACAAATTCTGGTTTTTCTGGCTGGGATTAACCATAAAACCCAAAGACGTGCACAGAGAGTAAGCCGCGTCGTAGCATGCTTTGTCTCATCCGAAACCTCTTACTGAAAGGGTTAAACGGTAAAAAAAAAAATGCTGGTTTATATATAATCAACCAGTTTCTACCACGTGCGCTCTCATCCCAGTTTCCACCATTATGTATAACCGCAAAGTTTAAGATAAATGGCAAGTTTCCAACGTTTTTTTAAGGACTGTTATCGGCTATTATCTCTGGGTTGGTTCTTCTTCTATTCAATCTTCGTTAGAACAGGAATTCGGAATGCGCTGGCACTTTCTAAATAAACAATAATAAACCTGAACAAAAAATGTTTATTGGAAATTAAGTTATTTAAGAATCTTAAAATGTACACGGAGCGCAGAACGTATGATAAGGAGGCTCCTTTGACTTAACAGCCTATTGGTTAGAGGAATACAGTCCCTTAAAAGAACTTCGTCCTCGGCCCCCGGGGCCCAGGTCCCTCATCTTTCCAAATTCCTTTACATTGGTCGGAGAAGTTTACGTAAACATTGCAAGTTCTGGTCCTCAGCGGTGGTGAAGGATCTTCCTGGTACCCCGAGGATGGTATGTGACAAGGCACTTAACACACATGTTCCCATTAATGAACCCACTGAAAGGAGCCAGTAATATGTATCTCGCAGGTTATTAACAAAACCTGCCTTACAGCCCCGTAACCCGTCCCTGGCTCCGGAACGTGGCGGGTGATGCGTCCGTCAGCGTCTTGACAAGAAATGTTATGTTTCAGCTGCTGTTAGTGTCTAGAAGTGGTGCTATGAGATTCTTCCCAATTATCTCCCCGCTGATTACCACCTTCCTTCCAAGCCTGGTTTCTTTATCAGCCCCAGAGACAGTCCAGAATCCTGATTTATGGAGTGACCCGGGAGAGTTTCATGCCCCACTTTATTTTGTTTGTCTCGGGTCCAGCGTTATAAAACTTCAAAGGAAGATCCAAGTGACATTTAATGACTTTACTACAGGGCCTAGAGGCTCCGACGTTAGATCATACGAGATCTGGGGTGAGGTTAGCAACAATTTATAATTATTTTGCACACATTCTAGGCCTTTTGTAACTTTCCCCAAATCCAATATGAGCCGTTTTTAGATTATAAAAAAGTTTTTGGGGCTCTTTAGGGCACCGGTTTTGGTCCCCCCCCCCTCCCTCCCCATACCACAATGCCTGCGGTTTAGCCAAAAAGAAGCTAATAAGAGACACGTGCAAAATTCATCAGTTTGCCCGATATACTTCCGAAACATTGGAGTCAGAGCAATAAAATGCACAATGCAGCAGAACTCGAAGCAGGGGAGGGTGATTTAAATGCTGCTAGGGTTCTAGAATTCAAGGTACAAGAAAAATAAACTTTGATTTCCTCTCGCCCCTGCTGCTTTTTGTAATAAAATCCATATGCCACAAAAACCCGCTCTGAACTCCGTAATAAAGTCAGCATTTATGAAAAGCAGACAAACGCCATCATCCGTACAAAAGGAGTTGCGGGTCTCCTGTGTAAGAATGTGTCAAAAACAGGATTAACAGGGGGTAACCAGGGCCTGAGATCAGAGGTAACCCAACAGAGACCCTGCTTTAATTTATCTCTTGCCAAACACAGGATCCCCGAGCTTGATATATCTCAACTATTCTTCAAAATGAGATTATAAATAATGGCAGGAACCGAAGAAAACATGTAACGTTATCCAGTGGGGAGTTATCTTAGCTAATGATGTTAGCGGGAGAAGATGGTTATCGGATACACAATAAGACGTGAGTGTGTGCAGGGGTTTTAAGGAAGCCGGGCCATGTGATAGGTGAAGAGGGCATAAGCCTCGCGGAATATAATGGGATTGTAGTCTGACCCCACGGAGCACCGCGGCACGTAAATCTGCCTGCTGCGATTGGGGGGGGAAATAAATACTACATTTATTCAAAAATAACAATACACTTTTTTCGCTGTGCGGTGATGTTCTAAATCTGATTCTTAAGAGAGAATTGTAACAAGAATAATAATAATCTAGATGCGCGGGTTAGTTGGTCAAAGTTGTCGATCAGTGTGGCCTGTCCTTTAGAGGTGGGTGATATAGGAGTGGCTAAATTTTGACTCCACCCAGTTCTCCCATGCTCCACCCATCTCCACTTATGACATCCCTTTAGTATTAGCATATAAGGAAATATATCCATGTGCATTACTGTTTATCTCTGCTATATTACTGCTTATGATCTCCATGGATGATTAAACTACCCCCAGAGATATTGGGCTGTAGATGATCACACCTGTGCTCAAGCAGGAGCACCTTTGAGCCCCCTGAATAGAGTGTGCATTCCATTGATTGGTGGCTTCTCGTATGCAGTGGTGCAGCTCTAAAAAAGGGCTTTCTTGGAATTAAGGGGGAGTTGGCCGATTGCCTCCATATTCCCCTTGTACAGATGTACACCATATAATCGTGCGATCAGCCGGCTCGGTGGATGAGCTTCTTGCGTGTCTGTGGGTGACCCCCCCCCATCCTAACAGGAAGTGACAATCAGTGACACACAGTATCGCTGCCTCGTTCCAGCGCTGTCATGTTGGTTGTACCCTATCAGTGGGATTGGTTTACGTTGGATGGAAGCCTATCTCAATGACCTCAGCTTCAACTTGTCTGCGTAGCTGGCCCTAAAGGTGGCTGTTCCCGTTACTTGTGTGAAATGTTTACATTTCTAAGAAAATGCATTAAACATCAAAAAATATTTTTTTCTTAATCACGCTTAAGACTAGCGGTAATAAAAATAACCGAAACCATTTCTAAATTCTTTTCTGCTAGATGTCGAAATATATTATCTATTTGCCTGGAAAGTGCAGCCTAATCGTGGTATAGATGTCAGGTTTCATAAAGCTGTAGTTGCTGGTTTTTTTTTCTGCAGATTCTGTGTTTTTAGATATCTGTATCTGTCACTATATGAACGCTCACTGGATCTTTAGCAACGATAGCATTTAGAGTTCCTCCGCCGCAGTACCGTCTCAGTCAAAGAGTAAAGAATTTGTGATGGGTCTTATAGAACCTCCTAATCTCCATCTCCCTGCAACTGAATGCAGTAATCCCCCGGCTAATTTCAAACTCCCATCGATATATGTTAAATCCATTTTAATGAAAATGGGGCCCCCAGGAAGATTTCACCTGTTTTGTGCCCGCTCCCAGAACAAGTTCTTCAGAGCCCTCTGTGGGAACCTACATAAAATCCCCAGCTCTGTTACAGTTCCTCAGATCTGCCCTGAGAAACTTCCCCCCCCCCCATTTCATCCAAAAACATTAGCGCTGGCCCTATGGGGGACGCTTGCACCCGGCTGACCCCATGTAAAAAGTGACCAAGCTTGCTAGATGGGCTTGGACCCCATGGAGTGGATGCATGTTACTGACCCAGCTTGGTTACAGGTTTACAGATGTTATAAAGCGGTGTTTTTATAAGTGGAAAGTTCTGTAAAATGTTAAGGTAATGCGGAAACGTACGTCTCCCGAGGCAAGGACTATTTACCGCTTATGTAACACTGGATACTGGAGACAACTGGTTTAGTTTATGGACTTTGCCTAAACCTTCTCAGAGGTTACACCGTCTAGATACATAGTTTCATTTTTCTTTTCCAAGGAACATTCATTCTCTAGGGTCTGGACCACCAGCCATTTTGGTCTTTGGGCTAGCTTCTGGTTTAAAAGACCTTGGGGGTCTTTTAGTTGCTATTTCTCAACTATTCGCTCGTTGTCAGTTGAAAGATTCTAAAGAGAGTTTTGGGGAATCCTATATAATTCTAATTGAATTTTAAACACTATTAAAGCCAGCGCTATTTAGTGCATACATTGTTTCCACACAACTTTTAGAGACCGTAACCTGCTACCATGTAATGTTTTGGTAAAATCGTGCTAACTCCTTCTAGACAAGCAGAAGACACTTGGCAACGGACAATAACTGTCTTGGTGCTTGGTGTCAGAACGACGTATGGACGTATGAATTTCTTGCTTGGGGGAGCAAACTAGGGTGTTTTTTTTCTCCATTTTACCCAAGGAAAAGCCCCGTAAAAGCATCAAGAACATTTGTCCCACGCTCGTTTGGTCCTCCAATCCTTTGAACGGTGAGAAAGTTTTTACTTTTGCGCAGCAGTCTTGGGAGAATTGCTCTGCTAAGCTCCGCACAGAGGATCTCAAACAAAAGGTAGCAGATTATTTGAGTGTACTTTTTAAAAATGTGCTCTGTCTGTAAATAAGCACACCTTTAGTAGACTACGGGATCAAACCAAATAGATCCTGTGGTCTTATAACCCGGTGTTTAGAAAGGTTGAGGCCCACCCTCTCCAAACAAACAGTGCTTTTAAGCGGAGCACTTAGCGACTACCTTATCGGGCTTATCGCTTCAGAATGAGTAAGCCCAGGGAATATTTCTGCGCAGCCTTTCTCTAGTGATGGGACTTTATTCATCAATAGACAAGAGTAAACGGCGTTCGCCCTATCTCCTTACTCCTACCTGTTCTATTTTATCTTTTTTTTAAAAAAAAAAATACTGTATCTAAAGAACAGCTGCTAGATGCAAATTTGCTCTTGGAAAAAACCAACCTTGAAAACCAGACGGTTTCATGGGAAAGAGGAAGACATTTTGAGGTCAACAAAGGCTTGGATATATGACGCATATTACCCTAGTCTTATCGCTCACATTATCTGAAATCATAAATAACTCATGGCAGAATATGGCAGAACCTTAAGCGTAATCTATCACATGGAGAGTGTGTTATCATAGATTAATTCTAGGGGCTTTAAGGATCTCCTCTGATAAATGCCACCAATTCTCGTGAGAAGGAACTTGCTCGGCTGGGAGAACTTTAGGAACGTAGTATTGATAAACATTGTGTCTGTATAAAGTTCTAACATGGAAATCCCTCTGAAAGCTAAAAGATGTGTCACTGTTTTTGCTGTTGTCTTAAATAAACTGAATTATGACTCGGGAGGAGTCATCCCAAGTTGGTCCTCTGGTGTCCAACGTCTCAGAGAGGTCTCCAACATGAACATTCAATGTTCTTTAGTTGCTTACATATAGCAAATCAATATACCTAACTGTATAGAAGAGGGCCAGCTTGGAGCTAGTTCTTCAGCTGTGGTTGAACATCCCTTCTTCTGACTGTCATCATTTGATTACGTGGAAAGTATAGTAGTTGTAGTTCAGGAAAGCTACTGTATCTGGCGATGGCTCCTCGTATAACATTAAAGAACTGACTTTTTTCGTACATTGATAAGGAGTTAAAATGGTCTTAGAGTTGGTGTTTTTGCTATTTTATAGTATCAAGAACCTGAGGGAGATGCCATTTAGATCAATAATCAGTAGTCCGTAGGGTGATGTATGGCCACGTTCCGGCAAAGTAGCCACTCGCAAAGCTCCCATAGTCCATACTGACGTCGAGGAACATACTGGTTCAATCGTTTAACCAAATTGTAATATCAACAAGTTCTAAGGTGGAAAGGGAGGTTAAAGCATGATACAGTGTATCAGAGGTAATCGTAAGATCCTTAGAGCTGATTGCAGTAATTAAAACAGAAATTAAGAAAAATTAGATCTAACAGGCTGTTCCTAAAAGCTTGCAATCTGTTAATGTTGTTAGCTAGAGCTGTCCGCAGTTTCTGGGGATATATCGCCAAAATACCTTGCGCTATTTTTAAACATTTTCCCATATTGTGTAGGACAAACTCTTTGGCCCGCCATACCCCTTTTAATAAATGAAATAAATGATTCATATTCCTTTTTAACCAAATTCCATCGAGGTGTTAAGTTACAGAAAAATGGCTGTAGTTTTGAAAGTTAATTTCAGTCCGTCTATTAGGCAAGTCCACCGCTGGACGGCTAATAATATTTTTTTTAGCGCGAAGTCTCCGAGAAGCGAGCCAGTTACATTCTGGGTTTTGCTGCTGCGTCTTGCGTCTAGACAAATTGGCTTGGCCGTGTGTTTTCTCTGGCTAAACTTTTCACGGCTCTAGCGAGGGAGATGTGGTGAGTAAACGAATCCTCGCTGAAGTACATTAAGCAAGATGAAATTAAACTTTCAAGGTAAACACAATAAAAAATTTTTTTTTTTTTGAATTTCTGCAGAAACCCAATTGACATAACATCGAGTCATTGATGTGGAACCAGATAGCTGTATTGAGAGCCATGCTGTCTGCAAACATCAAACTCCATAATAACATAAGAGTTACAATTTAGATCGTGAATTGGGCCCAAGCCCCCCATAAATGACTCTTCCAGAAGAAACAATGTTTGACCTGGTTCAAGGCCTTCTGTGATACCCAAGGCCATTGTCGTTGACATCGTTTGTGTAGGGCAGTCATTGACTATGGCGCTTGTTCTAAGCCAGTGCTATAAGTTTATGGTCTTAGGAAAGATCTTGAGAATTATCCGACGTTCTTCCACACCCAGGTTGGAGAAGGTCCTATTTTTCAGGTCACATCGTATTGTGTCTTCCCAGACTGGAAACCCTCCAAACGTCTAACCTACACCACATGTATTCCGCATCCAAATAAGCTTCACCTCTCCTTTTAATCCCCTTCTTAAGCCGAGACAATATTAGGAAGAGCGCTCTCCACTCGCAATAAGCAGTGAGAAATTAGACAACGCCAAGAGAGCCGGGAGCCTGAGCCAAACAAAATATTGGATGTGATAGCCGTACTTCTGACGATGCAAAAAGTGAATCCACAGAATTTGCATGAAGGGAGTAAGAGTTTTACCCACCAATTTCACGTTTAACCCCTTCTTAAAAGATAACGAGGCTTATGAAACATTCTAATGACTGATGTCTGAACACTTCATTTCTAGTTCTGCAACCTCCATGACAAGCAGGAACCCAAGGAAAATTACATTATATAAAATTACATTTAAGTAATTTACATTTTTTACCTTGATCAGCAACTCTCTTAATCCATAGATCGTCAGCTATCATTAAGCATATTATTTGTAGCAGAGAAATTATTTGCATTATTATTCCTGCCGGAAGACGCGCTCCACCACTGGTCTCACCATTTTAGAGTTAAGGCCACCAGTACGTTTACTGGGTTTACAAAGCAGAATTTTCATTTTGAGGGTTAACTTGGTCCAATTCACCCCAACGAGTGGACCCTTTTGGAGAAGAATCTTCTTTCTTAGTGTTTGCTTGGTGTTTCTCTGTTCCTTGGCACTTACTGTGGTTCTCACTTTATTAACACGCTACCTTCTTCTCTACTGCTATGTGCGTTGCCAAGTAAAATAATGTATTTGCATAGCTGGGGCCCCGGCCGCCTATTCCCATGGCCGCACTACCACTCCTTGTTGGGGTTTGGCCCCCAAACAGACCAGGAGGGCTTTGCTTGTCTGTAGGCGATGTATAATTTCACCAAAATAAAACTTGCCGTATTCCAGTAAACTCCATTTAGAAAGGGCCACAGTGAGACGTTCTCAGGAAGAGGTCCTAAAGCCTTCATGATTGAGTGGGGAGGAACGAGGTCCTGCTCGCCCAGTGAGTGAGGTGACCTTTTCTCAGCCGTAAGCGAGGGGATTCGTGTTTTTCTTGGAAGATCGCAAACTACTTTATTAGTTTAAAAAGCCATTATTCTTGGTGGTTTCAATGATTCAAACCTACATTCTGAGTAAGGAAGACATTTGTTTGCCTTAAGATACAGCAAGGTCTGTAAAATGATGATTTAATAAGAAAACAAATCACGTGTGTTCTTTAAACCATCTCTTCTCTGTGTCATTCTATATGTACCGCGAGGGACTAGTTGCTACGTTGTATCTTTAAGAGAAATACTATTTAGTAATAAGGGTTATTACTCAGTGATCGGTCTGCCCTACCCGAATAATGAGTAAGCAGGGGCAGATAACGTACACTCCGAGGCCATCGGGTGTATCTGCACAGAAGCCTCTTTACACATGTGCAGCATGTAATATTATTATTTATTTTATATAGCACCATCAAATTCCATAGCGCTGTACAATAGGTAAGCAGGACATGACAAGTAGTAGATAACATAACAATTTTTCTTACAGAAACAACAGGTGAGGAGGGCCCTGATCACAGGAGCTTGCAATCTAAAGCAAGATGTTACCTGTGTTCTCTATCAGCCTGGCACATTATGCCCATGCCCAGTGGGCTGCCCGTGGCTCTGTTCTTTTAATCGCACTCCAGTTTTCAAATCAAAGGTCTTTATTTTGTACGTAAAACGTACCATTAAGAGAAAACTGTTTGCTATTTGTCTTTAGATAATAAAACATTTTAAGATACTGAAAATGAACAGTAAGGACCTTTTTATCACTGAGAAAATACGGATAGAATATGTTCCAGGATGTACGGCCGCTGCTTATTATAACCCATATCTAAGTTTTTATCGTTCTGGCCGTTCCTCACACCAATTTAAGTAGCGTTGTTGTGATTGGAACAGCTGTGACAATAGGGGCCGATCTCAATGTACCCCCTAATTTACTGTCCTGGGTTAGAATTTCTCGGGGCTGCCTGTGGGTTTGAACCGTTTTTATGTTTAAGATTTCTATTTCGATAACCTGTTATTTCCTTTTTATAAATAACATCACAAAAGAGCAGTTATAGTAAAACCAAAATGCAGAACGTGGCATAATTTCAGCTCCCTGCAAACTCCCAGCCTGGCCGTCTGCCCTTAAAGCCAAATATAAATATACGCTAGATTGTAAGCTTGTGGGCTGAGCTCTTACTACCTACTTTAATGCTTTGTTTCCTTCTGTTAAAATAATTTGCCTGGACTGTATAAAGGATGCGAGTAATGATCTAAAAAACGGGAGACCGGGAATGATCTGGAGAGAGAGTAGGAGATGAGTGCGGGGTTAGAGCGTGCGTAGGGGACGAGTGCGGGGTTAGAGCGTGCGCAGGGGACAAGTGCGGGGTTAGAGCGTGCGCAGGGGACGAGTGATGGGTGTAGAGAGTGCGCAGGGCACGAGTGCGGGGTTAGAGTAATCAAATTCTGCCCTTTAAATATAGAGCCTGGCTGTGTACACAGGACCCCGCGCTGGCCAGGTGAAACATAGCATAGTTATATAAACAGAATTCCTAGGACGCCATGTCTGTGCCAGCCAGTGACTGCCTGCCAGAAAAAAAAACATTATTTCTAGAATTCAAGCTTTTCTGAAAGTTAAAGATGGGAATAACTCAGGATTAAGTGAAACGGCAGTTCCTTACGGCTGAATATTCTGGAAATTATACGGAATATCAGGATGGAGTTGGTGGCAGGAGGGAAATCTAAAACTGCGATTCTGCATCTGTGTTTGGGCAAGAAGAATGGGGAGATTGATCCGCATCCGTAGATCGCTTTCCAGCCGGGGTAAGAAGAGGGCACCAGGGGGGTTTCTGGGCAGAAATTGAAAAAAGGGTGAAGGGTCTAGTCGCTGACAAGGATCGTCTTAAAACAACATCCATCCGATACACGACTAGGAAGTGCAAATAGAAACCAGAGATCATCATCACTTCATACAGGTGGCTCCAACACGGCGTGTCTGAGATAGATCCGCGCTAGTCCCAGTCCTCATCCGGGGAGCGAGGCTGCCGGTCACTGCTCTGCGGTCGGAACAATCATTAAAATTACTCAAGAGCTACAAAGTAATAAATAGTCCTCAGCTGCGGGGCGGCAATGCTTTGTGTGCCGGCGCTGGAATTGTCTTTCCCCCTACAGCTCATCTGTCGTCTAAAAAAGTAACAATAATCCGGGAAGAAGAAACAACCGTATTCTGATTAGATTCTGTTATCAAAACCATTCAAAAAATTACATTATACCTAAACTACCGGCTCCTTAGAATATAATATTCCCAGAATGATCTCTTTTTGTATCATTTTGAATCTTTTGTGATTTGTTTTATAACTGATACAGAACTTCAAAATACAGGTTACCAAAAGATACTCTTTCCTCCCAAAGATGTCTCCATTAAGCAGATACTCTAACTTTTCACCGGACGCTGGTTTGTTAATTGGCCAAAATGTTGTAAGGACCATGAAGATTGAGAGGTTGAGAACGGGGGGCACCACTCATCTGGCACGCATTAATGTCTTGGCTTTTGGGCCGTACCCTCCATTGGGTCCTCGCTATGACATCATCCGTTTTCACGGACGAGCACATTTCTAATGATCTGTGTCCAGGCAGGTTTCCTTATTTGACAGCGCGAACATAGATTGTATGTTTGCCCCCCGTGCTTAGCACCGAAGTCCATCTGCGAGGGTCTTATTGAGTTTAACGTTTCATGAAAATGAGTCATTTATAAGTTCACATACCGAGTGCATCGCCAGTGGAAACGCACGTCGGCTCCATCTGCTACACGGTGCTAAATTAAGAAGCCTTTGTTTTCAGGACTGTCCGCGGCTACTGTACATTCTCACAATGAAAAACAAACGCTACATATCGAGAGGCGGTGAAGACCACACAGAGATTCAGATAAAAAAAAAAACAAGAACAGAAACATCAGAAAGTTATGTGAACTTTAATGGCCGGAAGACGGCTGCTTCTGGGAAGAATGAACCATTGTAACGTCCGACCGTACGCAATAACCTCTCTGCGTGTAACCATAAGACGGTTTAATTCACAAATTCTAGTGTGATGCCATTCATTGTGTATTTGTCTCTGCACCTAGTAATAAATATACAGGTATCTGAGTATCTCACAATGCAGGATATCTCACAATTAATAATTATTATATTATACATTTTTCTTTTTATATGCACTCAGCTGGTTGGGGTTGTTCTTTTCCGGAGTTAATCGTTTTATGGATCCGTACCGGCATTAGCCGTGTTGGTTTTTTTTGACGCGGTGACATTTTTATAACCTCTCCCCCACCCAGTTAAGGATTCCAGGCACAATCTCAAAAGCAACTTCAACTTTGTGCCAAAAAAAGACACTCCGATCCGATCTTATTGAAAGCTAAACATGCCTTTGCAACCTCCCCAACAATTTGACGGCCGATACAAATATATATATATTAAAAAAAAAAATTCCCATGCCGTTAATGATTGTGCAAAAAACATTTATCACTCCACCTGACACTTTTCGTGGAAATTATAACACCAGGCAAACAATTTATTAGATTTTCCGAGGCTTTTGTGGATTTTTGTCTCCTCCGTCCATTCATTGAATTAAATTGGCTTCCTTGTTGATTAGAGCCCATTAAAGGAACGTTTTTGTCTACCCACAATGCAACGCTGGAGCCTGCTCAGAAGAGGCAAGTCACGGCTAGTTTCCCATCAATGCCACGGCAGTCTCGTGGTGCCATTCGATTCACATCTTTTATGCGTTTCCTGATAGTGGAAGCGTTGGAGAATTACCCAGTGTCTTGGCATTTTAAAGAGTTTTAAGCCAGAGCAGCTCAGCTGAAAGGGGTCTTCGGCCGTACAAAAGACGATGACATCAGCTGTTGCCGGGTATCCATGACAACAGCCTCCGCATCAGCAGGGCTGCAACGTGCATTGAAATAAGTAAACATCGTTTCCATATGTTTTGTATGGAAATGGCCGAACAATACGACGTATAAAGGAACGGGGTTTCTGAGGCTGTAAAGCGATGGCGTCTGACTCCTGAAAAGAGGTGAAAAAACGTTGTTAACGGGATGCGTTGTTACATTCTGTGGTCAACTTTGAGACTTTTTTAAAGAGGTCACACAAGTTGTTATTTTGGGTCGTCTACCAAACCTTTACAACCGCCGGGCGATTATTTCTTTTCTTTTCTTTTTTCCCTTGGGAAAAAGTCAGTTCGACGCTGAGCTCCCCCCTTTATTTGCTGTCAGGATCTTATGAATGAAACCCCCCCCATCCCACTCTTAGTTATCAAGAAAACGTATGATGGCGACTCCACATTTAATGGATACCCCAAAAGAAAAGCCGTCAGTTAATATGGAAACATTTTTGTGTCATGCAGTAAAACAAGTTTACCTTCTTTAAAGCTGACCTTGAAAAATTATACCCCAAAACATGATTTAACTTGCCAATGGAACCTTTAGAACTGTCATTCTTGATACAGGTGTTACTGCGGCCTTTAGTTGCGCAACCACACGAGTCTCCTCAACGGCAGGAGCAGGGTTTGCATAGGAAAGGATAGATCTGACATGGGATCAGGGCATCCGGTGGACATCACACGTATGAAGGGTGACAACCCTCGAAGTTCTTGTTTGTTATATAAATGCATGCAGCCCTACCGCTGCTTCCGTGACAGTCTGCTAGCCCTTCATTTTTAAATATTAGACTGTAGGGCCCTGGGTGTGAGACGTTGGACTGCCTACAAGACAGTGTATTTGGAAACTTTGTTTCATTTAAACTTCTTTTCATAATAGCGAACCCCTGGAGAAAACTGCTGAAAACCACACGAGACATTTGTTAACTTATTAACACAGGGGCAGTGAATGGGCCAGAAGTGGATACTTGGATATTTTTGTATCCATCCATATAGACCTTTCCATGCTCGGGCCTCAGGTTGCTTGTCTAATGTGACCTTCTTCTCCAGGTGATTGAAACTCCTCTGTCTTCGTGGTCCCTTCTCCTGGAATCCCATATTCTATAGGTCTATAGAGGAGATCATCCCTACACAGATGGATAAGGTTTAAGTAATAGTCACTCTCTCCGAAAGCCCCTCATTACCCATTCTGCGTGCATCTGCGGAGAAAGGGAATTGAAAAGGAACCACAGGCTGCTTCCCCGAAAACAGCCGAAAGTGTTTTTTTCTCTTAAACCCTGTTGTCTTGCTAAGTTTTATAGGGTTCTGCTGCTTTTGCCAGACATGACCTGAACTCACCCCAAGCACAGAGAATACACAGAATTATGGGTTTCACTTAATTCCTCTTGTGCGGACGTTGGCTCTGAACGGGCCCTTCCAGTGCCAGTGATCGGCTCAGACATTGTTATCGGCTCCTAACTGCTGCCATCTGAATAAAAGACACAGATTCAGGTATTTTCCTCAATAATTCATCCTGACTGCTATTTGGCATAGGATGTTCACCCCTAGTTTTGTCCTTTCTAGTACAGGATAATCACTTTATTACAGTACATCAAGGCCATTGAAAGCACCAGAATCCCTTTCAGCATCCTTATAATGAAACCCTGCATGTATGAAAGGCCCTGTTGGTGCATTATATACAGAAATAATCCTTATAACGGAGAGCTGTTACGTGATTCGCTATCTCTGGGGGGGATCCAGCTTCAATCGGTAATCAGAGGGGAAATAATCCCATATCAATGATTTTCATGAGACCTGAAAGCAGTCTAAATACCTTGTATATGCTGTCTATTGCAGCCTGGTCATTACTGGTCATCCAAATGCTCGCAACGTTCCTGTAGCCAAGATCAGCTTATGGAAAACCTGAGCTTTATGTTCAAAGCTTGCACCCATTAAGAGACTTAATCTACTAGAAATTCCAGATTTTCATTTAATTTGTACACACATTGTAAAAACGTAATTGCTTTGACAGACCGAATCATATAAATTCCATTCCAGTTTGCCCACAAAAAGGAGAGATATCCGGGGGACACATGCTTTTTTGATTGTGCTCATGACCTAACCATATTTAAGGGACACAGACCCTTTTGACAGCAAATGTATCTCTAGTGAAGAAGCGGACACCGTTGGAATTTACCCATTAGCCAGCGACCCCTAATTGAGAGACTATGCGAGAATAGCAGGAATGTAACATTAGCTGAAACAACAGCACTTGGGTCAGCAAAGAGCAAGAGTGGCCACATTTACTTAGCTTGGGTCCACGGAGATAACGGCATTATTGTTTGTCCGAATAGCGCATTCCATTTTCCCTTAGAGCTATCATGTCGTTGCCACCTGATCTTTCACCAAAATGATTTTCCTATTGTTGGTCGTGGACCCGGAGAACTGATACAGGAACCTGTCCGGACCCCACGTCGGCCAAGAATCCTCTATAAGAAGGTCAAGACGCTCTCTGTGTCACCTTTCTCTATCTTCAGAATCCCAGGAATGACTTTGGGCAGCAGAGTCCTTGGCATGAGGGCCATAGGCTAACGGGTGCTAACTTGATCAAATCATCAGGGGTGGACATTCCTTGAACAGCTACGCCAACAGCTGATGTGTTTTAAAGCTCAAGGGGGAACGGAGAGGGAAATTAAATACCCCTCGCATTTGCCCTGGACGAATGCTTCATAGGCCACAAGGGTTCCTGAAGACGCGTTCCCAGGGGTGGATTAAAATAGATGAAATAATTTAAAGTTAGACTCATTCCACAATTAAACATCGCTGGATAAATGATACAGCTCTAAAAATAAGCCATGTGAATTTTAACGGCCTTTTGTGGGCAGGGGAGTCATTTCTTCTGCTTGCCAGCGGGACGTCTGTTTTATGGAACCATGTCCCGTTCCTTATTCCTTCGGCCACCGCAATGGTTGTATTTGACGATTCAACGATCGCAGTAACAAGTTAAAAACATTGTTATTAAATTACCAATAAGTTGTTGCTGCAACGTACCAGACAGTAGAATGACGATAGAGAATGAAGCAGATTGGAACCCTGAGGAATATTGCAATTCACATTGAGAATCGATAAATTTAGCCAAGTACTGGAGAACCTGCTGTCCACGTTCACCCTGAGGATCGTCCGCTCATACAGAGACCCTGAAAATCTGACCAGCCCCTCGGTGCTGTTGGAGTAGATTGGGGAATCTTGTAGTATGTTATCACTGTACTCTTTTATGTGGTGGCAGCTTCCACGGGCAGGTGATCGCTTCCATGTAGGTTGGGCTGAAGTGCATAGGAGTCTCGCCCTCATAATATCTGACACTTACCCACATAAGGGTCCTTTTTTCTCGTGAGTATTTGTGTACATTAACGTGCTTATAGTGTGTGTTTAAACAGTTTCACTGCAAATGGGTTCACAAGAGGCACACAAGCTGGAACACGTAGCCGGCGATTGCCTTATAAACTGCCTGCCTGTTGTGCAAGAGCAGACGGAGCACAAAGACCACGTTTCACGGAGCACTAAAACCTTTTAAAAGCTTCATGTATTAAAGGTCCTCTGATCACGCCCGCGATAACACTTAGAAGCATACTGATACAATGTGACGTTGTGTGACACATGAGAGTGTTTAGGTACTTGGACACAACCATCAAGTAGTAATGCATTTCTTGGATACCACAGCTGGGTGACAATGCCACGTAATTCTTCATACCTTCATTATGGACTCACCAGTAATTTTCAGATAACAATCAAGTTTTCTTGGTCGCATTTCAAGTATCCACCTTGTAACGAGACGTCCGCCAGATACCTGTGCCCCAGCAACAGGTGGAGCCTGAAAATTTTGGCAAGAGAGTTTTTGGCAAGACTTAGTGTCTTAAGCTTCTACCGTGTGTGCAAACGCAGACAAACTGATGAAAATCCCAATATAGGTGATAAAAATATAGAATTTCTCAAAATAGGGGGAAAAAAACTCTTAGTTACCAGTTCAGAAAATCTATAGTGCTGGTGTGTTTTTTGATCGTAAAACCATTAGATGTCTTTGACTTGGCCATCTCCACAAAGGCTCCCATAGGAGCCCCCCACACACTATTTAAGCAGGTGCTGTGACTTCTATAGAGAGCGTTTGCTGAGATCCTCGTCACAGTAGCCGACATGTTTATAATTAGAAGTCGTTATGAAGTATCTTAAAGTGAAGGAGAAATGATACAGCTCCAGAGGGGTCATGCCTGGGGAATTCTATTCTGGTCAGGGAAAGCCGTGAACTTTTCAGTGAAATCATTACCAGCAACTGCACGGGGGCAGCTGTGTCACCCGCTCAGGACGAGGAGAGACACTTACGTCTTACGAAGTAATAAAAGGACAAGTAAAGCAGGCAGGGGTTTGATCCATACCCTCTCTGTACTTTAGTGCTCTCACTTTGGACTGTTTATATATTAAGGCAAACCGTGGCAGCCAATGAGAGATGGCATCTTTACTCTGCTGAGTTACCATTGGCTGCTTGTTCTAAATTAGAACATTCAAAAATTGATCAGTCTAACCTATATATGTGGCCTTCTCCGTGATATACTTATTATTGGGATTATTTTCACTAAAACATCTGGTGGGCGCTCTCTAAGAGATCATGGGGTCTCCTAATTTTAGTGGCCCCATCTTTTCAGTGGGATGCCGACTGCTGCTCGACTCCGCTGTGACGTCCTGACACTATGTGGGAAGACTCAGAGATGACATTGTGATGGAAATTCTAACAGAGCTTCAGAGATTTGCTTAAAGCCACCTCTCATCACGTAGAATTCCACACCAGGCTCCCAAGTCCTGCTGCCAGTGACCTCTGAGGGTCATGAGAAAGTCTTAATATACAGAGATGGCTGTCCTACTGTCTAAGGTGCTCCAGGAATTCGGCAGGCAGGGGTCCATGCAAACTTCAGGAGAGTCCAGCTCGGTAATGTGTGCAGCATGAGCCGGAAATAGCCCCGGGGGCATTTATATCTGAGAGCATGGAAGGTCATTCAAGCATATGCCACATGATAATGCAAGTGTCAGAACAGTTAATTCATTAAACCTATACCTCCTCAAAATATACACAAGTAACTTCCATCCACGGGTAGTTTTTTTTTTTTTTACTACGTCTGCTGATTCGACCTATAAGTAGAATCTGATCAAAATAATCTGCCGGTGGCAGCCATGTTGGTATTGAAGGAGACCTCGCAAGGTGTCAGGTTGCAAGAACCGGAAAAGTTGATGTTTATTGTTTAGAATTACGTAAGAATAAAAAAAAAATCACAGGACTTAATGGGATAACGTGACGTGACAATAATCTCACCTACTGTCTGTAGAGCGGTTTAGAAATGTGGTCGCCCCCTGCTATCCACCATTATTTGGATGATTAGAAACCACTTCTAAGAATTAACGAGAATGTTCTAAAAATGTCAGGATAATGCGTTCCACAGCTGTGATGATGTGGTGCCCATGTATGACATCATATCCCTAATTTACCATTCACTGATGCCAACGACAGGTGAAGAGATGGGCAACTAAGAGCTGTTGTCTTTCATTCTCCCCATGCAAGTGGGGCAGATCTACCTGGATCTACGGGAATTAATCCCGTAACCCCCATTGTTCCCCGTTGGAGCCGTTTCCATGTAGAGCAGAAGCAGAATCTGGTTGCTTTTAAGCTCTTTTATTGGGAGGGAAGGGTTAAGGATGATGAAGCTCTCAACACTTCTTCTGCGACAATCCCGTATCCATGGAAAAAGGGGGTTCTTGACGAAAGTCTGGCCCCAGACTCGTTCCTAGACAAAGCTAAGAACTGGCCGTCCCTTTCGGCAGAAACGGAAACAATCGCGGTATTCTGCGTTTCTTTTCGTGGGCCGTTTCGTGTTTGTTTTTCCTGGCCCCAACCAGTCCTGGGGTGAGATCCAGAGAGTTCTGCAGGACTGATATGTTTTTGTTAAGTTAGCTGTTTGACAAGTTTCTTAAGCACAGCTATTAACCCTTTTGTGGCCAGACAAGTGGGCCAAGCAATGGCTTTGTAAGGCCTTGCGTCCCTCAATCGCTTTATAGGAAGAGGATGAGTTTTTAATGTTTTGTTTTTTTCTTCTCTGTTCGGGTTTCTGGTTTGTATTCATCTCCATATGAAAGTATTTACCCTCGTTAGCTACCGGCGTCCCGTTCGGGGCCGGAGAGAGAGGCAGGTGTTTCCTGCCGACGGCAGCTCATTTTTAATATAAACTTCTTTTCTTTATTAGGTTTAAGGTCTGAAGCGCAGCTGACGGGGTTCCTCTGCCAGCAGCAGGAGAGCGGGTTGGGTTATGTGAAACGCGTGTGGAATAGTAGTTACGGAGGTTGCCGGCCTCAGCTGAAAGGGTTTTATTGAGAGAGAGAGGTAGTCCTGCTCCTGCCAGATCCGGTAACCGAGCGCAGGATATCTGCTCCAGTTTTATGCTTGGCTAAATGTAGCTGTCACCTAAAAAAATAAACTTTACTGGAATAAATGATGAATAAAAATCTCTGTATTACCGTATGGACGTTCACGGACTAAATGATCAAAACAGCTGTGTGGTTTCAGAAAGCAGCCACGTCAATTTTTTTCATGGAAAATGAATCAAAGTTGGAGTTCTATAAAATCTTTTTGCATTATTTTTTTATCATTTCCTAAAAAATAAATTTTTTTTTTCTTTCTTTCTGGAAAAGCTGTACAGTGGCACCCCAGTCTAACAGTCTAGAGTGTTGTGATCAGGTCTATAGAGTGTTGTGATCAGGTCTATAGGGAGATCTCCAGAAGGACACAGAGATCTAGTCCCACTTTATAGATCCTTGGGAGATCTCCCCTTGAGTATTGTGATCAGTTCTATAGAGAAGGCCTAGTGACCCCACTTTATAAATCCCTGGTAAAGATAACTTTAATGTATTTCTCAGAAGAACCATTAAGGGGAAAGAAAAAAGGCACTTGTATTAACAGCAGTTGTGGACTTTAACATCTCAGGCTGGTCCCTGCAGAATTTTCTAAGACTTTGCAAGAAATAAGAAGTTAACTTCTGCCAAAAGCCGCCATGTGTGGCGCATGTAATTATCGCATTATTTACTTATCACGGAACCGTCTGCTGGATTTAGAGCTGTCACCCATCGGTTTCTGCTCGGACCTCGCTCCGGAGGATTCATTCACACCCTCATTTCTCACCCGCATTTAATATCCTTCTGACAGCGAGACATCTGATGAACCCGGTCCCGGGGAGAAAAATGCCTCCTTCTCTCAATGGGATCCAAGTTTGTGTTGAAAACTAAATTATTTCACCAGGAAAGTCTCCATGACAACTAACGACATGTCCGTTACCTGGGCTGAGGCCGAATTGATAAATGGGGGTAACGTTTCCCTTGCTGGAGCGTAATGATTATTTTTTTTAAGGAGTCCAGACATATAACAAAGTGCATAATCAGAAGCTTTAAATAACGCGCGGTAACATTTTCTTAACGTGTCCCGGATATTCTGGTATTTAGGTCACAAATCTTATTCTCCTCACCCCTTATAAGTTACGAAGTTTAGTATCTCGTTCCCATAGAGGCCCCGAAGCCATCGAGTATACGGGGGGGGGGGCTGCTAATTACTGCTAAATCCCACGTCGATCGCCGAGGTCTAATGCACTCATTTGTCGTAAAAGCTCAATCTTTTTCGGTAGAGCTGGGAATTCCGCAATTTTTCATTGTTTCTTGTTCGTTCGGCTTCACAAAGGATTTCAGGTTTTCCCATCGCGTCAGCTAAAATTATGCAAATTAATTGCTTCCAAAAACAAAAACCGTATCCTGACTCAGCGGAGCCGTCGGTGAATAACTGAGCTTTCAATGTCAATTTCTTTCCTGATTGTGAAAATATGGAGTTGGGGGTTTTTTTTTTGTCTGCTCCCAGATCCTTTTATTATTTTGCACGGCATGCTCTCTGGAAGCGTTGACGAAATACAATGTAACGACGCGTGGTTCTGTTCACACAGCCGGGCCGAATTGCCGAGGGAAAGACTATTAGAACCCTTTGAAAGGGAAATGTTCACCTAAAGTTTCTGTTAACGGGTCACCGGGGAGGGGTCAACGTGTCCGGCATTCCGGTGATAGCGGACGACGTGTGACATCACTCTATATTTACTAAAACATGAACCCAATAGCCTCAAAAACCAAGCAGTATCTACCACCGTTGCGCGTCTTTATTTTCTCTCATTTGTCGCGGTGCGTGACACTAATACTTCCATGCGTTTAATAACTTCCTGTGCCGCGTTTAATTCGTCCCTGGCGAGGATTAATGTTCCGTGGGGTCCCCTGTTACCACGTCTCCGTCCACCTTTATTCCTTATTTGGTAACATTTTTATGCATTCCTGCAATAAATGTGTGTTTTTAGAACTTGATTAATACTTTTTTTTTACGCTCCCCATTGAAACTATATCTTGGTAACCGTCGCCATGAGCCGGGCCGTGAAGACGGCTAATTAATAAACTCTCCGTATTCATTCTTGATTTATTTGGAAAAACGAATGTCTTTCTTGGTTCTTGTTTACTTTTTCTTCCCGTTTTTTTTGTTAACCGTAAGGTTAATTTTAACCTTTTTTGGAGAGGCACAGAGGGTCTCTTCTGATACACGATGGAAGAACTATTTGCCTGGCCGGGGGTAACATACTACGTTAATACTTGATTTGGTTCAACGGGGTTCCTCAAGTATAGTTGTGAAGTACCTTATGTTACCAAAACCACTTCCGACAAAGTAAAAGGGTTAAATTAGGTCTCATCCAGTAGGCCCTTTGCCATTAAATCTGGATGATCGCGGAGAGCCTCCGACGTCCGCGAGTCCTTTAAGGATTTCACATTCTTTAAAGATTGTTTTTGAAAACGAGGTACCGGAGAACGCAAAGCGCGACCCGTCAGGTCGAGGAGCTGGCGCAATTCCACATCTGTCACAGAAAATTGATTGAATCCAAAGGACATCAATGGGAGGATAAAACCGGCTGTTCTCTCTTCCTCCCAAACTTTCTTCCTGCTCCTAAATGTCACCTTGCACCGATTGTGTAACTTGGCAGCTTCAAAAAGAGCAGCTTCAATGGGACAGGAAAACAAGGAATGCTCATTTAACCTCTCTCCGCTGCGAAGGAACGTGCGCCGGGTCCTACAGAGGAAAAAGCCTCCGACCATTTATCATCGCTGTCACGTTTATACAGCGGAAAGGAGAAAGTAGGCAAAGGGTGGGACCCCTCGCATCGTCCCCCCGCTGCAAAAACACAATCAAGAAAATGACTCCCAATAGTGCAATGCAGTTTGATCGGTCGCCGACCAATACGTATAAAAACAGCCTTGCCGCCGAGACAAAATGTGGACAATAATGACGGGAATTGTGTTTCTTTAGGAATTTGGGACTGTCCTGACCACTCAATGGGTTTCATGCAGTTAGAGGTGAAGAACACCCCGGGTTATGAATATAAGACGATTATTTGTGTTGACCAGCAAAGAAACGGGACCGGTGTGGGCCACGGGATGCCAGGTCACGCTACCAGCGTGTATCCTTTAGGTGGCTTTTGCACGATCTGCAGATAATAGACGGACTGATGAATGATTCTATGAAGTCGCGAGGAGTTTCGCTCCACCTTCAAACGCTCTGGATTGGGTTTTTTGGATTTGCTCCTCGTCTCCAATGTCACTGACGATTTCCACGAGCAACCCGATCGTCTCCTCACTTCAGAGAGCGGCTGAGTTATGGTTGTTAAGACCCCTTGACGTGGCTCTCATTGAGTTATGGATTGTAAGACCCCGTGGCGGTTATTTGTGGACTGACAATTAGCTGTCCCTTCCTCGGCAAACAGTCCGGGTAATTAATTTACGCCGGACATTTAAACCTCCTTTTAACTTCGCAGCCCATGATGTATACCACACACGGCTTTGAAGCTCATCTTCCCCAAGACTTTTTTTTCCTAAACATCCGTGATGAGTTCCAAACGTTAGATGTCACAGAACGGAGCGCGTTTTTTATTCTTTTGTGGGTTTTTTATTATTACATATTTCTGGGGCGCATACAGCAACGTCGGCCAGTCGTGTTATACACACGCTAGCCGCATGCTGGCTAAATAAAAACTGGTATTTGTCATTAAGCTGGACGTTTCACGCTTTCTATGCCAAAAAGTTTTTTGTTTAGTCGTTCCTAAGCAATAGATTGCACTCACTTCGCCAACGGGGGTCAACACGCGTAAAAGTGCAATTCATATAAAAAAATCAAATCGAAGACCCCAGAATGCTGATATTTAAGTGATATTGTCAGGACGGAGTGTGTGTGTGAGTTCCAGAGAAGGATACTTTGTATCGTGTCATCGGACGTGGAAATAAGAAGCTCCCGGGATATGGCTGAAAACCCGTCTTTATTTCTGTTACCCGCAGACGATTGTCTTTGGGGTTTGCTTTCCCCTAAATACTCTCCTGTTAGCTGATCTGGGCCAGATTTCCGGAGGTCTCGTCTCCCTCTCTGCTGTATTTACTTTAGTATGTGTTTAAAGGTGACCTGTAGGGACTCCTCTGGTTTATTCCTCCCCCTCACGTTCACCTATAAAATCAGCTCCTAATCTGTAACAGATACAAAGCCTGTCACCGCCGATGTTATCATCAATCTTCTCAAGTTTCAAAGCAAATTACGGGGCTGTTTCCACGGCAGACAGGCCCTTTATTGCATTTTAATCGTTTGCAGAAGGACTAGATGGAAGAGGTGATACCAGAATGCCAAGTTTGGCCCCCCGATTCTGCGCTCACTGGCACGCGGCTGGAGGGGGGTTGATCAGGACCCCCATTGAGGTCTATGAGAAGATTAAAATAACATTTCCCGACCCGCTATTATCTTACCCTTCAGGTCCATGCTATAATTACACATTTCTAGAAACACTCATTTCTTCCTCTTATCCTTAATTCTCGGATCCCAGCGGGATTTTTTTTTGTAATTGCGAGTCTTTGATAAATGCTACAATCAAAGCTATACGAACTTTAAAGACAATCGTTTATTGCTGAACAATTTTCGTGAGGACTAACGTTGGAAAGAACACATCGTGGCATTTAAATTGAATTTAATCATCCTCTTTTTGCGGAAGGCAATTGCCAAAAATCCGAAACATTTTATATATCTGACGTTTAAAATAAATAACAGGTTGGTGTATATGTGCTTTAACTCCCATCACTCTGGTGTATGCTATTCTATATCATTACAGTGGCGTCTCCAGCTTTCATATTTAGGGGGGGCACATGGGGGGCCAGGGACCAAAGTAGGGGGGCCAATTAAAACGGTACATATACACTATAATATATACACACACGTTAGACATGCATTTTTAACTACACAAAATGTATTTATCTCTTTGAAGTAAAGACTGTGATTAAAATATGATTTCAAAATAACAGCTAAAGTGACAGTTATTTTTCATTCTTTAATATTAGCCCCTGCTGACAATATATATAAATATTAGACCCTGCTGCATATATATAGAAATATTACACCCTGCTTCTGATATATATATATTAATATTAACCCCTGCAGCGGATATATATTAATATTAGCCCCTGCTGCGGATACATACTTATATTATACCCTGCTGACGATATACATACTTATATTATACCCTGCTGCCGATATACATAAAAATTATACCCTGCTGCCAACATATATTAATATTAGCCCCTACTGCCGATATATATTATTAGTCCCTGCAGCCAATATATATAAATATTAGCCCCTGCAGCCAATATTTATTGATAATAGGCCCTGCAGCCAATATATATTAATATTAGCCCCAGCTTCCGATATATATTAATATTAGACCCTGCTGCCAATATATTTGACACACTGACTACAGATCAGGGGAAGACTGTGAGAGTCAGTGCAGTGTTCCCTCCTTCTGACTGCACCGTGACATTGAGAGGTCCTCTCCCCTGTAATCAGCTCCAGAGTCCCTTTGTCCCCTCATTCACTAAACCATACCGCTCTTTTACTTACACCCTGTAGTTCAGGTATAGATCAAATAAACAACACATGGAAACAGCACACGCAACTGAATGAGATAAAAAAAAAAACTGTATTTGCAGTTATACATAAATAATGTATGGAAACATAGCAGATACAGATCAACAGAATCTGACACACTATTTGACATCCAAACAACTATAAATCATTCTTTTTTATCACATTATTAAAATCCCAGAAATCAAAAAAGGCCCAAATAAATTAAGGAGATTACACATAATGGAAACTTCAACAAAACTTTTAGCCATTAATGCATCACAACCATCTTAGCGCTGCTTCATCAAACGAACAAACGAACGTCTCATCACAGATAACACAATGCATACGGCTGCATATAACTACGCTGAGTACCACTCGGTCTGTGAGGGGAAGAGCGTCCTGTATACTGTAATCAAGAACTGAGTTTTACAAACTCTGAACCAACATCTAACTTTTAATAATATATTCAGACTGAAATAAGAGTAAATGACACAAAACCTTTACTTTTCCTCTCACTGATTTCTAGGCCTAGAAAGTTTTGTCCTCTGAAGTGACCACAAAATCTGGATAAATAAAAATTACAAAGTTCTATTTAACCCTCTACAGCAAGTAAAGTGCCAGGAAACAGATGACCAAACTCATATCAGGACAGGCTCTGCCACACTGACACCCAAACACATACCCCAGGGCAGGCTCTGCCACACTGACACCCAAACACATACCCCAGGGCAGGCTCTGCACACTGACACCCAAACACATACCCCAGGGCAGGCTCTGCTGCCACATGGACCCCCACATCAGGATGGGATAACCATATAAAATGCCTTCCACATTGCTTTGTTGTTTGTGTGTATTGACCCTTGTGTATTTGTGCCCCCCAGCCACCCCCTTTGTGCATTTTTGCAATACACCCTTGTGTATTGATTTATTTGATGCCCCCAGCCAGCCCCCTCCCTTGTGTATTGATTTATTTGATGCCCCCAGCCAGCCCCCCTCCCTTGTGTATTGATGCACCAACCCCTTGTACTGGTTAATATAATGGCCCCCATACCCATGTGTATTAACCCCCCCGTTTGTGTATTGATATATGTGACATCCTTCTAACCACCCTGATGTGTAATTATGTCCCCAGCCACCATCTTTGTGTATTATTTACTTTTCCCAATGCAGCCCCCACCTTGTTAATGTCCCTCCTTCTGTCACCTCCACTATTTATTTAAAATAAAATACTTTTTTGCTGGCCTTCATTCTTCCACTGTAACAGCAGACTGCTCTTCTCCCTCATGCTCTTCTCCCTGTCAGGCAGTGACAAGCAACTGTTCTGTAAGAGCCCGCCCTTCAAAGGGGCGGGACGAAGAGCCTCAGTCAGTGATTGGCATGCCAGCAATCCATTAAGCAGCCAGCGGAGGCGGTTTTACAGCCACTTTGAAACTGTCAGCTGCATCGGCTGCAATTGGAGCTTAGTGTTCAATGGTATAGCGTTTCACTTGGGGGGGCACACTGGGGGGCACAGCATAATGTAGGGGGTGACGCCCCTGCCTGACCCAGGACACTTCTGTTCACTGTGCTCTCCTTTCTCCGAGACTCCTCTTTCTCCGAGACTCCTTTTTCTCTCTTACTCAGACTCTTCTTTCTCTCTTACTCAGACTCCTCTTTCTCAGTCTTCTTTCTCCCTTCTTTCTCTCTTACTCAGACTCTTCTTTCTCTTCTACTACTGCAGCCCCTAACTAGTCATCCCAGAATTCCTTGTACCTCCCAGAAAGTGGTTCACCCAACCCCTCTTTCCAGAGATTTCCTGTATGACCCAATTATGGAGGAGACAGGTAGTCTATGCAAACATGCACACAGTTATGTTAATATACATTGGCTTCAGTTGTCTGACCCCCTGTGGGGTATTCCACCTCTGTTGGAGCCTTTGTTCCAAACCCTTTGTAATGCATTACTATGCAAATGACCTTACATTGTAAAACCAGATATCTCACCTTATAGAAACCCAAATCGTCCCCAAAACATTATGCAATAAATGTAGTATCACATTTTAAAGGCACCCTTCATTTCTTACAATAGCCTAGTCTGGCCAAATCCAGAGACTTCTTCATTGTTACTAACATTTTCTATTATATGTACTAAATTCCCATACAAAAGATTCATAATTTATCAGCAGTCTTCATATATGGAAACTATTTATGAGACTGATGTAAGCATTACAATCAATGATTTGCTAGACCACATTGTATGGCTTTTGGAGAAATAAGTCAAGTATTGGAGCAGCACACCTGGATGTCTCCTCATAACTTATCATGAGTTCTATTAATGGATTAAAGGTGCTAATTGTTCCTTTTTGCCACTTGGAGTAACCAACAATTGGCAGAAAAGTGCTCCCATTGAAATGAATGGGAGCGGTTGCCAGGCAGACGCGCTGGTGTGTGAATAGGCCCGGCCTGCAACAGCCAGCGAGCCAGAACTAAAGCTGACTAGAAGCAATTATATCGAGTGCAAGGAGATGGGTTGAGCAGAGAAACACCCTCTGCGCAGAAAATATATATATATATACACGCATATAATACAGCAATTTAAAGTGACCTCTCAACTCTCGTATGCATTAACCTGTACAAGTACGTCCTTAAAAGCTGTGCCGGTACTTCCTGACTTTGAGACATCTCCCTGGCGCTGAACAGGACATCAGGCTGTGTGGATTCTCGCGTCAGCTGAAGCCAGCATCGTGTCGTGTGTAACGGCATGAATACTGGCACACCGTTGTATAATGAATGCCTGACTGGGGTTGGGGTGGCATACACTACACACTAACTGAAGCTTCCGTGGTATACAGTCAGCCATTACATTTATATAGCGCCAGAAGATGAGGGCCCTGCTCTTGCGAGCTTACAATCTAGACTGGGGTAGTTGTGGCAAATCTTTACCACCCAAGCTATTGTAAACTAAAGTTCTCATGTTGCACAGGTACGTTATTATTATCTTTATATAGCGCAAAAAATGTACGCAGCGTTTAATACAATAGATATATTCAAGGGGTATGACAAGAGAATTGACAGACTAAGACAAACGATACATTAGGTGGAGAGAGCCCTGCTTGCAAGATTACAATCTTGAGGGAATGGGGTAACAGACATAAGGCACAGAGAAAGAGCGAGAGGTAGTGTGGTGGTTGTATCAATGACAAGGAAGTTCTAGCAGCTAAGATGGTATGCTTCTCTGAAGAAGTGAGTTTTGAGATGTTGGGAGGGAGGGTGAATGCTGAAGGTTCTGTTGAAGTAGATTCCAGAGATATGGGGCAGCCTGAGTGAAATCTTGTAGACGGGAAAAGGAAGAGGTGATAAGTGAGGAGGAGAGTATTAGCTTATGAGGGCAGAAATGTATGGAGGAGCAGTGTTATGGGGGGCCTTGTATGTTAGTACCAGGATTTTAAATTTAATTCTAAAGGTAATAGGGAGCCAGTAGAGGGTTTCACAGAGTGGAGAAGCAGAAGAGGAGCGGCATGCAAGGGAGATAAGCCTAGGAACATCATTTAGGACAGACTGTAGAGGAGAGAGTCGAGACAGTGGAGTGCCAACCAGAAGAGTGTTGCAGTAGTCAAGACTGGAAAAGTTTTTTTGGATTCTTGGGTGAGGAATGGGCGGATGCGAGAGATGTTTTTTAGGTGCAAGCGGCAGGATCTGGTGAGGGACTGAATGTGAGGTATGAAGGAGAGGTTTGAGTCAAGGATGACCCCAAGGCATTGGGCCTGGTTAGTAGGAGAGATAGTCGTGTTGGTAATGGTGTTGTTAAATTCAGGTAGTGGAGTAGAGATGGAAGGAGGGAAGATAATGAGTTCAGTTTTAGAAAGACTAAGTTTCAGGTAGCTTTGTGACATCCATGAAGAAATAGCAGACAAGCAATTGGTAATATGGGACATGAGCTATGGAGAGAGATAAGGAGAAGACAGGTAGATATGGGTATCATCTGCATATAGAAGATACTGGAGGACAAACAAGTTGATTAGGACTGAACCTTGGGGGACGCCAACCGAAAGTGGAAGGGGTGATGATGTCTTGCCAGAGAAGCTGACAGAGAAGGAACGGTTAGACAGGTATGAGGAAAAGCAAGTGAGTCAAGAAGAAGGTGGTAATCAACAGTATCAAAAGCAGCAGAGATATCCAATAGTATTAGAATAGAGGTGACCTTTTGCTTTGGCAGAGCGCAAGTCATTGGAGACTTTTGTTACAGTAGAGTGAAGGGGTTTGAAACCAGACTGTAGAGAGTCAAGGAGGGAATTAGAAGAGAGGAAGTTAGTAAGGCATGTAGCTACTCAGGGCCGGCCTTAAGGGGCGCCTGCCTGGGACTTAAATTAAAACATTGTTTGTTTTTTACTTTATTTAACATCCTCCACGTTAAATTTTTTTTTTTACTTTATTTAACATGATGTTAAATAATTTTAAAACAACAAAAAAAAAAACAAAAACCCCCCAATGTTAAGTCCCGGGCAGGGGCGCCGAGCGGTCACTCGAAAGGTTTTCAGCAACCGCTCGGCGCCCCTCACTCTCTGTGACTGTCATTTTCCGGCGCTCAGCTGTGAAGTGCGCACCGCAGCAGAGGGGGAAGATGGACGCCTCCCGCTCCCACCGCAGGACTCAACAAGGTAAGTAAGTATAATGAGAAGTAGGGAGAAGGGGTAGATAGTGAGAAGGGGCAGAGGGGGCACGTGAGAATGGGCGAGGGGGATGAGAAGGGGCGGGGGGGAGTGGAGAAGGGGCAGAGGGAAGAAAGGCAGTGAGAAGGGGGAGAGAGGGGAAGGCAGTGAGAAGGGGCAAAGGTGGTAGATAGTGATAAAGGGGGAGAGGGGATAGATAGTGAAAAAGCAGTTTTGTTACAAGATTTTTTTACTTTCTTTTTTTTGGGGATGGGGGGGCGCACCAGAAGAGTAGTGCGCACAGGGCGCCAGAACACCTAAGGCCGGCTCCGTGGCTACTACTACTAGTACTGCAGTCATGCAATTTATTCTATTAATGGGCAACTAACCCCTCTCCCGAGCCAAAGGTAGATAATGGGGATGAGGTGAGGAAGTATTGGGATGGGAGAGAGGACTCAGAGAAGGGGTCTCTTTTTAGGTTGGCTCAGTAGAAGTTACTGGCTTTCACTAAAGACTCCATCTTCCCTTTGATATTTATGGCCGTATCGATTTTCTTTACGACTGGAGAAACTTTTTTGACTGAAAAATAATTTCTTTAAAGAAAAAAAAAGAATTTTGAAAACGTGTATGAAAGTCCCCGGGTTTTGAATATCACATGTGCGCCAGTGACACATAGAGGTTCCCGGCCTCAGCGTTTATTCTTTTCCGCGCTTTCCTTGATGCGGACTAACGGCACGTTACTAAGCAACAGCGCAAATCCGGCCACACAGCCCACGGTCCTTTGTACGGATACCGCACCTTCTACAATACTCCGCCCCCTGGACGCGCCTCCTGTAACCACTATCCAATCAGAGCGGAGGGCTCGGCCAGTCAGCGGCTCCCTGGTTATAGAGCTAGAGACGCACGGCACGCAAGGCTTCCAAGATGGCGACGACCACGGAGGGCGGCGGTGTTCCCGGGCTAAAACGGACTCACCTCGGTATCCCTGAGGCGGTGTTTGTGGTGAGACTCGCTTTAAGTACAGCCTCTTCCCCGTGTGCGCCGCACTCTGCCAGCGCTAGCTGTCTTCTAAAAAATATAGGGCCTGCATGTGGGTTGGTAGGCCCAGGCTGTCATCATGGTTACCAAGGCGGTGGCATCCCTTACAAGGCAATCTCTGCATTGGCTTTGTCTCCGCATATCGTATTGGCCGGGGCTGCCACCCCCTCTCCCCGAGCGCCCAACTTCGGAGCCCTGACAGAAAAGCCTAAAATACCCAATGGCTTCGCAGCTGCACACGAGTGTTACGAAGCACTTCAGGCGATGGAGGTCCTTTCTGCACCGTGCCTATTGTGCCGCATCACAGGCTGGTAGCATGGCAGCTGTTAGGCTTTAGAGTGGCCCATGGCAGTGAACCCCAAAGCCCACAATGGCAGCAGTTGTGAACTGGATTCATTATTTTATTCTGTTGACTGCAGGGGGTGACGATTAATTTCAGGGTACATATATATTTTATTTACTGTGCACGCACTTGTTTTATGTCCAAGTAAAGTAACTTTAAAACAGACCCTGTCACGTCTCTAAAAACAGATCACAAAATAAAAGGTAGACCTTAGCTGCTTTGTGACCGTTGGACGTACCTTTAAGTCCTATAGAAGGTGGTTGATATGACTGATGTACTATGTTGTTGCATGCGTGGGAGATCAGGTTCTTGTTCTATCATGTGGAGCCAGCATTGACCCTGTGTAGCTGCAGAAGTGCCGATTACACTGAAATAACAGAGAATGCACCCTCTCGTCTTATATTCGAGGTTTGACTATAAGACTAAGATCCAGATCCCCCGGCAGATCTGCAGGGGACCCAGATCCTCCTCTCTGGTAACTTCTGCTGCTGCCGGCACTTCCGCCGGGGCTTCTCTGACCGGAGGTCACGTCACGCTGGTGCGCCTTCACACCCCGGCGCAGCAGAAGTCCACCGGCTGCCCCCACTAGACACCAGGGAGTCTGAAGTACGAGGAACGAGTCTGGGGAACCATTGGTAAGTTGGGAGGGGGAGGCAGAGTGGCATATGGGGGGGATATAAGGCATTCCCGTAGGCAGAGTGCCCTCCAAGAAATGCCTTTTAACTCCTTAAATGCCAGAATGGCATAATGGGAGTTAAAAGGCAAATCATGGAGGCAGAGTGGCATATCTGGGGGGGAGAGTAGCAAGCTGTGGGGCAGATGTGCATAACTAGGGACAGGATGGCAAATAAAAGGAAATAAAAACGAAAATTCTCAATCATAGTTTTTATTAAATATGAAAAATACTTTATATATGAATTAATATTTACTAGTATAAAATTTTTCTTACAGGGTAGTCTTATATTCTGGCCTTTTCTTTTTATCCTAAATTAGTGTTAAAATAATGGGGGGTCGTCTTATAGTCGAGCAAATGCAGTATAAATTGCATGTGTGTGTGCTAAACATGAAAGAGGAGGACCAAAAAGCTCTAGTCATTAAGGATAGTAAAACCCGACCCCACAAAGGGCTTAATCAGTGGCTCATCAAAAATGACTTTTGTTACTGTTTTTTAAGAATCATTCAGGTGAGTTATTTAGGCATAAGCCGGCCGGGCCTAGAGGAGGTACCATCAATACAAATGTTCTCCCCGGCACTGCCTGGATATTTCATGTGCTGAGCTGCACAGGGCAGCCACAAGAGGGAGCAAGTAACTAGAGCGTCGCATCTCGGCACCGCTAAACCGCCAGGGGCTGCTCACTCGGGTCAGGCCTGACAGGGGGTAACCTCATTGGTATTCAGATCTATCATTCTTGTATTGGACAAGTCTTCCACTAAGAATTGCATACATATTTTATAATATACAGAAGTTCATGCTAATATGATATGAAACAGGATGCTATTATTTACGTATGTCCCGTGCATATACATCATGGAATAGACACGGGCAGTTGCTTTTTCAAGGGTCTGGTTTATTTGGTATGTCTTAACAAATTCACGTGCCCGTCTGTCATATAGACTCATGCGGCTAGTATGGTGTCTGTGCTGAGAATTCCACTGTCCGGCTATCGCTGTATACGTTGAATATATTCGTTTGTGTCCCTTGTGTAGGAAGATGTAGAATCATTTATGAAGAAACCTGGCAATGAGACGGCTGACATCGTGCTCAAAAGATTGGATGAACAGTATCAAAAGTATAAGTTTATGGAACTAAATCTCTCTCAGAAAAAGAGAAGGTATTGCACTCTGTGTAGTGTTTATCCTCATCACTTATATATTGTGTTGAAAAACAAGTAATTGTAAATATCTAATCTTTAGCTGTATGTTGTAACGCACCTCTTGGTCTGAAGTTGTGATCTTCCCATGGACAGTAAGGAGTCCAGAGAAATACAGGGCTTTGGTATAAATGTCTTCAGATAGATTCCTCCGCCATCCCCAACTTCACTCGCTTAATTTCGTTTTATGCAATAGCAACCCACACGCGATCTTATGGATTCAAAGTGCAATGTATTCTTGGAGATTTGTAGGATTATTTTCTTCTGCTTTTGGCGTGTGTGACATCAATAGGGTATACTGGACTTTCAAGGGCCTTTGTGCTTTTATTATTCTCATAATAAATTTCAAGTTGAATCTGTCAAAGAAATTTTTGACATGTGTTCATTAATGCCTTTTTTTCCCCCTTTAGACTAAAAAGTCAGATTCCTGAAATTAAACAGACTTTAGAAATTTTGAAGCACATGCAGAAGAAAAAGGTATGTTTTTACAGAAATGTTTTAATAGAATTAATTGTGAATAATATTGGTTCATCTAGATAGTGTAAGGGATAGTGTAAAAGCAGTAGTTGGCCTGGGAGCAGACCAACTTTTATGGACGGTGGATCATTTGTTTCTTAATAGTTAGCAAGTCTTTCCAATCAAACTGTTTCTAAACAGTTTCAAGCATGCTGAAAGGATAAGCATATTCTGATCTTAAAGGGACAGTCTAATGTCCATGACACTCCTAGTGTAGAAGAATGCATATTAAAGTACCTAGTGGCTTAATCTTAAATTGAACGCAGAATGCTTTGCAAGGGTTCATACAATACTTTGTGTGTGGGCAACAGATATATAATATATATAATTGTGTTTGAGCGATACATTCTCATCTCCTAGCCGAATTGCAAATTATCGATGGGACTTTCATTTTTTTTACGTTGGCCATAACAAAATCTATAATTTACGTTTGCTTATAACAATTATTTATTTTATATAGCGCCATCAAATTCTGCAGCGCTCCCTAAAGCATAACTTTGGTCGTGATATTTGAAGTATGCCATTTTCATATAGATCTTCTGTCTTTCAGGATACTACTGAACCTATGGAAACTAGGTTTTTACTGGCAGATAACCTATATTCCAAAGCCTCGGTGCCTCCGACAGATAAAGTCTGTTTGTGGTTAGGGGTAAGTATATAGTGCCATCGCCAAGGCTTGTAAACATTGCTGAACTATCTGACTGGCTTCAATTGGCAGCGATTCCGTACAATGCATTAGCCCTTCCTAATTAGGTTGTGATGTAAGAAGCTATGACCAGAACGAGTTGTATTAACTCCTACCCTTCTGTTACTATAGATTGGAGTTTGTGTCTGCAGGCTGGTGAATTAGAATTTAGGTTTTAATCCTGTAGATCTAAAGGATGTAGTAAAACTAGCCTCCAATTTCTAGAACTTAAGTTGTGCTGGAGGTGGGCATTACCCAATTTTCCTATTTAGTGAAAATTACCTTTTGAAATGGAAAACTTGATGGTACCGAATGTTTAGCTTTTAGTCAATGTGGCTCAGTTGAAACTACTTCATGTCAATATTTTGGTTAGAAAATGTACGAATGGCTTCAATTCTCATCTTAGATGGTCTCCCGTTTTCAGTGTTTCGTTACATGTATATTTTTAATTAGTGGTGTCTGTTGTAGGCAAATGTAATGCTTGAGTACGATATTGATGAGGCTCAGGCGCTCTTGGAAAAGAATCTCTCCACTGCTACAAAGAACCTTGAATCCACCGAAGAGGACCTCGACTTCCTGCGGGACCAGTTCACCATCACAGAAGTCAGTATCCTTTTGGGAAGTCTTGGAACCTTATTTTTTTATTTAACTTGAAATACAGTACAGTTTCTCCCTGCCCTGGGAGAAGCAATCTCCTCGCCAGGTACTTTACTTACTGTTGGCTAAGGTTGAATCTGTCATTGAGCAGGCTCAAGGTGTAGCCCACAGCTGCTTTGTACGTATTAAAAAGGGAGCTCATCGGCTGTCAATGAAGAAGGGAATGAAGTTATGGGGTCCCTGGCACAATGGGAGCTGTATGCCGCAAAAACAGGAGAGCAAACTATTGGTCATCCAGTAATGTGTTTAGCAAAGAAAATCTGTACAGTAAGAACTGGAACGATTATTCTGGTAATTTTGACTTTTTAAAAAAAACAAAGCACTAGAAAAGTTTGGATTTTGAGGATGGGGTTTTCTGTTCAGATTCCTTAACCGCCCTTGCAGATATGGCTAGAGTTTATAATTGGGATGTAAAAAGAAGACACAAGGAAGATCCGTCTAAAATTAAAGCATAGTTCGTATCGTTTTAAATGTAATTCGTTTCCAGACACACAGTTTTAAACCACCTCCAATGAACCTTTGGAATAGTTACCGGTATGTCTTCATTTTCTAAGGCAAAATGCTGATCCAAACACAGGCTTTTTATTTATTTGATGAGCTGGACTTCATGCATGTTTCAAGGTGTATGAAAATGATTGAAACAAATAAAACTGGTCAGCATAAATTCATAGAATTCCTTCATAAATCTTACAAACCCTTCCACCAGAGCAAGCAGGTCCAAGCATGGACTCCGAAGCTTGTAACTTCCAGTCGTTCGTATTCTAATCCTTTGTCACCGTCTGAATACCGCCTTGTGTAACATAACATTTTATATAGGTGCCAACTGTCATACAGTTCTGTTTCTTTATTTTCCCCTCCAAATAAAGTTCTCCATGTGCCTCAGCCTCCAATCCTGACTTCCCCATCCGTTCATCCTTGCGTTAGTCTTTTTTAGCGACTTTTGTTGCAGATGGGGGTATACTAGGTAACTCTTGGTGCTTCATGGGGGAAATCTAGATGGTGGGTCTTACAGAAAAATAATTTTACTTTTTTATGACATATAGATCAGTCAACCGTATTAATCTTTAGCCTATCACCGAATTGCTACAAGTGCTTACTACACGGCCACTGCTTTTCACAATCACTTTTTTTTGGTTGCCCTGGTAATGTCAAAAGGCCTATTTTACTACTTGGTACTATCTGTGGGGGCCTGTGTGTTTTTACTATGCGATCTTTTTAATTTCAATAAAAGAACAATGATGGATGCATGATTTTTGTAAAAGTTTGAAACATCCATTATTGTAGCAATAAGTGATGACTCAGAAAGGCTTGTCTATACATATTCTTGAGGCAGTGGTACATACCAAATTAAGTCTATTAGTTGCTACCAATTACTTCAGTGGATTCTATATAAGATGGTCATTTTTGGGGGGGTTTTAAACTATAAAATCTAAGATAGAGGCCCTTTTTGTTTTGATATATATATGATCTATATAGTAATACCTGATTTTGGTCAAGCTTCCAATAAATAGGTGGTGCAAATAAATTTAAACCCTGCAGTAGGTTAATAGTCTACAGCAATGGCTGCCTTGAATGATGAAAGTAATATGGCTAGAGCCACCAGGTATGGCATCTGCTGGACAATGCATCGGCGTAGCTGCGGAAAGCCCTCCGGCGGCACTTTACATGATGCAACGGAGATGTGCTGCTAAAAAGCAGACTCTTAACATTACGCTGAAAACAAACTACTCGGTGAGAATGTCTTAATGCTCAACTGTCAGTCATTCGTGTTACTGTCCCGATTAATTCCCGCTGAAGCAGAATTACCTGTTATATACAAGTTTTTTTTCTAATTGTTTTCACATTAATAAAGTGTTGAGGCGATGCTCTGGGTGTAAGTGAGTTTCGTGTGGTTTTGTAGCTTTAGTAGTTACTGGTGATCTGAAACACACAGATAGACCCTGGTGGATTGTTCTGTGAGAAAAGGATTACGCCAACCCAGTGCAAAATTGTGGCAATGGTTCTTCTCACTGTGTGCTTTATTCATATTACACACAAAAATAATTGAGTTCCCGGCCATAAGTGCTGCTGGAACGCCGTCCTACCAACCCATAAATATACTATTCAATTCAGGAAGCAAGGGAAAGCAACTTTTTTTTTTTTTGCTTCAAACCTTTAATGTCATAAGATTTAGAATATTGGGGTGTCTTGTTTTTGACAGCTTTAAACAAATATATAGGCTGTAAGAGAAGAAAAAATGGAAGTACACACATCAGGGTTGAATTAGGGAGGTATCAACAAACATTAGCATAGTATGTGATGTCCGTATAACAAATGAAAATTGAAGTTTATGCTTTTCTCCTTGATGTATGGGGGGGGAAAAAAACTGACCTGGAAAGCAACAAACAAGGAATTTAATAAAGCCTCACGTTTGTCATTTTGCCTGAGCTGCCAATGCTCATGTTCTAGAAAATCTGGCCTGCCTGGACCTTGGCAATCCTGAACAGGGTAAAGGTTTCCATCGTGTGGTAGTTCATTGAGGGGGGAAAAGTTTGGCAAAACAGAAAAAAACGGTACCATATCACTTAGTGAGGTCACTGGCAGGATAGAATTACACAATGTCACCGATGGAAGAAGAACAAACGCAGAGACAGCTTACAAGTTTTTCATTTCACATATTGACAGTTGTGTTCTAGATACAAGCATGTTTTCATTCACATACAGCTAGATAAATAGCATATGCTCACAGTTACAGTGCAAAACGAGGACAGGGCCGTGTACATCTAAATATCCTGGCCATTCGGGGGAAATGCAAATCCAGCATGCAGATTTTAATGCTACCTACTTGAAAATCGTCATTTCTGCTATAACTCACAGAAGACAGGTACCTAATGATTCATTAGCAAAATGAGGTCTCTTTTTAAATCCTGTTTGTAGAAGGGGAAAAAAGTTATAGCCATTTTCTTAATTTGTGGTTGAATATGGTGAATGTTAAGTAATTAATGTGCAGAAGTCTGGATAAAGAACTCTTGAAATCAAGATACACAAAGCTTGGGTTTACAAAGAAGTTTGAAGCTGGAGGGTAGAAACAGAATAAAGTCCATTGGTATTAGAGGCTGATTGACCGGCTTCTTTGACCAGTGTACCCAACAGGTATCTATCAAACTTCAGCACCCTTGATAATTACAAAACATTAAAAAAACAGTGTGTGTGTGAGTGTCTCTTCAGTGTAGGAACTGTAGTTCCACAGCAGCGAGAGCACCACTGGTGATACTTAAATTTCCTCCTTCTAAACCACCTCCTTTGTATTTGTTAATGCGGCTATCGATTTAGCATGTACAACAATCTGATATGAAAGAAAAACAAGAATTGGTACAAGGTAGTTTTATCAATGTCTAACCAACACGCCTGACGTTATGTTAATCAAAGTTCGGCTCAGTCATATAAAACGAAACTACTCCCATTAATAGAAATAGAGTTAAAATTATCAACTCCTCGATAAAGAGGCTCACTACAAACCTGGGGAAGATGCCCCTGTGGTGAACCCAGTAGTACCACGCATTAACTGCTGTGGACTTCAGCAGGGTTTAGAGCAACCTGTAGGCATCTAACCATGGTTGGCCTACACATTTTACACAAAAGCGCGCAAGTCAAGCTGCCGATATAATACAAAGTTGATACACAAGACCTTATCGTTATAGGCAAGATCCTCTTCCACCCATCCCAATTCTAGACCAAGAATATAGCTGGCCATCAAGAGCAGCAGGAAAATGGTCTTCCTACCAACCTGCCGATAAGATGAATCCCTCATCTCTCAACTTGTAGCCAGTTCTGCCAAGTCTTTATCAAGTTGATTGCGAACTCAAGACAAAACTTGCTATGCCGAAGTTGTTGCAAGTCTCCTGTGAGAAGGGGCACTTTGGGAAGCTATCAATGGCCATTCAACTACCCGGTGAGCTCAGCAAGAGTTACTGACTGCTGAAAAGTGCTAACCCATTTTGTAAGGTGTAACACAACATATATATGTTTGTTATCGTACATTATTCTCTATATTAAATGTAACTTTTATAAATGAATAGTCTTCTCTTGTCAAAAAGGGCAGCTACTCCCATTCCATGACATAAAATTAAAGGCAACATTGTGAAAACGAAGGTAAATCTTGTGACTTGGTGAATGCCGTCTTGCAACGGTTATGATTCCATGATTCACTTCACTGACTGTCATAAACACAATGACAGAACAGTTCAGGAGAGTAAATAAGGTCTGTATTTAAATGAAGTGTACTGATCATTTACACTAGTGGGGAAACTGACATTCAAGGTAAAAACATACATTAATTCAGCATTAAACTGTATAACATTTTCTTATTATTTTTAATGTTCAGTGTCACAGATATTTTGATTTATATTTTCCAGCTGTGACATCACAACATCCCCCCCATCAGAGACATAGATAGCTATTGCATTTCATTAACATTTTGTTTAATCTCCCATGATTGCGCAGTAAGGATTGCACTGGACTCCAAAGTTGAGGAGTAGGAAGCATTCATGCACGCACCTGCATTGTTTTAGCAAAGTGTCTTTACATACGTAGTTCTTCCTTAAAGCTATCTAAAAATTATACCAGAGACATGTTTAAAATATGCAAAGAGGCTGCATGATGGCAATACCCACATACAGCACAAGAAGAACAACAGAATAGACGTTGTGTATAGGTGTAAGAATTAGCATTGGATGTTAGCTATTACACCCCTTAAATCTTGATAAATAATTCATTTAGTCATCATTGTGGCTTATTTTCATAGGTTATCAGCCAGAACATTTTTTTTTGTCGACAATAACACTAATGGATTTATGTGGGATGTTTATATCCACAGAATAAGAAACTGGCTGGACATGGATTTAATAAAATATACAAATCTGGACATAAAAAAGGACCTACAAATATTTACTTTGGGCTACTACAATGTCTCTCATTTACCACTCTGCCTGGCTATGGTAACGGCTCTGTTGTAAATTGTACAAAAAGATGCCATTATCCGTATGTTGCATCATTTTGTAAATTATGTTTTCTTTACTGCAAAATGCGTCAATTGTGAAAGAATAAGTACTAGAATGCAGATGGATAAAAGACCGTTAACTTTATGAAGAGAGGAATGCAATAAAGTGTCCTAATTAAACTTAAAAGGAGAAGAAGTACATATATATATATATGCTTTTTTAGGAATGTCTCCTCAATAATTCTAGATTGTTACTTTCTACTTGATATGAAGCCTTATAAGATGTATTTTCTAGTACCAAGTCAACGTTATATTCTGAGAAAAGAATGAACTCAAAACAAAACTACATAATTCCAAACAATTAGCACAAGGTGCCCCGTGTCGCAAAGTTCTAGGTCTAGACATATTTAAAGGAACATTTTTTTTCCAAAGCTATTGTTTTTTATTTATTTGCAGTAGGGCAAAGTGCAATCGTGCACTGCATATGGTCTAACTTCAACACTGTAACCAAAATAAGATGAGAAAAGGTTACATCAAAATTCAATCAACTGTACCAACGGACCAGCCACCACGGCATAAAGGCTTGACTTCCAGCTACCCCTTTAGGGTATTAGGTTGACGCTTTATTCATTATCCCACTATATATATATATATTCAATTAAATGTTAGGTGACCTATATGCCACTTAACTATTTTTTTGTTAACATTTTAATTGTTAAACGGAGGACGTATGGAAAAGTCACCACCAACAGTGAGCATACAAGAGAAGTCCATTGCATTATGGTCACAGCAAGAAGAAGCAGAAGGTATTTTTTAATATCTTGTGATGTACAATAAACAAAAGGCTTCTTTCTTCTACAACTATATATCACAGTTATTAAACTGTTGCGTTAACTCACGGCATATAAACCATACCAACATTAAACTACACAGAACTTATCAAATTAATTAGGATCTTTTTTTTTTATTATTGTTGACTCCCAACTCAAAAAAAACATAGACATGCACACTTGGCCCTTGCAGCAGATGCAAGACCTTTCAAACATCCTGAAAAGCTCTTTCTCTCACTGAGTTTACAAACTTATTTAACGGTGTCCGACCTCCCATGTTCTGCTGTGGAAGCCACAGCTATTTTAAGCTAAGTTTCACCACATGGATTTGATACGAGTGTTATATTAGTAGAGTTCAAAAATGTGGCTTGAATATTAATAAGTAACCAATTAACATAGGCACCGCCTGTCTGATTTTATTACCTCTTCAGAAGAATGCACTACATTTGGCACAAAGCCACTTTTTACTCCTTCCCAGCCTTCTTGAATATTAATCTCTCCCTTCCTGACTAGCTCGTAAATGTCGCGAGTCAGATCGGTGAACGCTTTCTCTACGTTGATGGCATCACGAGCCGAGGTTTCGATGTACCGCATGCCATAGGCGGTGGCCAGTTTCTCAGCTTCATGTCTTGTCACCTGACGTTGGGTGTCGAGGTCGCACTTGTGGCCCACCAGCACAAAAACGATTTGATAAGGCTGCACGTGGGCTTTGGCTTCCTCCAACCACTCGTGGACATTCTGAAAGGAACGACGGTTGGTAATATCGAACAGCAGGAGACCCCCAACAGAATTTCTGTAGTAGGCACGTGTAATGGACCTGTAAGAAAGGAATACGATTCACTCAAAAACTGCAATAGAACCTAAGGAACCATTCAAGAAAATACAGAATATGTAATTCACCTCAGCCATCCAGACACAAATTATATATATATATATATACACACACACACCAAACAATTGCAATAGGTTTATCTAAAAAACTTTTTTTTAAAAATTGTAACATGAGACATGAGCGTGGCACAAATATTGGCAGCCCTATGAATTCATGAGCAACCCTTAAAGGCCGCACCCTTAAAGTTTGGTGCTTTTTTTTTGAGAAAAAATACACAGTGGAATGGTAAAGCAGTATTTTATCTAATGAACAGGAATACATGTATTTTAACCCCTTAAGGACAATGGGCGGTCCCTAAACCCATTGAAAACAATGCATTTTGAGCCTGTACATGTACGGGCTTTGTCATTAAGGGGTTAACATTTTTGGTATCTATTATGCAGTTAGTCAGCATATATTTTAAAGGACCCCCCTTAATTCATAATGCGCCTTCTTAAAGAAATGCCCCTCTGCTCTCCTGATATGCCACTCTGCCCCCTCCAACTTACCAATGCATCCCCAGACTCCCTGGTGTCTAGCGGGGGCAGCCGGTGAACGTCTGCACGATGCGCGTACCTAACCTCTGCTGCTGTTAGCCACTTCTGTCATAGAAGTCCCGGCAGCAGCGGAAGTTGCGCACAGACGTTCACCGGCTGCAGAAAAAAAAAAAAAACTTAAAGTGGGGGGGGAGTGCGGCCTATAATCGGGCCAATAAGGTATTTGAAATGTATTCCCATTAATTTAGTACATTTTAAATACACCTGCGTGACTAGGAATAGGAAATTGTACAATCATGACTTCCTGTTCCACGGGGGTACAAATATTAGGTAACACATAGGCCCGTAGTCATTCATCACAACCTGAATCCGCAATGCAAAAACAGTGAAAATGTCCATTTTCATCATCAGGGTAATAATTAAGAATTCCAGTAAACTGGAAACGTTATGACTCAACCTGGAAGAGGACATCTATATTTTCTCAACACACTGTGAAGAGGATGGAGAATTGCAGAAGTTAGCTGCGTCCTAGGGTCAGGAAGTCTCGAAAAGCTACACAACGTCATCTACATCACAAGTTATTTGTAAGGGTTTCAAGAACAAAAGCCTTTGCTCTCATCCAAAAACAAACTCTAACATCTTCAGTTTGACAGACACTGCTGGAACTTCAAATGAGATCGGGCTTTGTATCCCCTGTTTGCCTTCAGTCTCGTGTAGGACAACCATGTTACAAGAATGTAGGAATAATCAAAAGTATAGTTCAAATTTAAGAAGGAGCAGCCAATCAGAGGCAAGAAAGCACTCTCATGGAAATCAGTATCAGATGTCAGGAGACAAACAGTATTCAGGGCTGAGAGCCCTCAAACGTCCTGCTGGAGCTGTCCATTGTGCTAATCATAACAGTAACTTATGTTTCAGTAAGTGACTTCACTTTGATCCGGAACTCATCAGGGCTGGGCAACAGTAATCAAGAAAGTCCACCTATGGCTGAAAACACTTATGCATCATGTTGAAAAATGTCCATATAGACAAAATTAACTGGACCCTCAAAATAACACACAACCATTAATGTCTAAACCTTGGCAACAAAAGTGAGTACACCCCTAAGTAGAAATGTCCAAATTGTGCCCAGTGTCAATATTTTGTGTGGCCACCATTATTTTCTAGCACTGCCTTAACCCTCTTGGGCATGGAGTTCACCAGAGCTTCACAGGTTGCCACTGGAGTCCTCTTCCACTCCTCCATGATGACATGAAGGAGCTGGTGGATGTTAGAGACCTTGCGCTCCCCCAACTTCCGTTTGAGGATGCCCCACAGATGCTCAATAGGGTTTAGGTCTGGAGACATGCTTGGCCAGTCCATCACCTTTGCCCTCAGCTTCTTTAGCAAGGCAGTGGTTGTCTTGGAGGTGTGTTTGGGGTCGTTATGTTGGAATACTGCCCTGCAGCCCAGTCTACGAAGGGAGGGGATCATGCTCTGCTTCAGTATGTCACAGTACATGTTGGCATTCATGGTTCCCTTAATGAACTGTAGCTCCCCAGTGCCGGCAGCACTCATGCAGGACCAGACCATTTCACTCCCACCACCATGCTTGACTGAGGGCAAGACACACTTTTCTTTGTACTCTTCACCTGGTTGCCGCCACACACGCTTGACACCATCTGAACCAATTACGTTTATTTTGGTCTCATCGGCTCACAGGACATGGTTCCAGTAATCCATGTCCATAGCCTGCTTCTCTTCAGCAAACTGTTTTCTTGTGCATCATCTTTAGAAGAGGCTTCCTTCTGGGATGACAGCCATGCAGACCAATTTCATGCAGTGTGTGGCGTATGGTCTGAGCACTCACAGGCTGACCACCCACCCCTTCAACCTCTGCAGCAATGCTGGCCGCACTCAGACGTCTTATTTCCCAAAGATAACCTCTACATGACGCTGAGCACGTGCACTACACTTCTTTAGTCGACCATGGTGAGGCCTGTTCTGAGTGGAACCTGTCCTGTGAAACCACTGTATGGTCTCTTGCCCACCAGGGCCGGCCCGACAATGGAGCTGAATGGGGCAACTACTCCAGGCCCTTTTTTTTTTTTTTTAAAGTGGAAGAGAGAGAGGGGCGCTGAGTGGTTTTCACTTACCAAGCTGTGAGTACCCGCTCGGCGCCCCTCTCTCCTCTGCGGAGAGTCTCCCTGTTCGGTCTCGGTGTCGGCTTGTAATGTTGAGTGCCGGAAGATGACGTCATTTCCGGCGCTCAGCATTACAAGCTGGCACCGAACAGGGAGACTCGTCGCAGGACTGCTGAAAGGTAAGTACAAGGGGAGGGTAAGGGTAGATAATGGGGGGGCATGCAAGGGACGGAGGGAGAGAAAGGTAGATAATGGGGGGGCGCAGGGACGGAGGAGAGGGAGAGGAAGAGTAGATATGGGGGGGCGGCATTTTTTAAAATTTGCCCCGCAGGCGGCATTTTTCTTGGGTCCAATACCGTTGCACCACGTGCTGCAGCTCAGTTTCAGGGTCTTGGCAATCTTCTTATAGCCTAGGCCATCTTTATGTAGAGCAACAATTCTTTTTTCAGATCCTCAGAGAGTTCTTTGCCATGAGGTGCCATAATGAACTTCCAGTGACCAGTATGAGAGAGTGTGAGAGCGATAACAGCAAATTTAACACACCTGCTCCCCATTCACACCTGAGAACTGGTAACACTAACGAGTCACATGACACCGGGGAGAGAAAATGGCTAATTGGGCCCAATTTGGACATTTCCACTTAGGGGTGTACTCATGTTTCATTTTAGACATTAATGGCTGTGTTATTTTGAGGGGACAGAAAATTTACACTGTTATACAGGCTGTACACTCACTACTTTACATTGTAGCAGAGTTACATTGTACATTTCTTCAGTGTTTTCACATGAAAAGATATAAAAATATTTACAAAAATGTGAGATACTGTACATTGCCAGAGGTCTGAGGACACTGCATGTATGTGCTTGGCCAGCTACTAAAACAAAGATTCTAATAAAGCAGTGACTTTAAAGATGACACTATGCCAACCCCTGTGAGATTTACTTGCAAGAGGAGCAGAGACAGCCCTCCCATAATGCCCTCCCGAATAAATTTCAGTGATTAACCTATACATTATGCAGGGGCAACCAAGCTTATCTTGCTGGAGAAGCTCACTGCTATTGGCCCCATACAATGCATAACAAAGTTAGTGAGCTGGAGGTACAACTCCCAATACAGTCAATAAAATTGGTTGTAAATAAATATACTACCACACCGGGAGTAATTTTTTGTTAACTGAAAGGCAGTTTAATATTTTTTTTGGCGCATGCACTTGGTTCCATCAATAGTACCATATGTAACAACTCCCATGACCAAAACCTAACTGGTCCATAACAATGACAGAGCAGCGACCAATTTCTACTCACCTGAATCTCTCTTGTCCGGCGGTATCCCAGATCTGCAGCTTGATACGCTTGCCTGGCTCGATTTCCACCAGTCTGGAGAAAAAATCCACTCCCACTGTGGGATCAGACACCTGGGCAAAGCGTCCTTCTGTGAACCGGCGAATCAGACACGACTTCCCCACCGTAGAGTCTCCAATAACGATAAGTCGAAACTGGTACAACCAAATGGCTTCCATCATTCAAGCTTCGTTTTTAGGCTTCTCTTTAAAACGTAAGGTCTGGATGAGGAGCTAGCAGTACGGATAGGAACCTGGCCTCTGAAGCGAAAGAAATAAAGACTAAATTACGCAGGTGCTTTGGGATATTTAGCTCCTCGAACGATAAAGTCCAGGATTCCTGCAATGTTCCTACTCTAGAAAGGGCTGTTTTTCAGGCCTATTGAACCCAGATCTGTGAAAAAAATTAGTTTTGAAGGGTCGTTGGAATTCTAGCCATTTCTTCCAGCACCGGGCGCCGTAAATGTTCAAGACAATTATATGATTATATTTAGGTGGCCGAGAAATACCTTACGACTGCGGCAAATCTCTACACAAATACAGCCCTAGTCCTCGAGTCGAGGGAGATCTAGAAAGAGGGTCACTGACAAGGGGTAACAGGTGGGTATACTAGGCACTAGGCAGGGCCATGATCACAGATAAGTGGCAGGTAAGGGGGTACTTGCCCTTATTCTTCCATTCTCAGTCCAGAGTTCAGACAGTCTTCATTCTGCAGCAGAGCCTTAATATACCTGACAATACGGTAGAGCCTATACCTACACAGAGAACTAGCAGAGGATGAGGCTTTCAGTAGGCAGGCCTACAAAGGACACCTAATACACACTGCAGAAAAACGTCATGTAAGATTAGGCAAGGCAGGCTTCCAGAACAAAGCAAGGCCAACCCAAAGCACCCTGTCCAGCCGGACTGCGCAGGGCTGACAGGCAGCTTTACAGGGCAGTGCAGGCCCAGACACCCTGCTCTAGCTGTGGGAGCCCAGGGCCCAAGGCTGAGAAGGCAGCTGGGGGCGGTCAGGGTTCAGGAGGACCCCCCTATGGATTTGACTAAGCAGTGCAATCTCAGACTGGAGAGCCCGGATCCCGGCTGTAGATTAGCAGCACTCCACATCCAGAGACTCCATAGGCTTTCTTTACAAGGCCAACGCAGGACCATTTGTTCTGTCAAGCCTCAAAGCAACGCAAATGGCACAGAGCCTCCGGGGAGCGCGCGAACCCCGCTGGATCCGCTGCCCTGTGAGAAATACAAGGTGTCTGCGGCCGCGGTAAGATGCAGAGATGTGTAACGGGGGCGCTCGGCTCACTGAACTGATGAAATGGCAGCAACATCAGCACCAAACACTCTGACTCATCATTGGCATCAGCAGCTACCGTAATCAACGGCCTACGGCGGCCTGTCCTGCCCCTACCGTAATGTCTGGTATAGCCTCGCCAACCCTTGCACTACAGAAAGATGGCTGACGAACGTCTGAGAAGTACAATGAATCCAGCACCTCGTACTTAATTGTTTCCCCATAGATTCCACGCTTAATATTTCAAGATAGAGCATACGTACTTATGTATGGAATGAGCAAATCATTATCCTTGTGAATTTGCAAAACAAGATTTTTAGAAGTTTCACTTCGACAGTTTGAGGGAATAAATCTTAGTTCTCTTCCAGCTGAACAATGGGGCCTTATTGTTTTGAGAAACCTAACAAGAGGATCATTATATAACTGCTTGTGTGGGGTCAGCTGAGCTTATTATGTATGATTTACCCCGATCTCTGCCCACAGGTGCTTCATACTAAAGCATTTACTCTGTGGGTGCCACGAGAAAGAAGAAATACAGGCATTGCTTTTTTTTACCAATTCTTAAAGAATATACACCAGAATTTCCGTGAAGGGCAGTATTGTGCTACACACACATATATTTATCTATCCATATATATATATATATATATACATTGTCCAGATAAACATTTTGTTACAACAAAACCCTTTGGTTCCCTGTTGATGAGGTTGGATCCCTAACTCTCCATACATTGATTTAATGATAGGGTTCTTCTCTGATAAAATGTCTTAAGTAAGAATAGTAGGGCTAGAGCAAATTGTACTCCTAATATCAGCTTGATAGGTAATTCATATATATCGGTATATAAAAAAAAAATTCTATGACTATAAAGCGTAACTGTATAGCGTTGTTACTGGATAATTAACTTCGCTTGCAGCTGTTGTCTGAAGATACGCCACCACCTAAAACTGTCGGCACATAACTCCTTAGGGTCCACTGTTCTAGCTCTTTCCTATTATTCTTACCTTTACGCCTTGAGGAGTTGAGAAAAGGAGCTGACTGGTGTTGAAAGGGTGGCCAAAAGTCAAATTCAGTTGGGCTCTCATGAAGGTATTTTCTAGATTTCAACCGTGTGATAGAGTTTATCCTTCTTAGCAGGCAGTACAATGGATTGTATGTTAACACACATTGTCAATTAAAGGTTAACACAATTGCACATTGTGGCAAATGCTATGTTACACAAGTAACACAAAGAATCCTTCTTTTATGTGAATGTGAACAAGAATGGAAACAACAAAAAAGGTTCTGGCCCAAGTCTAGCAACTGCACAGCAAATCACTTGTAAGACATTCGCTGGGGCAGGCTGGAGCTCTATCACCTGCATCAATGAATTAATAAGAAAGAAGGTATGTTAACGATCTGAGTAACAGAAGATGCTTTAGTTCTAGTTGTTAACCCCTTCAATTGTTAGTCTCACTACATATAGCTTGTAAAACATCCCCTTTTCTACCTATACAACAAAGTATCTCAACTGACATCTTCATTTTGAGATCCATGAGTTGGCCCCACATTTTACATATTCTGGTTCTAATAATGTGATTTTTTTTAAATTTTTTGGACACTGCCAACACCATTTGAAGAGGTGAATCTCTCAGATGAGTGGGGCACTGGCAGGGCTGTAGGAAACGTGAGGCACTCACCTCGGGCACAGCTGCTGGCCCTGACCCTGACCTGCATTATGTTCGATTCTGCTTCTGATATCTCCTGTATGTACCGTGTACCTGTTTTGCCCCTGTGCACACTCTCACTGCTCAAGTGATTACTCCATCCTGTTGCTCTGAGCAGTGTTATTTTGCAAGGGTGTGCGCCATCTCCTGCAACTGGGCTCCAACTCCTGGTAAGTTCATCCAGTGTGTGTGTGAGGCCGGTGTAGTTATTTGTAGGGCTGCAACTAACTTATTTTCATAATCGATTAATTGGCTGATTAATCGGAAAAAAAATGTAAATTTTTCGTTTATTTCAAATAATTTAAATAACAAACTGGATGTTAACAACAAACAGCAGAATAAAAAAACTTGAGAAAAATTAATTTGTTTTTATTTCCTAACCTGCCCCCCCCGTTATGCACATCTGAACCCAGGTTTGCCACACTGACTCCCAGATATGCCACATACCCCCAGATATGTCAGTCCGCAGTCCCCAGATTTGCCCTATATGCCTTATATCCCCTATATGCCTTGTACCCCAGATATGCCACTCTGCCGCCCCAAATATGCCTTATAACCTCCCATATGCCACTCTGCCCCAGATATGCCTTATACCTCCAGATATACCCCTCAAATATGCCTTATACCCCTGATATGCCACTGTGCCCCCCAAATATGCTTTATGCCCACTATATGCCACTGTGCTCCCTGATATGCCACTCTACCCCCCAAGACTTACCCCCTGTGCTCCAGACTCATTGGTGTCTAGTAGGGGAAGCCGGCGAGCATCTGTTCGATGCGCACAGACAAACCTCTGCTGCTGGATGGTCATGTGACGCCAGTGCGCCATCATAGCCCCAGCTGAAGTGCCGGCAGTAGCATCGCGCAGACGCCCACCAGCTGCCAGAGAAGAGGATCCGCTGCAGGGGACCTGGATCTTTCTCTCTGGCAGCTGGTGAACATTGCGCAATGCGCGCAGACAACCTCCGCAGCTGCTGGCCGGTACCTCCGCCAGGGCTTCTATGGTGGAGCACCGGAAGGTCATGTCACGCTGGTGCTCCATCATAAAAGCTCCGGCAAAAGTGGAGGACAGTAGTGGAGGATGTCTGCGCGCATCGCACAGACGCCCCCGGCTGCCAGAGAGAAGGATCCAGGTCCCCTTCAGCGCTGCGGGGGATCTGGGTCTTAGCGTTGTTATCCAACCTCTATTTGAGTTCGGATTCTAAAACAAAGAGTATTTTTCAGAGAATTATGTTCAATAAAATCGATTCAACTAATCGAGAATTAAATTTGTTGGCAACAATGTTCATTATCGATTAGTTGTTGCAGCCCTAGTTATTTGTTTGTAAGCTAGTGTGTGTAAAGGCAGGGGCAGTGTATTTGTATATGTGTGTATTGGCAGTTGTGTGTAAGGGCAGTGTATGTGTATATGCCTGTTAATGGGCAGGTGTGTGTAGGCAGTGTAAGTATTTGCGTGTTTGTAAGCTTGTGTGTGTGTGTGTGTGTGTATAAAGGCAGGGGACTGTGAGGGCAGTGTATTTATATACATGTGTGTATGCACAGGCTTTTATAAGGGCAGTGTGTGTGTGTGTGTGTAAGCGCAGTGTAGGTATTTGCATGTTTGTAAGCTGATGTGTGTGTGTAAAGGCAGTGGTGTGAAAGGGCAGTGTATGTGAGTGTTTATAGGCAGGTGTGTGTGTGTGTGTGTTAGCGGCAGTGTAAAATAAAATAACCTCTGTAAAAAAATAGTTGGGGGGGGGGGGGGGGTTATACAATTTTCCATTCTTGCCTTAGGTGCAAAAGGAGCTAGCTACTGCTCTGGGCAGGATTTATCTGAACCTGATGAGGTTTGACCCCTGAATTCAGTAGATTTAAAGGTCCTGTTTCACCTACTGCTAAAAGTAGCAATTTTATAAATAAATGAAGCATCCGAAGCTCTTTTCTTTATTATGTGTTATTATTTCAAATTGTGCCTCTCATAATTTCTCAGTGAATGCATATTTGGCACATATCCCCCAGCAGACCTGGTTTCTGCACAACAGTCCAGATTTTCAGGATATATAAATATATATATTTATCTATGTAATATATATATATATATATGTCTGCGAAATCAGTAACCTAGAACTTCAATAACAATTACTCAAAAATGTTAACGGATTATACGAGATTGGGCAGACAATAGGGCACATGGAGATTATGTGACCATCATGTCCTTGTGGTAGTACTCTAAAATCCCCCCCGACACATCTTATAGTGAACAAAATCATCTATTTGTGGTAATGTCTGTGATAATTTAATTGCATATTATAGTTAAGAAGGATCTCAGCATAATTATGTACAATGAATTTATTATACGGCATAATGTCCTGCAATACAGTGTCCATTTAAAACAAGGAAACACGACCCATTTTATTTTTACCCCTTACACAACAGTACTAACACGTTTACTTCAATTGATTATGATTCTTCAATTTTAGGCCAGGCGGTTAATCTGCTGCTGTCGAGCATGGCTAGCCATGTGTGATGAGAGTTGATGTGAGGTTGTACTCATCAAAGTCTGGCCTGCAGGATGTGAAATGTAGTTTTCAATGGTGCTACAAGATGCAAATTGTTCATGTCACGGTCTCTAGTTATTGGCAGTTCTAATGTATTTCTGACAAAAAAAACTCAACATTCTTGATGAACTTGAGAAATTTGTAAAGTGTCTAAAAAAATACACTCTTTTAAGTGTTCGTAGTTACAGAGACATCTGGTAGATCATCCTAATTTGAGATTGATCAAGTGCAAATCATATGCTGATATATATATCCCAAATATTGCTTTTTGGATGTCGTTTTAAAGTGCTTTACCATAAAAAGGCACCCTGTCTCTGTAAGTTATGTATACTAAATTCCTTAAAAAAATAAATCCATTGGAAAACGCAGTCTGGTACCAGGCAGTAAAAGTCCGTAAAAGATTCATTTCAGAAAGTCCTAGTGTAAATTTTAATTATGAAAATAAAAACTCCTGTAACAATTGCATTGGCTGGTCTCTTACACCAAAGGCTTATTTGAATTTTTTTCTCCCAGCCAGTGACCTTAACGGAAGCGATCCTTCAATCCACTCATTTGGCGTGTGTACCATTTCCTGCCAGAAGGCCACCTCTTCCTGAGTAGAGTCCATCCAGTCCACGGCGATCCCGTAACTGTAACCTTGAGAGCAAAGAAAGATCAACTATTAAAAAAATGTTAACAATAAGTTCAATGCTTCTCAAAAACATGGAGAAGCATTGACCATGACCCCAGATTGACAATGACAAAAATCCCATTGTTACACTCACCTGAACCAAATCCAAGTCGAATTCCTCCTAAGAAGTGGTTGTTTAGCTTTTCATGATCCCAAACTGTCAACTCAACACATGCATCTTTTAGATCCTCAGTGTGAAAGCCATCATAGACAATTGTGTGATTGAAAATTGGATTTGGATCTTTCTTGATCACTCGAGTCTTCTGATAACTCTTCTTACTGGTGTCGGGTAGAACATAGCTACCAAAAGATAATTAGAGCTATTTCAACAAAAATGTATCAAAAATATAAAAAATCATTTAAATGTAAGAAAATAGTGAAGAACCGCACATACGTACATACAAGAGTGAATCACGTTTTATGTTGGTCACCGGTAGCCACAACATCAATCAGTATTTTATAATTTGTAGTACTTGATCTGAGTAAATGGAGGAGAATAATACCTATAATACAATGTGTTGTGTTATACTATACTATGTTGTAAAAAGGAGGATGTCTGCAAACTGACTGCAAAATACCAAATACACATCAGGGACTAATATAAAGTAATTTACATATATTTGCTCTAGCCAGAGGCATGAAATATTAAAATATAGAAGAACAAGGAACTGTTGCTGCCATAGCTTTTAGCTTATGTCAACCTATTTAATGTAGCAACTTAGAATTTGTACTTTTTTGGAATTGTTTTGTTGATATTTAGTTCACTTAATGCAAGCTGAGATTTGCAGCAGCCTGTGGCAATTATCTCATTAAATTTCCTGTCTTGAAGTGATGACTATTGCCCTACGGAGACTTACCAAAAGTACAGAGTGTCAGGAACCACAGGGATCCAAACCTGCAACCTTGTGGAATCTGGGTGAATCACCTACCCACTACTCCACCGGGTGGATCTTAGATCACAGTCTCCTTCTGCCTCTCCTTGGACCATGCTGTTCCCTAATGCTCTTGAAACACCTTCCCCTCGTTTGGTCAATTAAGGCTCAATATAAAACCAGGCATCAGCCTAGCCTTATTGCTAGAGCATTGTGTTCCTGGCCCTGTATACTGACCTACTCTGTTTCTGCATCCGATCTGGCTACTTCAACGATCCCGATTGGTGTACCAGACCTCGGCGTGTCCCAGACGTACCTACCTGTCCGGCTGCTTCCTAGCTTTCTGCCCTGCCAGTGGGCTTCCTAGCCGTCTGCCCTGCCAGTTTTTATCCTGCTCTCTCTGAACACCTAAAGATGGCGCCCAAGAGAAAATCTAAAGCTAAAGTAGAGCACAACCCTGAACTGGACACATCAGCCTGCCTACAGCCATTCTCTGATCCTGAACCTGCCCCTGCATTGAGACTCCTACCTGATCCGGCACCGAGTGCCCTGACACAGAGATAAGTTAATCGGAGGAATACTTATACAAATCCTGAGAAATATATATTTATCTTGGTTAAACTATTTATATACCACTAGTTATGTTTATTAAGTGTGTAGAACTATGAAATGTATTAATGAATAGCAACCAATTTGCTTTAATGAGAAAATAAAATATCACTGAATTAAAGGTTAGTTGACCTAGCCCTAAGGCAGCAGATTTAGGTGGAAGCCCTCGAGTGGCTTTACTAGAGGCTAATCACCCTACTGGGCAATTGGCCTTCCTAGTAAACAGCAACTCTTAATGGGACGAGAATATGGGTAGGCTGGGGACTCAATCTTTGGAACTAGACAAGCCAAGGGTAGGGACCCCATAAATACTGGTTATCTCAGGTTATGAGTATTTGGGGGAGACCATGATGCAAAGGAGTGTTTAGTGGAAACAAGCTTTTTAAACACACACACACATATTTGTGTAGAAGATCAAAACAATAAGCAATAAAGCAGACATGATGCAATTACATTTCTAGAATCATATATATATGTTGATCAGAGATAGCTTCAGGTTTTTTAGAAACCCTAAAATATCATGTCTTGGATCTCTATCTTGAAAGAAAAAAGCATTATGGAAGATACTTGTTTCACCAGTTTATTAAAAATTGCAGTATTCCAGTGGCATTTATGCCATACTTATAAAGGTATAATATCCTCAATTATCTGAATTGGTTTAAATGAAAGAGCCACATCTGGTATTGCAAACTTTATGCATACTTACCATTTTACAAATGAGTCCACCCCAGAAGGTCGCAGCTGTGGCAAATCTTTGGTGTCCTTCACCCAAATAAGGACCTCTCCTGAACTGGGATGTTTTGGACCTGGAACATAAGAACAAATATATTTCCAGAAATGTTCTGTCACATTGCCTTTTGAGATTAGACAGTCTACAGAATAACATATTTAAATAAGAAAGGTCATAATTTTCCACTGCTTAATATTAGCCATAGTTGGGATACTTTCGAAGAGACCTTACGAACCCCAGTGCTTCTATTAATGCACAACATTTACAAAGATTCCCACTATGCAGAGCTGCTTAGTTCATCTTATACAGCTGGATCTAAAATATTTTTAAGCATATCTGCGAGGCTCATGTCTGCTAAAAACCTGTATGATTAAAGTAAAAAAGGTCATTTTTTCCATTCATGTTTGATCATCTTTAAAAGTAATCATTTGTTAAAATGAGTTTATTTTGAAGAATTATCCAAAGCTCACACAGAGAGGTCTCATTAAAAGGCCAACATTGGTAAGAACAGCACCATATGGAGAGTGTAATGAAGCCTCTTAGATCTTCCGATCTGGGTAGAATCACAGACAGTTTTGACTATGGAGATGCAAGATGTTTCTTAATGAAATATTTTATTGACAATTGTATAAGATTCCCTTACATAACCTAACTACAAAACAAAGGAGAATCTAGATACCCAAGCTGTAATAAGTCAGACATCATAATGAAAAGACTCAGCAATGAGACATGCTTTCTAATGTGTTGACATCAGTTATGTACTCTGGTGTCCAACACAGCTTTGAACACACTAAAAAAAGTTGAACAAATCTCCTGGAAATGTTTCTTCGATTATGCTCAATACAACTGTCCTGCTAATACCGGTATATAATAGGTCACTTAGCAGGACACAGATGGCCATGTTTTAAATCCATCATAAATAGGTGGGAGGCACTGTAGTGTGTAAAAAGCATAAAACACACCATGGTGCTATAAGTTCTTGAGAATGCAGACATTTAGAGAAAATAGCAAGTTATCACATAGGTAAACCATTTTACAGAGGTTTTCTTGTCCATCAGGGCTGTTTAATCTCCAAGATTGGAAGGATGTATAAAGTGTTGCCAACTTTCATTCAATCCATTTCAATGTATTTCTCCAATGAATATACAGTGAAACGGTGGTAAATAAGTAAAGAAATCAAATCCCTGTCTGTAACTGAATGCAGCATTCATCACACGGCCGAGAGATAAATTATAACACTCATCATGTATTAGCATACTTAACACTTTAGGGAAACCAATCTACACATTGCAGTTATTTCAGGAGCTTATCTAGGTCCTCAGAGCCGACAGCAGACTATGGTTCATGATATATCTTACCAAGACTCCCAGGGGGAATGTATTTTATTGCCAAATTCATAGTTCCCCTGTGATCCACACCATTCATGGCCGACAAACTCTGCAAAAAAAGGTACCCTATTATTTGACATTTCCTAACGTCATCATGTAAAAATGGCTAACTAAAAAAAAAAAGATTGTTTGTGGAGTTCTTATCTTATCAAATAATAAAATACGCACACTTGCACATTACACTTTTTGAATAGGCAGACAAGGCAGTTTTTTTTTATTAGGAGCACTTTATTTTCCTTCCACAGCACGGGGTGCCCTTCCGCATCACAACAGTTTCTAATGACTGTGACATACACATTTCTTCACATGAAAATCTGTTGCTATAATTAGCTGGTGATGTTCTTGTGAGGTGTACTTTATACACCTTTCAAAAGTACCCTAGTGATCTAACAGAGAAGCATGAAGGCAGCCGGCCATTGTAGGTGCAGTCTCTTCTCCTGCTCTTCAGTAGCCTATTGTTACAGACAGACATGGGGTTATGATGTCATAAGCTAGTGCCAACAATTGTTGGCATAGATTTCCTTGCTCCTTCTAAATAAAGAATTGTCTGCCCCACCTATGGATCCAACAAAATGGAAATAAGCAATGATAGGGGCTCTAAAAATGCATTTAGAACATAAGGGCCACACGCCACATACATAGTTGTACTGCATCTTTTCTACAGCCTTTTTGTTGTGGTGTAGGGATGGTTAGTATACATACCCTGGGTTTTAGGGTGTACCAGTTAGGCTTTGTATTACTCCAGTCCCAGCTGGTGAGGTCAATCTCCATCTCACCAAGGAAGCTGTTTCTCCCCAGGGGGTCATTGTGCCACACAGACAGGTTTAGTTTCTGGATCAGCAAAACCATTTTCTCTATCTTGTACTGGGAAAAAAAGTTGAGATCTGATGGTTACAGGTCACAGTATGGAGATACACATTTTGACTTCAATAGAGGAGATACAGAAGAAATATACAATACATCTAGTCCACCACCTATTAAAACCTGGTAAGGTGGTAAACATAGGGCGCCTATTGATTAAACACAAAGAATCAATTCACCCATCTGGTCAGAAAAAAAATTACCCTTAAAACTTCATTATAAACTGGGTTGGTGGTCTTTTTCTTCACAGATGTTTTCCTCTTTCCCATTCTGGCTTTGTCCGGGAGAAGATAGGTCTTTACATACCTAAAATAAATTATTTGCGTTAGATCAAGTGTCATAAACTTCCTGGTGTCCTCGCTGTCCTCCCATGTGACAAGAAAGTATGTTTGTCTTCTGAGACCAAAAAAAACACTTTTCTTGTAAAAGGTGTGAATCAGATGTTTACTGTTGAATAAACAGCTTAAGCAGCCAATCTTCTTTTGTTGTGTATGAACTCTTCACTCTTCCAGTCTTAGAGGATGACCTCTTTGTATATTTCTGTAACTGAACCGGTAGCTGGAGAGCTCATTATATTGGCCCTGCACATAATTATACAATCTTATAATATCCTCTCTAAGATGCTAATTTTGTAGTGTATAACTTTTTAGTCTCTTGTTAACTAAGATCTTCCAATCCCCTTGTTAATTTAGTAGCCCTACTTTGCCCTTTTCTAGTTCCATAATGTCCTTTTGTAAGGACCGGTGCCCAGAACTGCACAGCATATTCATTGTGATTTCTTTCTATTGACTTAAAATTTAAAGGCACCATACAGCCATCATATGCATTAAAGGATGCCTGGTGTGTTCCTCTAACAACTCAATCCGACTCTACACATATTCAGTAGCACCACTAAAACAACTATGCCTGTCTGCCTGTAATTAGTTAAGAAAAAGAAAGAGTTGGGGTCCATAAACATGCAACTGAGACAATGACTTCCAACACAATCAAAGTACTAATTATTCAGGGCTGGAACTATTACAAAGATGCCAACTCATAATCAATCCACTCAAACAAAAGGTAGATATACTTCCCTCCTTTGTCATATCCAGCAAACTTAAATATTCACTCAGCTCTCCCAACCCCTAAACAATCCCACCGGAGATGAGACACAAATGGCTAGAAGAATAAGAATCCTGGTGGGTTAAGACGTCGCAAACTATGATTTAGCATTTGAAAGGGCAAGCATGATGGGGGGGGTGTAATGTGGCCCTCAAAAACTACTAAAGAGACACCAACTATTGTATTATTGTGTTTAGAGAAAAAATTATGAAAAAAAAACACTTTTCAATATTGTAGTAAAAGGTTCTCACGCAGGAAAATCGAAGTGGGCTTATTACCATAGGAACCAGTAAAATATCTGTGCTGATTGGACCACTGGATTGGTTATTATGGTCATGGGACCACTTTTCACAAAAACATATACACGTCCTATTTTCCTATCTGGAAATCCTGGTAAAAAAAAACAACAAAACCATGCTGCCAATAATCTTTGTTAGTTATCTGAGCCAAGGCTAAGCCCCATGGGAGCCCGACTGAGTGATTCACTCACTCTAGTTTAATATCAATTGGAATTTTCCCTGATTGTAGTCAAGCTGTCAAAATGGCGGTCCAGTAAACTGAATGGTCATAAAGCAGGTTCCTGCTGAATCAACTAATTACATGGAAAATCTTTTCCCATGGGACTGGAATCCTTCACGTTACTTGGCACTGCCAACTGATTCTCAATGTTTATGTATGTGTATATATGTAAATTTCCACTAATCCTCTATTCAGCGCAAAAGTACAGCAATTCTGCTTTACCATACTGGCAGATATAGCTTTTAGATTTTATACAGAGGCTAGACAAAGACTGCAGATAGCGAGATAATCCTTTTTTTGGAATTGAACCATTGTATGGTTACGCTGCAGCAAAGCACACCCCATGTGCATGCTGAATAACTATCTTCACATGCTTACACCTTAAAACTATTTGCACAGTTTTAAGACACGACAGGCAATCACGCCTGAATGTAAACTTGCATCCCTCAGACTTGTTCTTCTGGTCTTCTAAATATTGCACAACAATGTGGACACACCTAGACTACATTTGTACTTAAGGTAGGTGTGTGAACCTTGCACATCGAGAGAGATTTTTCCAGCTCACCTGTGTACAGTGACATTTTAGTCTGTACTATATGATCTCTACTCACACTACTTTTTATCTATTAAATCAGATGGTATGAACAGTCACAGCAGGGCACAGTGAATACGGATACTGTAGCAAGGTGGGAGCGCACTATGCCCAATTCGCCTATACCTAAGTTGATCCTCGTACAGTATTTATCATTCCCGTTGCTTATATGGCTTTTAATGTCCACTTATTTGTTTCAGATGGGAGCTTGTGATACGATAATATGACAACTCCTAGAACGCTCGGTAAACTGGAAAATAATTATGTAGCAGTGATTGCCACAACTACATGCATTACTGTGACACATAAATTAAACATAAACAGCTTCATATTGCTCTACATGTCTTCTTCCCCACCTTATTACATATGAGTGATCTTTGATAGTTTTGTGCTGTGAGATCCAGTAAAATTAAAAACAGATTTGGCCATATAGTGTGACGGAATCTTCAATATTTATGCATTAGATAGATGCATTTTGAATGGTTTTTGCTAGCTATGCATTGAATTCTTGCTTTGTTTTGTAATTATTGGTCTTTATTATTCTAGCAGCTACCCATGAATCTGAATGTGTATGCCTTTTATACTATTTTTGTACACACCCCTTTCTCTATTTCTTTATCCTATTTAATAAGGAATTTTTATGATATTGAAATACAATGCAAACATAGAATCTGACAGCAACCATTGGGCCCATCATTATTATGGTCATGGGACAATACTATATACTTTAATATACTTTAAGCCTTACGTGGTCCTTGGTCTTTTCTGATACTCAGACTAGCCCTAAGACTCTTGCAGCTCTTGCGTGCTTAACCCCTTCAAGACCAGGACGTGCCTGGTACTTCCTGGTCACGTGTCATCAGCAGACCAGGTACGTGATTGATGATGCGCTATCCAGCGTCTCTCTGAACGCTGGGATCGCTGCTAATGAGCGATTGGCAGCGATCCGTGGCAGCCAATTCCCCGCAGATCTGTGCACGTGATCGCTTCTGAAGGTCATCTAAGCAGGGCCGGCCCGACTATGGAGCCGAGTGGGGCAATTGCTCCAGGCGGCACTTTTTTAAAGCGGAAGAGAGAGAGAGGGGCGCCGAGTGGTTTTCGTTTACCAAGTTTGTCAGTACCCGCTCGGCGCCCCTCTCTCTCCTCTGCGGCGAGTCTCCCTGTTCGGTCTCGGTGCCGGCTTGTAATGCTGAGCGCCGGAAGATGACGTCGTTTCTGGTGCTCAGCATTACAAGCCGGCACCGAGACCGAACAGGGAGACTCGTCGCAGGACTGCTGAAAGGTAAGTACAATGGGGGGTTGATAATAGGGGGGAGTAAGGGTAGATAATAGGGAGTGAGGGAGAGGAAGGGTAGATAATGGGGTGCGGCAGGGACGGAGGGAGAGGAAGGGTAGATAATGGGGGGGGCGGCATTTTAAACTTCGCCCCAGGTGGCATTTTGTCTTGGGCCGGCCCTGCATCTAAGCCTCTGACCCTCAATTTGTAGACTATGACTTACTTTCTTTTGGATTACACTGTTGCTAAAAAAGGAGCAGTCATTATTAACAATGGGTCATAACAAATGTTACAAGAGAAAGGTCATTATTAAAATAATAATGCATTTTTTTGGGGAAGGTTAGGTAAAATAAACCACTTGAATCTTTAAATACAGCATATCTCGAATATGTAAGAATACTAACGGGTCAGATCGTCCTTTCTTTTCATCCACCACTGCCAAGTCTTTACACTGAGCCACAAATATCTGGAACTCCCGATTTTTCTCATCATAGTCCAGGGAAAACTGAACTGTTCCCTGTGCATCCACACTGCCAAAGTCTCCACTGTACACACTGAGGACGCTGTTACTCACCTAAAATCAGGAGGAAACAAAATAACAAAAAAAAAAACTGTGAAACTATTTAAAACAATGCCCGTGCCACTATTTCGCAGGAAGCTGGCCAGCCTGCATACACTTATTATTATTTATTGTTTTATATAGCGCCATCATATTACACAACGCTATAAGGTAGACAGGACATAACAAGTAGTATATAACATACCTCGATGAGGAGGAGGGCCCTGCTCAAATGAGCTTAAAATCTAGAGGGAGTTTCTGTGTATTACACAATAGGTAAAAGTGCTGCTATTAGGATGTTAGTATAAGTGTCTCAGGAGAGGGACTAGGAAAGGTTAAGCTAAAGGAATATGGGAGGAAGGGTGTCAAGGCATAAATTTGTAACCATCCTTAAAAATGTGGGTCTGAAGGAATATTTTGAAGCACCGAAGGCAGTGGAAAGACGGATAGTCCCGGGGAGGGCATTCCAGAAGATAGGGGCAGCCCTTGAGAAGTCTTGTAGGCATCAGAGATGGAAACCAGAGGAGAGGACAGACGGAGATCACTGGATGAACAGAGGAGTGTATTTAGAGATCAGCGTAGAGATATAATTATGGGAGCCGCTATGAAAAGCTTTGAAAGTAAGAGTCAATTTTGAAATGAATCCTGAAGCGCACAGGCAGCCAGTGAAGAGACTGACAGAAGGGAGAGGTGTTAGTGAAGCGACCGGAGAGGAAGATAAGTCTGGCATCTAGTGGCCACAACAATGCACGCTTACAGAGGAGACCGATGCCATATCAGAAGAGTTGCTTCCACTGCTGTGGGTCTTCCTGTGCCTTTTGATGTTGAAGCTGATTTCAGAGGCCGTGTCTGATTCGGTCTAAAAAAGGAAAATAAAAAATGGAAAAGATTCTAAAAAAACTCATTTTTTATCTGATGCAGCTTTATGGAACGTGAACCATCTGCAAATCCTCTTTTCTACGCAGTGGCTGCAGATGATCCAATTGTAATCCTGTTATTGAATATTTTTGAATATTTACTCCTAATATATATATTTTTTTTTTTTTTTTTTCCTTTTCCTTAATTGATAATTGAAAAAAAACCAACAATACAAAACTGAATTCAACATTTTCAAAGCGTTTCTTGCCTGTTATTAGCCAGGTTAGTAATTATACTTGAAGATGAGGCTGAATTTGTGTAGCAAAGATGCAACATTAAGCAACCTCATTTGACTCGGAAAGTAAAACCGTCCACAGAGCAGGTGGAGGATATACCTGAAACATTATGTACGCAGGTCAGAGTGCAATGATAAACTCTCTACAGCAATGATTGGTGTTAGTATGCATACCTCTGACAGCAGGGCAGGGGTAGATCTGCTCAGTTCTTTAGCCCTTTCTGGCTCCAAAAGCTGTTGACTCGGGGCCTGGGGTTTGTTATATGCTGAAGAGGAATGAAGAGGAAACAAAACATGCATTGGCTCAGACATTGCATGATACCGATACAGACTCAAGATGTTCTTATAGGAACAGAGCGCTTGTCGTGTCCGTTTTTTTTTTTTACACAAAGAAAAAACGTCTGTCAATGAACTAGTTAAATATATATGTGAAGGAACATATTCAGAAGTGGCCAACAAGGGTTTTTTTTCAAGTATGACTGTCTACGTAGATGACTCTCACAGATTAACGTATCAAATAATTCCATGTTTCGTTACCATATAAAACATAATTGGAACCAGGGCCCAAATGGATAAAAATGAAAAACTAGCATCCCCCTGAACCGATATTTTACAAAACTCACAAAATATTTCTTTAAAGTTTAAACAAACCTCAAGGTACAAATTAAATAAACCCTAAGGACAAAGGCATTTTTACGGATGGCAGCATTTTCAACATTTCTGCTACGTCCTTCACCATAATTTCTCTTTCTCATTTAGTCTACCCACACAAATTATATATTTTTTTATTTTTTGGGACACAAGGGACTTGATAGCATTTTTTAATTGTATAGTTTAGTATGAAAAGGTGGTACAAATGTTCCTATATGTTCAAATGTGATGGTCGACCTAGTAATTAGACCCTAGTAATTAGACCCCATGGACAGACCCCATGGACAGTGGTGCATTATGATCTAGAGGTGGCAGGTATGGGTCATGTGAGACACTACAGTTGTGGAATTGTGCTTTATCTGTTGAGAACTTACTTTCTGTGGTTGTATATATATTCACCATGCTCTTAGCGTTGCTTACACCGCTGGCCCGGGATGCAATAATGGCTTCAGGATGCTCATCAGTATTTGTTTCTGGGAAATAAGTAGGTATAATTGAATATAATATTAGAGAAAATGATCTACAAGATGTTTTTACAAGGGGATAAAAAATATACTATTACCTGGACCAGCAAGATTTAGTCTGTTGGCCAAAAAATTATGTCACAATTACGTTTAGGAATTTATTGTACATGTATCGTGGTCATAAACTATTTATTTACATCACTGCCTTTTCAGAATAGCACCCGGTCCATACTTTATAAGTGGTTTAGTGTGTGCTGGAATTAATCCCCATAACATTCCATCTGCAAATATGATTTAAATGTACAACCATGATACTTCTACTAGGATTTGTGGTTCACCAAGAAGGATAACATGAAAATGATGCAAAACATGTATTATTCTACCCTAGAAACTATGTAATGGTTTACCATTTTGAAGTGATGTGTTCTCCCGTTTGTCACCACTTTTGCGTTCACCTTCTTCATCAGAAGAGACAGCATCTATTAAAATTTTAACTCTGCTGTATAGGGATTCTTTGACTTCTTGCTTTTTTTCTGGCACAATGAATTCATCCACCTCAGTCTGGGGTTCATTAGGTAATTTTTCATTTTTAGGAGATGAAGGTGAGTCTGCTTTATCTTCCTTGTTAATTGTGGACATGCGGACTGGAGCTTTGACTTCTTAGAGCCTCTAGTAACACTCGTGCCACTGTTTTCTTCGCTATGTGAGCTTGTACCATTGCTTTCAGACAAAGAAGTATTTTTGGAAATGGGTGATCCTTGACTCTTGCCATAGGTTGACCTTGGGATCAGGGAGGATGAGCTTTTTCTTGGTGGAGTCCTGTGGACCATTTCATCTTCACTTGATGACATTACTGGTGCTCTATGTGGAAAATGCTTTACTCTGTGCTGGGGCTCAGGCCACTCTTCGTTTGTTTGTTTTTTGTTGGACTGAACAGATACATGATTATTCGGCTTACTTTCTGCCAGCTCTGTTTCAGAATTACTCTGCCTGCCTGCAGAGGTTTCCCAAAATGTCTTCAGTGACCTAAACTGTTCTCTGTTTACCATAGTTTCTTGCTCTGCTTTGTCCTTCATGGACTGAACAGTGAAATTTGCACCTGATTTATCCACATCTGCTTCAGGTGAGGAAACACTTGATTGTCTAGAGACAACTGGCTTCTTGGTACTGCTGTCTGATTGATTCAAATACACTGTAACTTCAGGCCTACTTGGTTCTTTGCTTGTCCTTCTTTTGACTGGTATTTTACTTGGGCTGCTTTCATCCTTTGGACTTCTTCTCTCAGGCACAGGGTGTTTTCTGGTTGAAGTGGTATCTTTTGGAGTGGAAGTCCTGAGGTTAACATCATCATCATCATCTCCCAGTTCTGTATATGAATTTTGTAGAATGTCAAGATTCTCTGAAAACACACAAGATTACATTTGATATAGTACACTCCCCATACCCCCAGTAACGTAAGCATTTTGCATTAGCTCTTGTCCAAAGTGCATATTTTCTTTTATTCAGAATATTTGAAAACCATTTATTCAACTCCCACTTATACTTTTGGGAGGACTATACAATAGGAAACATCCACAGAGGGATGAGTCTCCTCTTATCTTTATAATTGTAACGAATAACTTAAGCATTATATATCCATTGCTTGCAAATAAACACAGGTGTTTAATAGTGATTAGAAAGCACATTTAAAACAGGAGTTAACATAATTTGAAGACATTTTTATTTTTTATAACTAAACCTTTAACAGTCCCAAGCTTTATTCTTCAAACCATGAGTTTGCAGATGAGTTACACTCCTTTGATACATTTCAACGTGTGAAGAGATTATGATGAGCCAGCCCTGAAGAGCTTCAAGAACAGAATTGGTGCTCCATAATGCAAAGCAAATTAGTTATTTTGTTTGTATACCATCTTACCAATTTATCTACACATTGTTCAAGGCCAACTCAGCCTTTTTGTGCGAGTAATTCAGTGGGGGAGGATGATGAGTTGAAACAATAAAACCCATCACATCTCACCTGAAAACTAATGGTTTGCTGCCCTTTGGCAGATGAAAGACACTGATGTAATAAGTGTGTTACCATTTTCACGTTGACTCCACTTATCAGAATCTGTGTTAGGACTGGCGTTATGTAAACCATCCTCAAAGTCCTCTGTAAGGCTTCTTCTCTATAAAGTAAATTCAGAGAAATAATAAAAAACAACAATGTCATAAACCATAAATAAACAGCATAATACATCTTTAATGAAATCAGCCCTTTTTGAATTCACAAAGAAACACTTGCATTTTTTATCAAATACACAGCTGGTCCCCAAAAGAGGTAGTTTAATGTTTCAGTATATGACTTTAATTAGGGAAACCCTCCATCAGTTATTTAACATCAGAGGCAGGGTAATTAATCAGGTGACTACAATTCCCGAGTGGTTTTATCTCCATGGTCTGTTTCGAAATGAGCAGCAGGAGAGCTTAAGTATATTGCTTTAACAAGGATGACAAACATGATAGCTGTAATTCAGGGATATCCCTTTAATAATTAACTGTTTTGGTCCTTAATGACTTTTGTAAGATGCACTCAAGGTCTAGTGGTCTGTTGGATGTGTTCCAAGTGACTTCTTCACAGAAGTTATTTGTGAAAACTAAATTCTAATAAACCAATAGCACATACATCACAAGTTATGTGTATGTACATGGGTTTCTAGCCACCTTTTTCATGTATTTTCAATGTGCAAGCGGTAAAGTGTATAAGGGTTTATGAGCAAGCATGCATGTGCGAGCATGGATGTGGGCGTGTGTGTCAGCATGGATGTGTTAGTTTGTGTGTCAGCATGGATGTGCGTGTTAGTGAGTATGAATGTTGGGGTGATTGTCTAAGTCTATGGAAAGGTAAGAGTGTGTGTGTCAAAATGTGCACCACTGCGTATATACGTTACTGGGGGAGAGGCAAGGGAAAGATGGGGAAAAGATGCCAACTATAATAATGAATAAGGAGATACAGGAAGAAATAAAGAAAATAGAGAATTAGATAAAGATGAGGAGGAGAGAGATAATGCGAAATAAGGAGAAAAGAGAGAGTGGAAAGGGAGAGATAACAAATATGAGGGATAATGAAAATTGAGGAAGATAGGGAGGAAAAAAGGAGAGAGAGAGTAAAATCAGAGGAGTGATAAAGAGAAATGGAAGATATAAGCTAAATAAAAAGAGGAGATACAATGAGAAAGGGGGATCAAAGTAGAAGGTAGAAGAGAGAAAAGAGAGAAAGATGATGAGCGCGAAAGAGGAGATTTACAGAAAGGGATGAGTTAGGGTTAAATGTGAGGTAAAGAGAATGGGGAGAGAAGAGAAAAAGATGATGAGATATAAAGAGAGCAAAGAGACATAAAAAAAATGAAAGAGATTAACAGAAAGGGAAGACAAAGAGGAGAAGATATAATGAGAAGGGGAGTGATAAAGAATGAAAGAAGAGGAGGGCTAAAGAGCAAATGGAGATCTGAGATGAAGAGAAATGTATGAGATAATGTGAAAGGGAAGGACCAATGTGCAATGTGAGTGTGGGGAAAGTTCCATGGATGCAATCTGGGAAATTCCTGTAGGTGAGATCTGGGTGCTGGGGTCTTTGTTTACATTTTATACATTGGCTGAATTTAGAAATGTGTATATATGTGCACCAAAGCTGACTACACTGCTATCAAAACTGCGGTAGGCTCTAGCCTCGGATCTCTTGTAGACCTCGCAACACTCCTGGGTAAGTATATGTCTCCAAAGCAAGTGCAGCACAACATCATATCCTGTCTGAGACAGATAATAATCTAACTGCATTCCAAGTAGCCCCTGAATATATTTATGGATTGTTCTTATATTGTAATAAAATAGACCAAGCCAAAAATGTTTCATGATCATTTTAAGTTCTATGATAAAAACAATATTTAAGCTCAATCACCAGTAGCCAATTAATCATTTATGTTATGTACCGTATTTGCTCGATTATAAGACGACCCCGATTATAAGACGACCCCCCAAAATCAAAATATTAATTTAGGAAAAAAACAAAAAGCCTGAATATAAGACTACCCTATAGGAAAAAAGTTTTACCAGTAAATATTAATTCATGTAAATTATTTTTTCATGTTTAATAAAAGCTATGATTGAGAAAATATATTTTTTAAATTTCCTTTTATTTGCCAACCTGCCCCCCCCAGTTATGCCACTCTGCCCCCAGAAATGCTTTATACCCCCCTATTTGCCACTCTGCCCCATGATATGCCTTATACCCCTATATGCCACTCTGGCATATAGGGGGTTAAAAGGCATATCATGGGGCTGAGTGGCATATAAGGGGTTAAAATGCATTTCTGGAGGTATATAGGGGCATATCATGGGGCTGAGTGGCATATGGGGGGTTAAAATGCATTTCTGGAGGTATATAGGGGCATATCATGGGGCTGAGTGGCATATGGGGGGTTAAAATGCATTTCTGGAGGTCCAGAAATGCATTTTAACCCCCTATATGCC
>VKOC01000003.1:11644491-11681979 GCA_009364415.1 Spea multiplicata | reverse complement strand
ATGCAGGATTTGTCACCTTTAGCCACAGATCCCAGCTCTACCAAGGTAAATTAGTTGTACAAAATGCAAAGCAACAAAACACAAGTAATGGAACATTTGAATTAATGCATGTGGTTATTCTAAAAGCTGTGTAGGCGACATTTCCTCCTTAAGCTCCAGAAGTAAATTTATGTATATTGTGCTCCAGATCACTATAAAACCTGTAAAACACATTTTAGAATAAATAGAAAACAATGACTGTGGGTGTTTCTAGGGAGAAAGGTAGTAGCTGGGAACTTAGGAATAGTTCAGTTTAGTGCCTAAACCCAAGATGCTATGTATCTGTATTTATTTTGTAACATGTACACCAAAAGTATATCAGTGCTTTCAAAACTATTCCTTGGTTTTCTAAGAATGGTCAGTATAAAATAGATAAGACAGATAATTCTGTACCATGATAGCAGTGAAGTAGGCTTTGCTTTCACTGTATTCAATGTTAATTTCTTTATAAAGCATTATTCAACTTCTTAGCTGTAACTAGTGGATTACAAACTAATGAAATATATTGTCTTGCTTTCTATCATTTTGATTAGCTACATTTTGATTGCCTAACCATATTCTTGCTCAATTTTAGAATAGCTCTTTACTTAGGGACCTCCTATTATTCACTCCTTCAGATAGATTGTGGCAACATTTAAAATAAAAATGTGTTTACCCATGATTAGCTAATAGGACTGAATGCAGATTTTTTAAGAACTATGGGAACGGGGAAGAACATATAAAATAGTTTTATATTTCTCATAGGTCAACGTAAAATGTTAAAATAGAGTAATGCTCTAAGCTATCGTACGTATTTCTCACTATGGTTCTGTCATTGCACATTTATGCAGCCTCAGGTTATTGGAACTACACACACAGCTTAGGAGGCGCAGTCACTTTTTAAGACTCAAAACCTCTGTCTCGCTTTCCTCCCTCAATGCCTCTGGATTCTAGTTTGGATATGAGGGTATAACCATGGCAATCACAATAGTGTGTATGTATTATAGAGGGGTGAGTCTAGAGTTAGTGGCACCTGGGTAGAGTATTTCTTTATCTTTAACCTCTTAAGGACAATGGGCAGTCCGTAAACCCATTGAAAACAATGCATTTTGAGCCCGTACATGTACAGGCTTTGTCATTAAGGGGTTAACTGACAAACTACTAGCTACTACTAAGTACTAACACACAAACTTACTTGTACACTCCACACATACACTTGCGTACATATCTCCCTCATTACCTCTTATACCGAACAACACTAGCCCTAGGCTCACCCATGACACTATAGCGCCATACACTGACAGACACACTCACACTAACAACCATAACACTCACACAAACATGCTAACACCCATAAATACATACTAACATAAAACAGCCAAAACACACTCACTCTAACACCATAAGATGGCACACTCACACTAGCACCACACAGTAATGCACATATGTGCTGACACATGCTAACACCGTGTGCTAGCACATGCTTACTCTACCACTATACAGAAACAAATACTCCAGCTCACAAATGCTAATGCCATATAATAATGAACATTCACACTACCACCATACACACACACTATTCATACCCCATCATCGGTGAAGCTTTCCAGCTGTCTCTCCCCTTCCTTTAACCTCATGGGGAGCCCTGTCGCCACTGCAGCTCTTACTCTCTCTCTGAACTGCTGCCCTATTAACAAAGGGTTACATAACATACATTATGTGGCCCCTATTGGCCGCCTCTGTTCCCAGCCACCTGGATTTCATGCACCTGTGGCACCTGCCTTAGTGGTCCCCTGGCATTAAAATTAAACTGTGTATGTAAAATCACATACAGCAGTCTCTTTAAAACTCTCACTCCTATACACACCTGTAACTACTATCCATAACTGTCCCTCTTTGGCCTGCAAATGTTGAGAGATGTAATGAGCTCTTGGGTTGATTCCCCTTAATTTTTATTTTACAGTTTCTTACTATTCCAAGACAGATCATTTCTGGACTAGTAGCTTTATTTTACTTTTGTCACAAGATCCATATAATGTATAGTTACCGAAATGAATGTATCCTGGTTTCTTGTTGTATTTTGGCAACATGTGATTACAGCTGTAACTATTATTTTAGTAATATAGTGCATTTGTTTGTATGCTGTTCAAACCAACAGCACTAACATACTCAGGAACAGGTTATAAATATACGTATTAATGTTGTGATATCATCTATCACTTCTGACACATCTGTTTTCTGTATCTTCCCCTCTGTTGCACTGACCTTATTAATGCCCAGTCTGGTGTAGAAATAAAAATGAAACAACCCATATTGTCTTTGCTACACTTGAAATAAAAAAGCAGTATAACTGCTATTTGTAAAGTTCTGGGTATTCACGGAAACTTGTTTTATGCTGAAAGTTTTGGTTGTAGGAATAAATCCTTCGCTCTTGTGAAAAAGTTTTCATACTAAATGCTCGATATTTGGCTAAATGTTGCCCTCTATTGGTCATTTATTTCAGTCTTTGCACTAGAGCATCTTGTTGCAAATGACTAATAAATTAAATTTGTAATATGTTTTTTATATGTGTGTGTGTAAGGAGAACCTGGCCGTCGTTGCTGCCTTCCTCGTGGCTACAAAATGGGTAGAAGGTGCACCTCGGGTAAAAGGGTCTCACAAAAATTTGTGCCACAAGTCACGGCACAACACAACCAGTCAGGATGTAAGAGAAGACACTTCATTGGAAAATACTAATGTCAGATTGGTTTTTAATATATATTTTTTCTTCAGGAGCTAAGATGACCTATAGCATTAGTGATCTGTAAGCACTACAGTGTTCTAGGCATTAGTAAGAACCTCTTGTCCTACCATTTATACCATACCTTCACCTCTCTCCATACTGTATATGTCTTTCCTCCTGGCCCCCTTTTTGAGCATCCCTGCACATCAGGGACAAACCCTACTCTGTTTCCTCTATGGACATGACAAAGAAACACAGTCAAGATCTCTACGATGTATACCCTCTCTCAGCTTCACAGTTCAGGGTGCTGGGATATTATGTCACAAAAGGCATGAATGTCCATTTAGTGGGGGAGAGGCACTTGATAGGTAGCAGGGACTAGCGTCCCTTTGTGGCATCTTAAACATAATTAGCCAAGTATGTTGATGACATTATGTATAACAATTGATATTAATTCATAATGGAGAAGCCAACTTCTGAACAGCCTCACATTGTTAAAATTTTATTTGAGCAATAGCTTTTGTCTTATGCAGAATTGCAAACTGTATATCCTCAATAAACTTCTTTACCAGTAAGGTTTGACTAGTTTTCCACCGTATCATAACATCACATTTGCATACAGATCTTTTAGTGGCATGCCGTTAGCACATATTATGTACTTTAGCATATATTATGTACTTTATTTAATTTCATAGCATTTATATTAATTTCAAATACAGCCATGTTTTTAAAGGTCATGTTTTAATGGTTTCAATACTGCGTGTTGGTTGAGCATCTATAATTTCCATGCAATTATTTTTTCCAGTCTGTTGATTAATACAAGAAAATAATTTAAATTCAATGGAATGATCTCTCAATTGGGGTCTACACATTATATGCTATTGATGGCCATAGTTATTGGTTACCAGTGTATGGTTTTTCCTACCCCGACCTTCATCTAATTTACAGAGCATCCAAATTAAGCTATACTGAAGTGATACTGCTGAAATGCGTGGAAAGAAACATGTTGAGATATCTGCTAAGGGCACTCACTGACATAAGGGGAACTAGAACAGTTAGTTGTGGCCTGTTTGAGGGCCTCTGCGGGCTCCTAAAGTTACCTGTCAAACTCGCTGCCCTCATAAGATTAACATTAACGGTCATCACAAAAAGCAAGATAACTATATAAATACATAATTATAAAGCTGCATATTGGATATATGTAGACTAGTGGTCCCGTAATATTCCTTAATCTGTAATCACTTCATCATAATTGGAATGAAAGCGGGCAGTCATCACACTTTTTTTTTTTTGTATTCTTTTTACACTGTATTGTATTTATATTTATGTATGTATGACTTGTGTATTTTTGTCTTTTTTATAACGGAAAAAGCAAATAAAGACATATTTAAAAAAAAAACATTAACGGTCATATTTGCTTGATACACTTCACTTGTGTATTTTTGTGCAACAGAAGCTGCCGGACCTTAAAAAGTGTCCACAGAAGAATCCTCTGCATATATAGTGACAAAAAAAGGCCTCTCGCAGAAAACATTTGGGCTGAGGCAAACCGCTCTGCGGGTGTGCTCGCCCACAGAGGAATAATTCCAGGTTGTGTGTCTTCCTTTATCATATAGTGACCTACGGTGTTATTTTCCACATCATATTATATATATATATATATATATATATATATATATATACCTGCCACGTTGGATGTGGACAAAAGGGGTTATGTATGGAAAGTCATTTTGGAGCTAAGGTTGAAAACATCTCTAATCGTCATAGCACCCAAAAAGGGTCAAATCAGAAGGCATGTTCCATTGGTTGCTATGGTGATGTATTCAGTTTTCAGATGTTGCATCAACAATCACTTTTATACATAAACTCTAATCTGTTTTGGATTTTCCTTTTCCTGACCTAGCTATTGACCACCGCTGTTTGGTTTTGACAGGATGACCTTGTTTGCTTTGCTAATCCCCTTGCTTTATTTATAACTCTTTCCAATCTTTTGATTATTCCACTTATTTACAATACTCTGCAGCTTTCCCGACCTTTGCATTATCCTGATTACACTTCTACCTAACCCTTCTGTTACCTGAACCAGCTTCTGACATCTTTCCTACTGGCCGCATTAATATTTCTGCTTAGCCCTTGACAGCAAGTGATTGCAAATGCCCCACTGAAAATGAATGCTTAACAAAATACCATCGGTCTATTGAGGACGTTTATTTTCATTTCACTCCTATTTCTGGAAACCACCCTTGGCAAGTTCGGTGAGAAATGTTAAACTGGATAAAGCCTTCAGTTAAATCTAGCTATACTTGGGGTGAAATGGCTTCTGTAGGTTGGCATCTTGTTGCAATAGTCATAACTCATTTTTACATGAAAGTAACAGGTTCCTAAATTTGAATCTAAAATTTGGAATATAAGTGCATACATATTAAAAGAATATCTCTTCAGTTTGTATGTTTAAGGATATTATATAGATTACATCAATGTGATTCATTAACACAGAATAAAACATGTAAAGACGCTTACCTTGTTCTACAGCTGTGACATACAAGAAACCTATGTAAGCTTTTGTAAATATGCAGCTTTGGTCTTTTGCTGAGAATTGATGCTCTGAATGGAGTTCATCATATTAATTGCAAAATCAATTGGCATTTAGTAGCCTGAAGAGCTGCTTAAATTGCAAATTAACAGAGGCATTTTAGCAAGACTCACATTAGATAAATAACAAAGAGGAAAATACGGTGATGGTCCTTAAACGGGAAACTGTGGGGGATCAATATGATAACATAGGACACTTAACTTGGGCATTTTCTCTTGTTGGTAGGAAAGCTTAGAACCTGGCATTCTCCTTGGTTTTGAAAATTAGCATTCAACAAAATAGCTGGCTTTATGTTATAGAAATGTACGTAGCAGTTGATAACTTAAGAGAGATAAACATTTGCAATAGGCAGGATGTTTTGTAGGCATTTGTTTTTAGCAATGGCAGGGGCATGAGCCGCTCACCATTTTATTACTACCGAGCATAATGATCATCTGTGGGAGTTGGATGCCCTTTTGCTGGATTTTAATGGGCAGACACTCTGGTTAGAGACTGAGGTGTCGAACTCTGATTTTTGTTTCTTTGGTCTGACGCCGCAGATTCTACAGGTTATGTACTTCAAGGAGCATTGGGTCTTGGCCCCAGGTCTGCCACGATGCAGGATTGACAAACAAACATGACATTTTTGGAGTTATTTCCAATTTTGGTCTCAATTTCCATTCGGGGTGATCAACAGCGAAACAAGAAATTACGTTTCTTTTGCGACAACACAAGTGTAGTGCAGGCTATAAATAGCATAAATGCGTCATCCCCTCCAGTAATTTGTGTTTCTTTGTTTACTCTTTAATTTATATGTTAGAGCTCAGCATCTTCCTGGTGTTGAAAATGAAATAGCTGATTCTCTCGGTTTCAGCTGCAGCGCTTTCGAATGTTGGACCCCGAGGCAGATGCAGTAGGAACAGACTGCCCGGCAGTGCTTTGGGCAACTTACTACAAGGCGTGGGAGGAATGGGCAGCAAAGCTGACAGAAGCCGGAAATCCGCTGTCGGATAAAAAGAATTGCTGTTTTATTGTGTGCTAATCCATTGGCTGGGTATGAGAGGTCTTTGTTGGGAAGGGGTTTCCCATGAGCTGGAGCACGCTGCTAGGCTTGATAAAGCCTGTCAAATTCTAGTCTTACATGCAGGTGGAAACAATTAATGCTTGGTGCAAGGGGAAATGATAATTTTACACCCAGAGATTACACAGGAGTCTTTAGCACTCTTTAGAGATTATGGTGTTCATTTGCGTGACCTAGGCACCATTTGTGGTGTTTAGAAGTGACAACTGACATTGAGCAAGCAATAGTTGTGTGGCAAAATCTATGTGTTTAGATTATGGCAGTAGTTTTATGGAGATACGGTTTACAGTAAAGTTTTATTTGTTACACAAAGATTCAGCTCTGGTTTTACTCCATTTGTTCCATCCGTGGGGGTTTTTGATATGTGTAGGGTGTATTTGGCGGTATATCCCTACAGATGTATCTTTTCTATGTTCGATACGGTTTACAAGTATGCTACTTTACCCTATCATGTTATCTGCCTGTCAGATATTTCTCAAGATTTTAGTAAGGTTTGCTATATAGATGTGTAATAGTTTGATTCTAATTTGTCACAGTAATAAAGTACTGTGGCCTTTTACTTTCCAACAACCTCGTGTGTCCAGTGTTTTTATTGAGGTGTATTATCTTTGTCAAGCTGCGTGGAATATACTGTGCCCAAGTCCCAAGGTAAATTCAGTTCTCGTGTGTAGTAGTATGAAACTTAGGCATGATTGTTAATGATTGTTAATAAGAATTGTGATAAAAATATATATTAACGTCATATTAAATTATGCTAAGTGGTAGTAGCTTTATGTTAAATATAACTCATGTTTTATCACACATTTTACCAATTATGCTGTTTCTTATTTTTAGATACATGGAACAACATCTGTCTTGCACAACAAAAAATAACAGAAAAGACCACATAATCCAATATTACTGATTGCTGTATCAACTTTTATGAATTGCTGCCATTGCATAATGCAATATACATAAGCAATAACCATAAATCTCAAATGTCTTTGCACGGCATTAATGGTAGCTTAACAGATGAGAATCAAATTGGAGACCAGCCTGTCTTTAAAAGTGTTGGTTTATAATGAAGATTATAGTGTAAAGATGTATTTTGTAGGTTTTTATTAATTAGGCATCAGGATTGAAATTAGTGGTAAATTTCACCGGAAATGTGGTTTAAATATAGTTTTAAAAATGAAAAGGGTTAATAATTGAAGGGCATATGTGGTGCTTATGCTGTATTCACGCATAATACAATATAATTTAAGACAACATAAGAGAATTATTGTAAAAAAAAAAAAAGTCAGGAAATTCACAGAATCATTTATTTTTTTTAAATGACATCCATAAGTAAGTGCAGTAGGACATCTTACTTTTTGTTTTAATCATTCAATCAGTGTTTATACTTTTTATCTAAGCTGGAAAGTAACTTTGAAACATATTTAACTTGTGTTTTCTTGGTGTTTGTTTACCCATAAATGTTGGAGACAGTAAATTCATTCTTCCATAAGCAGTATCAGGGGATTTTTAAAAAGGTTAGAATGTTGTTTACTCGGAGCAGCTGAATTATTATGCAGACAGTTTATATGTTGAATAGGGTTGCTGTAAACTCATTTTAATAAGAGATGCTTATTAAAAAGATGTACAACATCACTGTATTTTAACTAATGCAGCACATATGTTATATATTATATAACATATATTATTAATAAATGTCTAATTACTGCGTTGATATGCCAACTCTACTGTAGAACATGTGAGTTTAAACAAGTGTGAGTCTTTTAAATGTGGTTTTCCTCATTTAGATTCAGAAATGGAAAATTATATATGATTCAACTCTCCCTAATGAAATGGAATTGCCAGACCCATGGGATGATATCCTCACCAGTTTTCAGAAATTGCTGGTTATACGTTGCATACGACCTGACAAGGTAAGTACGGATTGCATTCTTGTGTCATGTTTATGCGTGCCCACTCGGAAAGCATAAAATTTATCTATAAAGGTAGGTTTTAACAAATTTATTTGGTCATAAAAAGTAGACTTCCAATGTGTGGTAAAGTTCTTCCTTGTTTATATATTCCCATAATCAAAGTTTTAACATGGTTAGTTGTAGATTTTGTCTTTATTCAAGACTCCTAAATGCATCTATGTCACAGGGTTTATTCACTAAGGAACCTTGGTGAACAATGGAAAATCGCACTTGAGCTGATTATATTATAACGCTGATAATTGATTTGCTATGTGTCAAAAATGACATCAGAGAAAGTAATACTGGGTAGGGCTGCAACATCTAATCGATAATAATCGATAATGAAAATCGTTGCCAACTACTTTCATTAGTTGAATCGATTTTATCAAACAGAGGTCGGATAATAACACTAAGATCCAGATCCCCCGCAGCGCAGCTCAGTCATAGAAGCTTCAGCGAAAGTACCGGCCAGCACCATCTGCCCCTACTAGACACCAAGTAGTATGGAGCATGGGGGGTAAGTCTAGGGAGGCAGAGTGGCATATAAGGGGGTATAAGGAATATCAGGGACACAGTGGCATATAGGGGTTATAAGGCATATTTGGGGGGCAGAGTGGCATATTTGGGGTATAAGGCATATCACAGTACACAGTGGCATATCAGGGGCACTATGGCATATAGGGGGTATAAGGCATATCTGGGGGGCAGAGTGGCATATTTGGGGTCGGCAGAGTGGCATATTTGAGGTCGGCAGAGTGGCATATCTGGAGGACAGAGTGGTATATCAGGGGTATAAGGCATTACAGAGGGCACAGTGGTATATCAGGGGGTATAAGGCATACAGGGGGTATAAGGTATATCTGGGAGGCAGTATGGCAAGTCTGGGCTCAGATGTGCATAACTGGGGGGGCAGGTTGGCAAATAAAAACAAGAAATGCATTTTTCTCAAAGTTTTTTATTCTGCTGTTTGTTTTTAACAACCAGTTTGTTCATTAAATTATTTTAAATAAACAAAAAATGTACGTTATTTTTTTATCCGCTTATAGGATTAACCGAAAAAATAATAGTTGGTACTTCATCCCACTTCAGTCTGTTTGGCTCAAGCTGAGTTAAAAACTATTTCTCCCTTTGGCACATCTTCAGAAAAATACATATTAGGACCTGTGTTTGCAATTGTGTACCGGACTCAACTAATGAGCACACTTAAGAACCCAGGCCTAGTCAGGCTTTGCGTTTCTTGGAATGTGCTTCAGTATGGCCAGCCCTCTAATTTTTATGTAACACATTTTACCTGAAAAACAGGTTTAAAAACATAACAAGATCAAAATATAGTTTTGTGGGGTTTTTATTTACTTTGTTTTACTTGTGAAAAGAATGAGTGGAATGCTGTTTAAGTATTTATTATATTATTATCATCATCAGATTTATCACAATTGATGCATTCCTTATGAAAACATTTTTTAAAAATGTTGCATATATTTCCTAATACTTTTTATGGCTTTTAAATAATAAATACTAAACGCTATGTTTTCCCTAATACAATTTCCATGTTACCACTATTCAAATAAGAGCAACACACATTAAAGTTACAATGTATCTATTAAAAACAATTTCAGTAGCAGTGGGACAAATATGAGTTATGGGATAAAAGGCAATGTCTCCCAGCTGGTCCTTTTTCTCAAGGCGTAGTAAAAAACTATAATGAAAATTTGATGTGCAGGTTACAGTAATCTAAAATAAGCTTTTGACAAGAGAACACAGCAGGTCATTTTCAAATCATGCCAGTTCTTCCTGTCGATGACGATCGGCACTCAGACTGTTGTTGCTTTTATTGTACCTTCCAAAAAATATTACAGCAGGGAATAAACAGCAGATGTTGATTCCCAATATTTGAAAGCAACTCTGCAGTAACCCTGTCTGATGTAGCCAAACTTCCAGTGGTGGATAGTCACAAGGAGTAAATAATTAGGTCAGATCTATTAAATGAGAGCAGATCTTCAACTAATTTGAGGAGGCTTCAGACTGTGTAAGGTTGCTGTGCCCAATATCTAACTAATAAAAATAAATGAACTCTATAGGAAATGTACTAAGCTGCAGAAATGGAACACACTGAGCCGCATCACATGTACGTTCGTCTAGGATAATTCCAGGCTATTCCAGTCATTCGCTTTTCTATATTTTTTGTCCATAGTTGAAATGGAGCAATAGGTAGATTTAGATACATAATATCAGCAGGTTTATTCCCTTAATATCCAGATTAACCTGGTTGAGGAAAGCCTTCGACAACTTGGATCCTGGCATATGCATTCTTTACAAATGTATAGAGAATGCCCTCCACAACCATTTAGGTTTTTAGGAAACCTCACAAATACGCAGGCTGCGCTTTAGGTAGCACCCTTTTGTTAGTTAGGAAGACTCTGCTTCAATGCTTTTACTTCAAGATAATAGATGTTATAATGGATGAACTGTTAGTGAGCCCTGAGCTCCCAGCAGGCAGGTTCTCACATAAAGACACCACAAGCTCTTGTCCTACGGTGCCATTAGCGTCCCCCCCAGGACTAGGCTCAATATACCTCTTGCTATTCTTGCCATCTAGAAGAGCTGACCAGGTGACACCCCGATGTGACTAAAACAGAATGCAAACAAACAGAAGGGGTGAGACAAGCTGCTGCAAGTGTAAGCTGCCAGACAAAAGAGGTCGGCCCCAACCATGTTGCATCCTAGCAGTCAATAACCATTGACATTATTGCATGCTCCCCTTTCCCATGTGGCTCCAGAAGTCTGTTCTGTTCCATAATACATTTCTAGGAGTTTAAGGAGATTTCAAACACCACTTGTTAAACTTGATGATTCACCTGAGTACTCTACTATTATTATTCAGGTTTAAAATTGTACTGTGTTGGTCATAGTATAAATCAGCAAATTCAGTAACTGAAGTGTAATAGATTTCAGGTGTTCAAGACTATTTTGGCCTATTATTTGATATAATACTAGGCATATCAAGTATAAGTATGCTTGAAGAAGAGACCTAGGTAGACTTGAACACTTGTAATCTATTATACATCAGGTAGCAAACATATCATTTTGTTAAGACAAGCAAAAGAATAGAAAAAGCAGTTATGTGGATATTGCTAAAAGTAACGCTGCTAGCTTGATTTTACAATGTTTTACAATGTTTAAAATCTGCATAATTATGAACTATGTTTTGTCAAATGTACAACCTGGGATGGCCCAAACAGATAAATTCGAGGTAGGAATGAAATGTTTAAACCTGCATTTTGGGGGGTTTTTTGGACTGCAGTGGTAGAATGTTTTCAGAATAAAAGCATTTGTTGTATTTAGTATTAAAGAAAGTATCACACACTTGATGGTGTTGTATTTTTTGTTACATCACTTAGGTTATTCCCACAGTTCAGCAATATGTCACTGATAAAATGGGGCCTGCCTACATAGATCCACCAACATTTGACCTGCAAAGAAGCTACCTGGAATCTGCTTCCTGCACACCACTTATATTTGTTCTTTCACCGGGGGCAGATCCCTTAGAATCACTGATGCAATTTGCAGAGGAACAAGGTATTCATGAGCCAGCGTATCATAAGTAATATCCTTTTTACTATAACGAGAATGTTTGTATTCATGTTGGGTTAACATTACTGCCAATCTATTTGAAATACATTCCTCCTAATTGATTGTAAAATTATTCTAAGACAACAAAATGTCTTAGAATAGACAACCAAAGGATCCAAACTGTTGAGTAACCCTATTGTATTCATATCAGCTGAAAATGGTAGTAGGATGATAGATGATATGGGTAATCCTATAGTCAAACACATATTAAATATATTGATAATTAAAGTTTAATTTTGTTCCAGAAATGGGTATGAAACTTCAGACAATATCTCTTGGCCAAGGACAAGGACCTATTGCTCGCAAAATGGTTGAAAAGGTAATAGTAGCTGTTTTACATTTACATTAAACAAAAATGATCTACTGGTAGTAAAAATATATTGACCATGGGTTATTAGGGAGTCTCATTTTTGTATTATTTCCGCTTTAAAAAAAATGTATTTTTATGTATGTGTATTACAATTAAAGCACAAATTGTCTATAAGCACAGGAAATAAACATATCAGAGGACTGACTGCAGCAAAGGAAAATGCTTATTTTCAACACTGTCATTTCATGGTGCAATTTTGACAAGTGAATCGATTAAATGCACAGTTCACTGTTGGACATCTCACATTACACTGAGTGAGTCAGCCAGGCCTGTTGTAATGGTTCATAAATAGCCATTTAGAGTATGAAGACTGTCCAGCCCAGGTAGAGGCACTGATGATTACAATTTGTTTTTTAAATATATACATGTGTGTTGGCATGTACCGCATTAATGAACACTGAAATCGAGCTGTTTGGTACATACACGGTATTTGCCACATCAATAATTTCAATGTCGTTCTACATTTACCATTTATATTTCTGTATATTTATTTAATTAACATTTATACAGTTAAACATTTAGCTACAAATTTTGATATTTGCTCTTTGTTCACCTCCCTGACTTGTGTCTCCTAATTTTTAAATTCTCATAAATATTTTACAAATACCGTACACGAAAAGGCCAAGCATTCATTATTTCTTCTCGATGACACTCATTTAATAGCCATTAAAATGCAAATACATCTATGATTTTTAAATCAGCAAAATTAACATTAACAGTTGGGTGATTGATTAAAGGTCACAGAGATTGTATAACTTAATTTCCTGGATAATAATTGTGTTTGGTTTTCTCTAGATTGTTTAGGATTCTGTATTAATTTTAACTGTTGACAAGTAAATAATTGGCTTTTTAATTTTTATCACCCAATTCTTTGAAATTCTTACAGGCAGCAGAAGACGGAACATGGGTGATTCTCCAAAACTGCCACCTAGCCACTAGTTGGCTTGCTGATCTTGAACAAATTTGCGATGAAATAATTACAGATCCTGAAAAGACCAAATCTAGCTTCCGCTTATGGCTGACCAGTTACCCATCTGAAAATTTTCCTGTGTCAGTGTTGCAAATTGGAATAAAAATGACCAACGAGCCCCCAAAGGGATTAAGAGGAAACTTGCTGAAATCGTATCTCAGTGATCCAGTGTTCAACCCTGTTTTCTTTAACGGCTGCAGTAAATCCACGGTAGGATTATTTTTACTCTTAATTCATATATAAATATATATCAACAGATGCTGTAGCCCCATGCACTGGACAAATGGACTATGCGTTACTTTAGCTGAGAAATTATTTCAGTAAAATTGAATAACCTTTTAAAAATGCATTTATTTATTAGTTAGAAATTAATTCCATTATGATTCATGATAGGAGATAAAATCTACCAAATTAGTTTGTCATATTCTGTAAGTTTTTTGGGGCACAGGCCTTAGCTGCTTCGACCATCCTTAGCCTTTCTTCAGTATTTCATATCATGAGAATAGAGATGAATTAATGAGGAAAAATGTGTGTCAAATACATGTAACTTAAAGGAACCAGTTAAATGTATCTTTAGTTTAATTCAAAATGAGACAAATTGCACAGAGTATGTTAGTACATTAACAACACAACTCTAAGCATTTTATGAAACCAAAAATATTAAAATGTCTTTCTGGTGCTATAGCAACGGGTTTTGTAAGGGAGCATGAACTCTCATTGCCACATGTCTAATTTGACCTAAGAACATTCATGTGAACGAGAAAGATGTTGACATGATTAGAGTATTGCTATTAAATGTCATTTCATTTACATCTCCAACCTTTGCTGCACCAGTCATCTTAAGAATAGAAGAGGAAAAAATGGAGGTTACACATACAACTTGATCATCTGAGTTATCAAACAGTTGATAATGATCACCTTTTTATGCCTCTCAACCGTAGTTTTAAGATAGCTATTTATTGCCATAGAAATAAATTTAAGATGTTTTAAAATATTTCCCAATATTTCCATAGGGAAAACGCATAATTTGTATTCATCTTTTTCCTTCCTTGGCAGGCAAACCTAAAATCCAGTTTCCATAACTACTTAATTTGCATGTTTTTAAAATCAAATTTTACAGACACTGACATTTTTCCCTTTTTCTCTTCCTCATTCATTTTAGCTTATTTCTTGCTTAATGTAATTTTACTCTCAATAGCATCCTATGAGTTAAGCTCGTCTCCTTCAATCTACATCCTGTAGTAACACAGCTGCTGTTGGCAGGGCTCTATTAGAAGGGATAGACAAGTGTCTTCTAAAGTTGCTGGTCAAAAATAATCATGCCTATTAATTGTCCTTATTTGTTTTCTTAGGTTTTGCTTTACTCTTTGTTTAAGAAAGATAATATATAAATCAGCCATGGATCACAAAGGCCAGTGACCAGGGGTGTAACTAGAAGCCTCAGGGCCCCGGTGCGAGAATCTGTTAAGGGCCCCCAACAATCTACCCACTTTCTACCAATCAGCTCTTTAGCTATCTACCCCTCTCCTCTATTATCACTATTATCCTTCCTACCCCCCCATTCTAACATCTACCTTCCTTACCCCTCTTTCCACTATTTACTACATCTCCCTATTCCCCTTTTATCATCAATACTTCTACCCCCTTTAATTCCTCCTCTCCCTAACACCTTCTCTATTTACCCTCTCCCTACCCCTTCTCACTATCTACCCTCTACTTACCCATTCTCACGATCTACCCTCTCCCTACCCCTTCTCACTATCTACCCTCTCCCTATCCCCTTCTCATCATCTATACTCTCCCTACCCCCCTTCTCACATCTTCTCTCTCCCTACCTCCTTCTCACTAACCACCCTCTCCCTACCCCCTTTTTACTATCTACCCTCTCCCTACCCCCACCTTCTCACTATCTACCCTCTCCCTACCCCAACTTCTCCACTATCTACCCTCTCCCTACCCCCCTTTGTATGTCACTTACCGTGAAGTCCTGTGGTGGGAGCGCGCGGCCTCTGTCTCGTGGGTTCATTGCTGAGCGCCGGCATATGACGTCATATGCCGGCATGAAGCGCCGGCACCTGAGACAGGCACCTCACGCCCCCACCACTGCAGTCGAGGCAACGCTGAGGCAGACGGCAGAGGAGACAGAAGGGTGACGAGCGGTTGCTGAAAACGACCGCTCGGCACCCCTTGGGCCCCCCTGACTGGCAGAACTCCAGGGCCCGGTCATAGTCGTGACCCCTGCGACCCCGGTAGTTCCGCCACTGTCAGTGACATTAAACACAAGTAGAGACCAACATTTGGTCAACACAAATCTCGGGTGCTTAATGTGTCCTACTGGCTTGCTGTCTTAACCAGTATCTCAGATTCTTGGTATTCATTATAACATACAATGATCAGTGCTATTGCATTGGGGCCAAGGTGTTATGTGTGCAGAAAAGAACAATGTGGTCCTACCACATTACATGAGAGGAGGTTGTGGTCGATGGTTTGGGTTTGGTTTGTATATGTCAAGAGCAGCATCAAAAGTATTTATTTTTTAAGATGTTTTGATCACATGGATTTACACTGTTCAGTGAGACGTGAAAAGAATCTTTACAGAGCAAATAAATTCCTCAGAGTTCCTGCTGTATCATTTTGTAAAATCAGATCTAAAAATCTGGTGTGTCAAGGTTTAATATATATATAAGTATATATTTATATATATATATATTTTCTATAAAATATATATATATATATATATATCATGGCTACAAGAAGTCCATTTTTTTCTTCTTAATTATATGAATTGATTATACTGTTCAACTGTTTTTATTGCATGCTTTGTCAATAATACAACAAAACATAGATATGATCTATCTGTGCACAAATGACAATTGAACTGGCCAAATTTATAATTTAAAGACCTAGTTACTACAATGTATAGTGGATTATTGGCACTACAATGGAATACTAACCTTTTAATGTATATTTGTGGCCTATTTAAATTGTAATCCATTGATGGTGTAATCCATTTAGAGCACAAGTAAGGAGAATATTAATTGTAAAGCACTAATCCATTGGTTTATGTGCTGTCATTAAACTGTCAAGTCAAAGGATAGCTCTACAAGTTGGTGAAATTCTTCCATGCCACTGTGCTTTTAACATGTACAGTATGTCAACAGAAATCCAGTCATATCAATTGGATTTCTTATCTTGGAGTATATCGTGTTGTGTGTCTTCATCTGTGTAACCTTGCCGTGGTTGAAAGAAAGCTATTGCAAAATTTACTCAATATGTCAGCATTGCAGCTTCATAAATGTACTGACGTTTCATTTGTCATTCAAACAAATAAGAGAATCATGCACTATTTGTATTATAGTATTTGTATTATTGTTACCATCATTTTAGAATTTACATGATGTAGTTATTTAGGTGTGCATATTGTATAAAAGTTTATAGCAGCTGTAAAGTAAATAAGTAAAAATAAAAGATAACAGATAACTAATATATTCAAAATCTGAAGTAGAAGCTAATAAAGTTGTCATGTTTATGCCAACACAATTCCCAATTTAATATTTAAAGACACATTAACATTGCAAATGGGCAAATAGACCATAGAGTATGAGTGTCTTGGACAACACATGGCTTAATGGAAAATGAGGCTACCAGGAAACAGGTCAGCATTTAAAAAAATATCTTTACAACAATGTACAATTGGGATAATACCATAACTATGTATATACATCCACATTGATCATTTTTCTATAGAAACAGAACTTAACTAAGGAAAACAAGCCAGATGGCCAGCCATTTATATATTTGTTTATGAATTATAAGATATACCTGATCATGAGATGCATCAGACTTTAAGAAAAATTATATTTTTTTTTACTTAAATTGTAATAATATTCCAATATATAATATATAACCTATTAATTTATTTGTTAATGAGGACATGCTGATAAACACATGTATTTGCATTGTTTCCGTCCAACTTTATGGATGTGCTTTCTCACGGAGATGTCAGTCACCTAATGAAGTATACCAACAATGTTATTGAAGTGGAAAAGAACAAAAAGCCTAGCAAGTTTCACAAAATGTATGTTTCCCCTGCTGTAGATAAAATATTTTTTTCGTGCTGGATTAGATAAATTTGTATTTATGTTTCATCTGCAGACAGCAAGACACTACTGCCAATGCCAAGTACATAGCCATTAAAATACAAATATAAGGGATGGAGGCCCTAGGACAAAACCTTGGTCTAATAAAAAGAATTTTATATTAATTACAACTTTCTGTACTTTCTAACTTCTGTCCAAGTACACTCAATTCATTGCTTTTTTTAAATAAAAGAACGAAAGTAAAGTAACAAGATCTAACTCCCATAAAACTGCATTGACTTTTAATGATAATACTGTTCTCCGGAACTTAACTTCTGAATATAGACAGAAATAAAAAGCGTATATGCTTCACTACAGTTATCAGATGAACATTTTGGCACTTTCTAGTTTCAGGTCTTGTTCAACTTATGAATAAAAAGAAATATTTCTGCCTTATTCTCGGTTCTCAACATTACCACAAGCCATATATTAAAGGAACATCATTATTATTATTATTTCTATTTATTGATTTCTATAACACCCTCATATTCCTGATCTCTGTACATGCAATAGATTTAGGCTCAGGTGTTCTGTATAAATTAAATCTTAAAATATCATATAATCTATGTACTTTTTATACAGTACACACAACCACACATTTTACACAATACATGAGCAAATAAATGCACATGTTTGCACTGGTCAGATATCATGAATAATAACGAAGCAGCGTTTCACTTGATAGCAGTGGTTCCGGGCTGGCAGTTTTAGTTTTCTGACCATTTTATGTAAATATGACACAGACATTTTTTTATTACTGTGACCTTGCAGCAGAGCTTAGTTTATGATTCCTCCCTGCTATTCACATAAACTGCTAATTCATGAAAGCAACAAATTAAAACTCTAGAACTTACATATTTTTTCAAGGTCATGTTGAAGAAAAGATAAAAAACTTTGGGGTTAAAACTTGAATGTACTTTTTATAGTTGTAATATTCCTGGTCCAATTTGTGTTTATAAATTTTGACAAAGGGAAAAGATCAATTAACATATATATGTACTGATATTCTTTCAATATTAATTTTTCTTTAGTTTTTTATACATGGCAATGGAGAAATATATTGTTTCATTTTCAAGTCCTTTCCGGCTGCAAAACATTTGATGTAGAATGATAGTAGAACAAAAGTGTCACTAGGCTCAATTAAATAACCCATTTAAATAGATTTTTACAGAAAAAAATTCTTATATGTTAAAATCTTAATAGTCAGCTATTCACCTAAGTACAAACCTAAAAAATAAGTGTAGGAAATTGTCTGTATAATACTCTGTGCACCCCGTTTGAATCTCTTAGTGTGATAGTTTTCGTTTGATTTAATTTCTTTTTAGACGCTACAATGTATAGAATAGAAAACCATGTATTTTCTACCACTTTAACACCAATTTAGGTTTAGGTGGGTCATTGAATCGCGCTTACACTCCTGCAGCATCTGTCAGGCAATTTTGCTAACTCAAGTTGAGGGAAACACAAAAGCCAAATGTGATTTTGCAAAAATATGCCTCTTTCCTTGTACACAAATAGATTTCTTTATTTAAGGATTTTAAGCTATTGTTTTATCTTTTCTAGTATCCAATAGGTCAATCAGAATTTAATTGTATAAAAATATAGGCAATTTACTGTTCATCTCAAGTTGATTCTACCCTGAGTGGCTGCCATGATTATAATAGAAAATTAGTCCAATATTCCAAAAATTGGCGTTCAGAATTTGGAGATTATATTAAAATGTATTCTAACAAACTGAGACAGAGCAACACAATAGGTAGAGAAAAGCCTAGCGACAGCCTGTATTTGTGGGACATGTAGTATTTGTGTAGGATGTTTGTGTGTGTATAGTATGCATACAGGAGATTTATTGGAAGTTGTGTATGGCTGTATAAGTCATAAGACTAATGCTTCTTCATTGTAATTCACTAATTTCTCCCTGCCTTGTTTTTCTTTTCATTATGCTGTCAGTGAATCCATGTTGCCAGACTCAAACTACTAACAAAACTATCTTTTGGTAATTAACCCCAAGCTAAACAGTGACTTTGTAAGCAAATGTTGGTTGTTGCACCACAAGTGGTGAAATTGAGCCCAAAAGTTAATACACTGAACATGCCTGCTTTAAGGGTAACATTACAACTTTATTCAAGTATTTTAAGACTAGATCTGAATATCAAGTTTTAATGTATATGAGTTCAGAAACTATATATTATGTGTGGTTAATCAAGATGGAGATACTTGAACATAATGAATATAAATGTGTAAAGGCGAAGCAGGGCACACGTTAGATAGACAGGACGTATGAAGTACACAAACCAATTTTACTGAGGAAAATTACAAAACATAGATTACAAAACAATACCTTGAGCATCAAGTAGTGTTATAACTAAATAATCATTGATCTTGTACATATAACTACTGAAAGATCCCATTTTACATTTATATGTAGAGGGACAGATAATTATTGTGCCTTTTACCCTCGCCCCTATATTGGGGTGTGTGTATATATATATGTTGTAGATCTTAGTTACAATAAATACAATTTTGTGATTGTTTTGTGATTTAATATTCGTATCTGTTTTTTTCCTAGACACTAATATAAGGTCTAAACAACCCAACTCACAAAATGTCATTAGTCATTGTCGTGTGTGGACAATAGTGATGGGTTATGGGCAAGTGCTATAGTGTTCTACAAACAAATGTAGAAGTTTGTGTTGCTTTGCCAACAGCACTCACACAACTAAAACAAGCATTATATTTGGCACCACATTTAGAATGTTATTGGAGAAGAATGTGCTCTTTATGCAGAAGGTAAAATTGTAAAGTGTCTTTGGTGGAGATATGTTGTCACTAGACTAAGGTTTGGAAGAGAAAACAGTAAATACCTAACAGACATGAATTCATAGCATAGTAGTATTTTGGCTGCTAACTCTCTCTTAATTAAACTGTAGTAGTACACAGTTTATTTCTACCTGAAAAGGGACTATGATAATAGTGTTATAAAGTGTATCTTTCCAGTGGGGAATTAACTTGTAGACCCACTGGTAGAGAAGTAAAGGAGATATAGGACTCATATTATTTAACCCTGACAAGTGTCACCTGATCTCTCCAAGCACTTGAAAGTTGATGAAGTATGGGAAAAGTACCCCTAGTTTCTCCTAAGCTGTACAACTTACTAAAGCTCTCAATAGAGCTTTAATGAAGTTAATTAGGTTCTAAGTATTTGAGGGATACAGATGTCTCTCTGATCTAAGCATGACATTTTTGTTCTTGCAATGCATGTCTAACAGGTTTGTATGTTGACCATTACATTATAGCATTTTATTGCATTTCGAGTATTCATTTGTGATATCAAACTAGTTTTTGTCTTCCCAAAAGGGTAAAGTATAACACACAGTAGACCTAACCACTAGCTTATTTACAAGCTATTTAAATGGATTAACATTTTTTTCACTTTCTAGATTTATACTAACGTATTTCAATCATAAGAATTTTCATTTAATTCTATCATGGATAAAATAGTATTTTTAAAACATATAGCTGGAGAAGAAACAGTTAAGTCTTTTTTTATCACAGATGTTAAGAGTTTACCTCTCCAACCTTATATCAATAAATGTGATTTAATTTGACAAGAGAGATTCTTGTCATTGTTAAATGGCCACAGTCAATTCTCCCTGCAGCTGAAGGGAACAGCAGGAACTGCATTAGAAGAATTAAGCCCAGAAATAGGAATGACTAGAGGAGATTACATTACATCCAGTGATAGACAAGATAGCCTACACATTTAGGGAGGTGTCCATCTAAATTTAGTAAAACTGGGAAGAAAAATAATGGGTTGCTTTATCTGACAAATGAAATTCAAGAATTGGCTGTAAATGAAGGCTTTTCCTCGTTCTTCTCCGGAATATTAGACACGTCTGAAAATGAAGGAAGCTTTTAGTTAGGGGTAAGAAACCTTGTATTTGAATTTATTTCCCACAAAATACAATTCTTTAGAATAAACTTTTACTTTGAATGATATACAGCACAATAGCCAGGTACACACGACTATCACAGGATCAGCCCTAGGATTTTTCGGGGTTTTTTTTGCTAATGTAAAGGTGCACTTTATTTTGGTGTCTCCTCCCTAGTAGGTAATTGAGAGAAGTTAGGAACCTTCTCGGTATATACCTATATGGTAAGACCAAAGCCCCTTTCATGCACAAGCAAATGCTTTATTTAATAGGTACACACTATGTTTCTGCGGAGTGACAGCCTCTGAATTCATTTCACCATAATTTGCCAGAGGGTTAGAGAGCTAGACGAAGTGACAGATGTTATTGAATATGTAGCAGAATGGAGAAGTCATAGAAAAAGTCAGGTTATGCCAGAGGCACTTGATTCAATAAAGGGGATCTTGTAACTACAAATGTCAAAATTGTCCAACTTCTATAAATCCCACTAGTTGTTAACAAGGAAATCAGCCAATATACACACTATGTATTTGTAGAAAACAGTTTTATGTCTAAGTAGCAAAGCTACCACCAAGTGAAGTTCACCAATACTTTCCTGTGTTTACTACACATGATCTGGAATATTCAAGTAAGATTTTAGGTACCCTATAATATATTATCTGTAAATTACCCTTGCATTGATATAAGGCAAATTTCCCATGGTCATCTGCCTCTGTGCCTGTGGGGGTCTGGTGGCAAATGAGATGTCTGTTCTTTCGCAAACTCTCAGTATCTTGGGAAACTTAGTCCAATCTCCACAGCTGTAGTGGTGGAAGATGAGCACTTCTCGGCTGCCATCTAGTGGTAGGCTTGCAAAAATCACCAATACATTTAGGGCTATTTAGGGAGTACAGAAAAATACTAAAGGGTGAAATTAATTAGCATTAACACAGTTACAAAGGGTCAAAATGTCCTAGATCCATCAAGGGCATGTTCCTTAAAAGTGCCTTTCTGTTGCTATAGACACTGGCCATCAGTTCATGGATGACATTCCAGCCATTTGCATGTACTGAGGTTTTAAAGGTGAAGTAATCATGAAGGCATGTTTATTTTGACAAAAACAGAAGAATAAACTGTTGGACTGTGATAGATTCTGGTACTCATTAGCGTGCATCATATCGTATATGTGCTTAACAGCTCATACAGTTGGGTATTTGACAATAATGAGCGCTCAGCTTTGACTTCTTGCTTAATTAAGAAATATTTTCTTCAGTTTGGGCAGTCCATGGGAGGATTATTGTTTTGCCGCAAACCTTTCTCCTAACCTTGGAAAGATATCCATCATGCATTACCTCAGGAAAGAAAAATAAAAGAGAAAACTTGTAAATTCGCCTGACAAGATTGGTTGCTATGGTAACGTGAGCAACCTCCCCTCCCCGACATTACCATTTGCAGCTGCTACAGCAAACCACTTGAAAAGTGTCATATCTGAATGAATATTATATCAAAGCGCTTCTAGTTTTCCTTTTAAAGAAGGAGACCTTCCTATTAACAGGGAACTGCTCATTTATAAGTTCCACTTTATGGCTCTGTTTACTGCTAAAACATTATTTGCATCTTTACAAGGTTAAGAAATACAAATTGTGTAAATTGACCTATGCCCACGGACCATGACATGACTGCGCAATGTCAAAATGTCATTTATCTATCTAGAATAAAGACACAGAGGCATGCTGGATTATAATGGCCACCGTGTTTATGAAAATGCTGCAACAAATTTTATTGTATATTTAACTAACAAATATAGCCATATTTGGAAGTCTGACTGGCTGACTGAATTTATTCCATACAAAATGATGATATGCAGTCCTTTACAGAGGCATAATATTGATCTTGCTGGGTGGCTACTACCACATCCTTCCCTGCACAGTAGCCACAATACTACCCTCCACGACCCTGATCAATAGAGATTCCTGCACTTAGCTACTTTGCTAGTCCCACACAAGTTAGCTGTACCTCGGACCGCAAACGCCTGCGCTCACGGCAGAACTCAAGTACCTGCGCCACAGCCACTTAGCTTAACCTGAAAGAGAAAAAAGGAGAGAAAGAAATTATCCAAAGAGAGCTGGCACCTTTCTAGTGCTTCCTTTAATAGCCTAACATGACCTCACTTACAAGCCCATTCCTCTCATGAGCTACTCAGGACTTTAGCCCACAAAATAAAGAACCCAAACCTGTATTCTTTATGTCAATGCCTTTTCTATGCAGTTTTTATCAATGCTTAGTGTCAGGACCGTCACATAACTATTCCCATGATAATGAGGATTACTGTTTCATACTCCATCAAGCAGCTATTTTATGGCCGCTTACTACCAGAGCTTTTGTAGAATTAACAATATAAAACTACCACTGATACCACGAGAAACCAAAATCTACTCATCTTTTTTTTTTAATCTACTTTTCCACTTTTATAATGTCCTTCAAGTTCTATTATATATCGGGTATCTTACTTAATAGTTGCCCCTTGGCAAAATAGCAGAATTTCTGTAAAACCAGTCTCAGTATCCAAAGGAATACCAAGGATTGCATTTAGTAGTGTATTTCTCAGGCAGTATGTGGGTCGTACAAAAACCTGCTTAATTAAGTAACAATTTCTAGAGAAATATTCTTAAATCTATTGCTTCAAGAGTAGATGGCATCTCCCACAGTCAGTAGAAAAGACTACAATAAAAAAGACTGGAAGAAAGGCCATGTTTATAAAAAGAAAAATCCCACTTTCTTTTTACAATGATCAATCAATATGCTTTACACCAACTTGATATCAGACATAGAGGATTACACTAAATTACCATTTGTGATATATTAGCAGACATAAATTCCTTTTTCTTTTGAACATTGTGGCAGCTTCAAATTAAATTGTTTTCTAAATATAAATATATAACTGGATATACAATAGATAGATAGATAGATAGATAGATAGATAGATAGATAGATAAATAGATAGATATATCACCTTTTACTGTAACTAGGTTGTTCGGCTCTCTTAGTTACTTCCCCTCTGAGACGTTTCTAAAGGCAACAGAGCCTGGAATTCTCACACAGTGAGTGACCTTTGCAATAGCATTAAGATCTCCCAGAATAATAAAAGAACAGTAGGTACTGGAGAAGTTAAGCTCTATGTGAGATTTTCCAAAAATGTTCCCTACTCTTAACTGACAGTTTTTATTCTGTAGTAAGGTCACATCAGATGTCTTAGTGAATCCTGTTTCCAATTCAACATTTAATTCAAATAACTGTGTTGCAATGAAGTGAAAATGCAGCTGTGTCTCTTGTTAATGATGCTAGGTATACATGTATTTGGTTGTAATATTGTTTGACTTTACACATACACAAAACAGAATTAAAATACAAAACATACTTGTTTACGAAATGTTAACATTTCATGCCCATAAGTAAGTTGACATTGGTGAAAACAGTCGCAACATTCATAGTCGATGTGTTTTTAGTTTGTTTGTAAAGGGAACAACAGGTAATCTGAGAATAGAAGCTTTAGGGATATTACAGTACATTGTATTTATTTCTATAGTGTAAAATGGTATAAAAATGTAGGGTTAGCCTAGCAGGCGGCCACATTATGGAGAGGGGCTGGCCAGCCATAGGGACAAGGAATAAAGTAAAAAGTTCAGATGGAGTAGGCAAAATGCCCCCCCCCCCACACCTGGGGATGAAACACTGACCCGGAGAGTCCATAATATATATATAGATATATATATAATATATATATATATATAGATATATATATATATCTATATATACAGACATAATGCAGTCATAAAATTTGGGGCATTGAGTTGTGTGCCCTCTTCTTCATACAGTATGTCCTTATATTTGTTTTCAATAGTTAATACCGACAACAAATACAAAATGCTAGTCATTGTGTGAATACTTATGAATTAATTTTGAGTATTGTTTGAGTGAAAGGTTATATATATAAAAATTTGGAAATGATTCCCTTCTTGACTGGACATATTAGCATGTGGCACAGACAGGATGTTGAACAACTATATGCTTCATGATTTACCAAATGTATAGAAAACTCTTTTTAGTGACAGTGAGGAAGTTACTTTCTCGACTAAAATGATGAGACTGACAAAATTCAAGAAAGCTCAGTCAATTATCCCTGATAGCTCTTGTATATACTACATCCAATAGTTATTATGAAACACTCAAAATGTAATTGCATGTCTGTTATACATGACTTCCCAAGCTTACTGATAAATGTGTGTGCTCTTCTTGTTTTAGGTGTGGAAGAAGCTCTTATTTGGACTTTGCTTTTTCCATGCACTTGTCCAAGAAAGACGCATGTATGGCTCACTTGGATGGAACATACCCTATGAATTCAATGATGCTGACCTAAAAATTAGTGCTAAACAGCTTCAGGTAGGATACCAAAACATACCACATTATAAAACAAAAAACAATTGTCTACAATGTGAATGCATGTATGTGTTTCTGTGGATGGTTGTGCGTGTACGTGGCATATCCTGGCCTAGGCAATCGCGCCTCCCAGTGTTTTACTGGTCAGTTAGGTAAGTGTCGGGGTGGCTCTGGTACCACAAACCAAAATACACCATTGTCTGTATTACAGGAAACTACAATGCTTTCAGATTCGTATGTAATGTACGGCTTAACGGCTATACTGCTAAAAGAGAAAGTTAAGATACAGGTGGGAAAGTGACCAGCATTTTCACAAAAAGAAAATATGGTGAACCACCTTATACTGTGCACAACTAAATAGATTAACACTCGGCTAAAAACAGCTGCCTTGACAAAAACTCAATCTGTGATGATGAACCTAATCAGAGCAAACCAAAATGTATCAATGTAAAATCAAATAAATGTGAATTGTAGCAAATTGTTACCAAGTGTAAGATTCCATTTTTTACCTGCATTTCCCAGATCTTTGGGTTTTCTCGCATATTGCTTATCTTTGTATGTTTCAGGGGATTTTGGCCATGTTGAGAGAAAGCTGTCTGGTTCTTTTATTCTATTCGGACTTCACAATTAAAAGTTGACTGTTTAAAATATCAGGTCTTGCAATAAGATAAAGAGGGATTATAGGCCCAGACTGGCGTTTTGCACACCGAGCAAATGTCTGGTGGGGCACTGGCCATCGGCTTCCCATTCTGCAAAGTGCACCCAGGCATATCCAGCTATGTGAAAACACAAAGTTCCAAGGCCGCCTTAAGATCGCCTGTCTGGCCTGAACGATTACATCCTGTTCTTGGAATCTCAGAGTTTTTGTTTTATGATATGCAACACACAATGCAATATATTATTATTATTATGTCTTAAATATAACGCTTCCACGCCAGGCCTTTCAGTTTGTATTGATTCTAAGAGCATTCCAGATCTACAAATCCACTGCGAAAGAAAGAAAGAAAGAAAGAAAGAAAGAAAGAAAGAAAAAGAAGGAAAAGAAAGAAAGAAAATTAGGTGTATGCTTGTGAAGGCTCTCTTTTGTGAATTCCTTATTAAACAGTGCCACCAAGGGGTGATAAAAATACTTCACAAAAGAAATACCAATAATTTCACAAATGACACCTGTCTAAAGCAAATATATGTCATGGCTTACAGAGGGCTTATCCTGTATACGCATAAAAACATAGCATCTTGTATGGGGAAAGGGTCACAGCTTTAGTATGGGCATTGATTACACTGGGGTGGGGTATAACCAAATCATTAAACCATTAAAAAATTGAATAACCATATTGTTTATTGATATATATATATATATATATTATATATATATAATTAGTTCTGTCATACCAGCCAAAAAATTGTCTACCTCCACAAACATTAATCCCCTCCCCTTGTTTTATACATTTAAAGGTGCAACATAAAATGTGAAATAAAGTTTAATGTTATTACAAAAGGCATTCACAACTAAAAGGCAGGTGGTTCAAGGATGATTTCTGCTGTTCATACGTCTGAGGTATTAACTTTTGGCAGCAAAGGATTTTGTAAACCTATAAAGTTTGCAATCTTTTGAAAACTTCTCATTATTATCCTTCAAAATAGCTCCTCGGAAGCCTTCTCTTTTAAGGTAGCGCAGCCACTAACATGAGATCTCAACAAAAAAAAAACAACCTGAGATGATCTAGGAGATCATACAATCAGTGTTTTAAAATGTAATTTTCTCTTACTACTGTCACTATATTCAGCAGTGTATTTAACATTCGGTACTGCCCAAAGCATAACCCAGGGAAGCATCGCCAGGTAGACGCTCCAGATCATCGTTGTTACTGTTGGGTGTCGTGATATGATGTCATGCTCCACTACTCTCTATGTTAAGTGCCCCACTTTTGAAATCGGACTTCTCCTAATCATCCTCACTACAGCATTAATGTACTTTACCTTCTGTCTCATAACTCCTTAAATTCCTAATAGATTGTAGGTCCACAAGAGCAGAGTCCTCTTCTCCATCTGTACCAGACCTAATGTGTTCTAAAGCAACTGACAGTTTTGTATATTGTCAGTTTAATTATACTGTTGATTTCAACTCTCCATTGTTTGTTATAGTGCTGGGGAATCTGCTGGCATGTTTCAGATAAATGTAACAAATGTATTGTGTTGTTCTAGATGTTTCTCAATGAATATGAGCACACTCCCCTCGATGCTATTACTTATCTCACTGGAGAATGCAACTATGGTGGAAGAGTTACAGATGAGCATGACAGACGCCTTCTTCTAAGCTTGCTGGACATCTTTATTTGTGAGGCTATAATTACTGAGGACAGCTACTCATTTTCTCCCAGTGGCATGTATTTTGCCCCAAAGAATGGAAGCCATGACAGTTATGTGGAATATATAAAAAGCCTGCCCCTTAACACAGATCCAGAGGTATGTGCACTAACTTTAAAACCAAGGGCCTCTGTACGTGCCATTTCTAGCTACAATAGTCATTTAAAAGATTAACAATTTTTACAATGTATTTATGATCCATTTCATCTTATTTTAACGGACATTATTTTTTCTGTCACAAGCAAGAACATTTTCTGACCCCAAACATTTGAACGGTAATTATAGATAGATAGATAGATAGATAGATAGATAGATCTATATATATTTATATATCTATAGATTATTTATATATATAGTATGTTCTACCCATACCCAACATATAACACGTTGATTTACTGGAATTTGTAACTAAGTTTTTAGAGTAAAGGTTCGCTCTCCACATTTTAGCCACGTTTCATGCCCAGTTTACTTGGCATCTAAGTGACACACATAGGTATGCATCCAGGGCCGGCCCGACAATGGAGCCGAGTGGGGCAACTTTGTCGCCCCAAGCCCTTTTTTTTAAAGTGGAAGAGAGAGGGGCGCCGAGTGGTTTTCACTTACCAAGTTGTCAGTACCTGCTCTCTCTCTCCTCTGCGAGCCCTCTAGCTCGGTCTCGGTGCCGGCTTGTAATGCTGAGCGCCGAAAGATGACGTAATTTCCGGCGCTCAGCATTACAAGCCAGCACTGAGACCAAGCAGGGAGACTCGCCGCAGGACTGTTGAAAGGTAGGGTAGATAATTTGGAGGGAGGGAGAGGAAGGGTAGATAATGGGGGGTGGCAGGGTAGATAATGGGGGGCGGCATTTTAAACTTCGTCCCAGGCCGCATTTTGTCTTGGGCCGGCCCTGTATGTATCATATTGTCACTTTTACCACCAAACCCAAGCTAACATTTTGGGGTCCAGCATCATAAAACGACACAGGCCTTTCTGCTTTTCAACATGGGCAATATACAGTGTCATTTATTAATCTTTTTTGTTCAATCTATATTGAGTGCCTAGATAATTTTTTGTATTTGTCCCATGCCCAAAAATTACAAAACATCATTATTATTATTCAAGGGGTGTGACATGATAAGAATTGACAGACTAAGACAAACCGATACATTAGGTGGAGAGAGCCCTGCTCGCAAGCTTACAATCTCAATCATCAAAATAGTTAACAAAACACCACAAAATCAGACAATCACAGAGCAGAATAGCACCCAAGGCTAAAGTTAGTTTAACTTAAAGTCAAAGTACTAGAGCAGAGAATATTAATAGATCCCCAAGTTCTTGGATAGTTCAGTTTGCCCTTCATGCTAAACACCTTTCATAGTCATATTGCATGCCGGCTCTTCGGAAGTTGAGAGTCTCACAGAATGTCTGAATTTCCATTGTTGATTTTATTTTTATAATAAAACTGATTTTGTCTACACAAATGTGCATTAGGAGGCTTGATGTTGTCTGATTTATACAATAATTATCCTGCGTAGGTATTTGGGCTTCATGTCAATGGAAATATCACCAAAGAACAAAAGGAGACTGCAGAACTGTTTGATGGTATTTTAACAACTCTACCAAAAGAGGTATTGTGTACTTTAAATTATAACGATTACATGACTCACAATCATTTAAAGGGAGAGAAACTTTATATACACTTTAACCACTCGATGTACAAAAATATCCTATATCCAACAGCAGAACTGCTTGTGTGCATTGGGACGACAGTTCCTGGTGATGGTGTCTGCCTTGCAAAACATGGTGGGAACCAATCCAACTCATATCATAACTTGTGGATGTAATTTTGCCTTACATGACTGTATATTTTTATAGCATCTCATCACTTTAACTTAAGTAGTAATCTATATGTGAAGTCTTAGCAACAATGTTATTATCTTTATTTTTTTCTTTGACATTTTGTTATGTCATATGTCTACTGTCTAGATAAGCAGAGTGGGAAAATCAGCATCAGAAATTGTCCAAGAACTTACAGCTGACATCTTAGGGAAGATACCAGCAGATTTTAATATAGAGGAAGTTATGGTGAGTTGGAATTCTTTGGAGTTTATTGAATAAAATAGTTGTGATTTCAACTAACCAACTTCCCTAAAATTTATGATGGTCCAATCCCAGTGTGCTTTTAGGCCAGTGACATCTTGAGTCTGAACTATGCATTATACAGTGCTAGCCCAGCCCTTCTTAGAGGAGAAACTATAATGGATGGCCGTCATTAGGCATAAAGCATAAAGGATTATGTGATGCAAAATCACAGCCCACATTGATTTCAATGTGAGTGCTTTCCTGTCACTTATTAGTTGCTTCAAGCAGACACTGATATGTGAAGTCCTATCTAACAATATTTTTATAGAAAATTGCTTACAAAAATAGGCACCCATAGAGCATAAAACTGGATGTTGTATTATTTTTTTCAAGATATCTCTAACAACAATAATAATATTAATAATAATAACTACAACAAATGCATGATTCAGTTGTTTTAATTAATGCAGCACATACTACATGAACCTTTCAAAGCTTTACGGGCATAGTACTGATCAATCTATTGTGCTTTGTTTTAGACCAAATATCCCACTCTGTACACAGAATCCATGAACACAGTCCTTGTTCATGAGCTGTTACGATTTAACCGCTTGACCTCTGCCATTCAAATGAGCCTACAAGAATTGAACAAAGCAATTTCTGGTCTATCTGTGATGTCACAGGATCTGGATGATTTGTTCAGCAGCTTGATTGTTGGTAAAGTAAGTCATTTGTGAGCTATAGTAAGTATGCTTTACAATATGGCTCATCCACTGAGGTTAATGTGCATATGCTGTCATTGTGCATTATGATTCTCATTACTCATCTTGCTGTCTTATCATTCCAAGGGAACAGTTTCACACTTTGCTTTCTTCATTTTCTTGTCTCCTGAGATCTGTCATGCCTGCAAGATAATTTGGTTTTAAATGCATATTGTTACCTCATTTTATATAAAAGGATCTAATAAGTTTATATTTTGTAATATGCAGTAAGAGCTATATTATATTTGTATAAGACACAAGCATATTATATCTACTTTCTCATGAAGGTATACACTGAAAACAGGCTTGAATTGATTTTGCTATGTACTAAAGCTGAGTGGTGTAAAAATGTTGTATTCACTGTCTATATTCATGTAATCTTTGATGAAAGTTTGTGTTACTTATGTTTATAGGTAAGTGCAACATTGTGCAAAACATGTATGATGAGCTGTTTTCTTGATTTTATTGGGGATGACGTATGAACAGAAATTATTTTGTAAACTGAAAAAAAAGTGTAGTAAGTGGAGTAATAAAACTCTGTTGGTTGCTATGGAGGCTGGAGCACTCTTACCATAAATCAGGTCCTCAACCAGGCCCTCAACCAGGCCCTTAGCATTATGGGAGATGTAGTGCTGCAGCAGCTGGAGGGCCGCAGGTTGGACACCCCTGCCATAAGTATTACAATTTACAGATAAGCCATATATATTCATAATACCCCTTATTATTATTATTCTTTTCTATATGCATAGGTTAGCGCAGGGCTAGTGAATATCGATTGCTTTTTACCTATAATGAAATATTATTTTGGTTCTTCTTAATAAGAGCTGCTACAAGATTGGATTTGAAAAGTGTAATTTAGGTATTATGGATATATCCCATTATACTCATTTGTTATTTTGTTTTAGTTTAGTTTTTGGTTTTATTTCTTTCTGGGAGTTAGTTGTGTCCTAGTTAGTTGTGTCCTACTGTAAAGACATTGGTTTGGGTTATAAAGCCCTCAACTAGTCAGTTTATCTTCTAGCACCGTAGAAAATGATGGCACTATATAAATCAATAAACAATAATGATAATAGCTGTATTTTTCTTAGCTAGAGCTCACATTTGTTTTGCTACCAGAGGTTAACCAAACCTCGATATCAGCATGCTAATATTTGGGACAATTTTCTCTCTTTTTGGCACAAGCAAAGAAGGTAATGTAACTTGGGCCAGACCAATTTTCATATTGTTTTGTGGATGTTATTAATGGTTTCCACCTGTCCTAAAAGTCATGCTAGAGATCTAGTTTTGCAGTGAAATTAAATCACAGCTCCTTATGTATAACTGCACAAACACTTATACAAAGTCACATACATCAGTTTGGAAAGATTATGAGAGGTAACAATGAAAAAAATGGATTTTCAAGCAAGAGAGGTCTTTAAAAAAAATGAATTTTACTGTTTTGTTAAATACCTTTAATTGGTACTTTTTACTACACCATCTCACAGAGTTGCTCTGTTTTATTTTGTTATAACCATGATTCATTCTTAATTTACAATTAGGTCCCCGTATTATGGTCTGCTAAATCCTATCCATCCTTGAAGCCTCTGGGCAGTTATATTGCTGATCTTGTACAAAGATTGCATTTTTTTAAGGTAAGCTTACAATAAACATACGTACACAGTTAACTTTTCTTTGCTGGATGGGTTGGAAAGCACTGCTTTGACGGTATCAACAATAGCAACCCTTGGTACTGAAATGTTCAACCAATTCTACTTTTTTACATAAAATGAAGATTTACAGTATAACAACAACATCAGTTTCTGCTGTGGATGTATTCCCATTTACATCAAGAGAACATTTGTGATAATAGATATCTACAATCTTTCATCACAAGTCAGGCAGGATTTTTTTTTTATTTTATTGGAAAATAAAGATTCCTTGTGGTACAAACTTAAAACACCCTCATTTCCAAGGATTTCTGTGCAGATGGCCAATATTTGGAGCTAGCTTTACAGGAGTGAGACATTATTTGTCTGAGGATATCTGAACTGTGTGGGTAATAATTTAATGCAGTGTTTACACGTCAAAGCCTTTCCATAGACACCTGCCAGCGGATTGTGAGTGACAGGACACTACATTCTTTTCAGAAGCAGTAGTAAATTATAAGTTTACTGTGGCGTGAGTCATCCAAATCCTTCTTCAAACTGTGCAATGTCTATTCTCCACAAGCTGATATGAGCCAGATGCTACCTAGAAGGGGAAAATTGACCATTTCACTGCTGGGATACATTGAACATCCTGTGTTGAGAGTAGTTGTCTTTAAATAGAATTTTCAATGGAATTATTTTGCTGTGGCTCAGTATGTGTGGAAAAAAAATCAACCTATTATGTATGTTTCACAGTGCCAGTGTGTTGTATTTGAGTACAATATACATTTATACCTTTAGGGCTGTTTGCCTACAACCACATCCTGCAGTCTACATCATGGGTTGATTCTCAAACTACTGTCTGCCATTTGATCTCTCATTGCTTGCCTGCATTTTAGGAGTGGATCCAAAAGGGAACACCAAAAGTTTTCTGGATTTCTGGATTTTTCTTTACTCATTCTTTTCTAACGGGAGCATTGCAAAATTATGCCAGAAAATACAAGACTCCAATAGACTTGCTGGAGCTTCACTTCCATGTAACCCAGCATGAGAGTGCCCATGAAATTGACAGTTCTCCGGTAATGTTTTTGTCCCATTGTTATATGTTTTTCGGTAGTCTACATTTGTGACTAGCAGATCAATTATGTTTTATGAAGGCATCACTTGACTACAACATGTGAGGCCCTTACGCAGAAGCAGCGTCTTTAGCAAATTATGTGTTAATCTATGTGTTAATCTATGTGTTAATTTTTTCTGTGTGTTTAACAAAAAAAATTTAAAAAAACGTTTCATAAAAGTGATATTACAGGTACATTACCGATCCTCAAATGTTCATCAAATAATGTGTGTATGCCAGACAGACCATACCAATAAAATGCCACTTAATCTAGTCCTGTTAGTAAGGCTTTGAAATCAGCCCCAGACAATGAATTATATTTTAAGTTTCTTTGGGGGGAAGTTCAATATTTAGCTCCCTCTTTTGCTGTTTTCTCTGCTGGGTCCAATGCCAAACATAGACTTTGTTAGATGCCATGAAGTCACTGACACAAGAGATGCTTCTTCAGTTAAACAAGGTGTATCTTGACACCCAGTATGCCTCCCTCTCACACATCAACTACACCAATGTGGATCCAAAGAGAAACGCCACAACGCATTGGTGCCTAATTCTGGCCTGGTAACCTTGCAAAAAACAAAAAGTCTCCCACTGGATGGATCAGACAGACACCACATTTGGCATCCAACAATCAGATTGTGTGTAGTTCATCCAAGCAAATATCAGACATTCCCTAGTTGTGAAGCCCCTGGGAGAGGAAGTCCAACATCAGACATACCACTGGAACACACTGTTTTATAAGGAAATATAATTAATATTCTACAGAACACTGATGATCAGGGAGGCATTTGTTATTATTTGTTACATGTATCTGTTATTCAGTATAAATATTCTAAAAAATTATTTTCCTAGTAGTAACTAATTTAAAATTTAACTTCTTTGCAGCTGGATGGTATATATATCAGTGGTCTTTATATTGAAGGCGCGAGATGGGACCGGAAGACAAGATCAATCTCTGAATCTTTCCCCAAAGTATTATACGAAAGCATGCCCATTGTATCCTTGCACATAAAAAATGTCTAACATATATGTTTGCTCAGAATTAAATAGCCACCAAAATAATAAAGGGGCCATAGTATTTTTTTGTTTCAAATACCATGCCCTCCCCTTATTTTCAATACACTAGCATAAGTAAAATGGAACTGTAAGCTAGTAAACAAATGCCTTCAATAAGGTTTCACTTACGTGACCTAGGTTTATTTACTGAAAAGATTATATATCTTATCTTGCAACTGACCACATCTTTGATTGTCTGATTTATATAACAAATATGTTAAAACTGCCATACTTTACACAAAGGCAGTTATTTCTGTCATGTATTCCTTATGAAATATGTGATGGTTTGTAATATTTTTTTATATGAAGCAAAAATTATGGTTCATCATTCAAAATATACCATATGGTATGATGCAGGAGTAAATTAACTAGTTTTGCAAAAACAGAGGAGGTCATTGGTTTTGTATTTATTGTCCCTTCTCATGACAATTGTTCTCAAATTAACTGCCATCGTTAATTTATTATTTTCATTTTAATAGAGTAGTCCCAATTAACCACATCAGTTGATGATGTTTGACCAAAGACATGTATATGCAAGCATATATATATTTATCAATCACATTCCTTCACAAACCAATCAAGATTTGGCTACTACCTGGTGTCAAAATGGCCACAATGGATTCTCTCTATGCATGTCCAGGTAGAATCTGATTGTTGAAACTGAAATTTAAGGTGCAAATGTACGGTATGTTTGTGTAGAGCAAATTACCACAAAAATGTCAAAGATACGTGACTTATCACCAGGGACTAATCTCTCACAAGATAATACTGGCTCTTATACATGTATATGTGAAAATGAGGACTAACTCGGATTTTGTAAAGGCACCTTATAGTATATGGTTATCTCTACATACACCATAGGGTCATTCATTCAACTGGACTGTTCCATGTTCTTACAACAAGAATGGTCAATGGAAATAATCTGTATCTTCAGTGTGGATAATTTGTACAGGATTGTGATGGATATGTCAATAAGGGCATGTATATTTTAGGTGTTAGTATTCTGCTAACTTCTGCTGCTTCTGTTACACTTTAGAAAAAAGTAAACATCAACTGCTATGACAGATCTATGACCATGCTTACCCCTAAGCAGATCAGTCATAGCCTAGTTCAATGACCAGTCAATTTGTAACATTTGTAAGCAACAGTAGGTAATTTTGTGCCTCTACAAATTAATCTACCAGTTTAAAAGTAACAATTTTTTTTAATGGTGTGTGTCTTTGTGGATAGGCTACTAAATATTTTTTATCTTTTAGTTTACAAGACAAGTGCTAGACGCGGGGAGCTTTCCACAACCGGACATTCAACAAACTATGTGTTAACTATCGATTTGCCTACAGAAAGACCTTCAAACCACTGGGTGAACAGAGGAGTTGCTTGTCTCTGTCAACTGGATTATTAATTGATCGACATGCATGCAAAGCAATGTGTCAAGTTATAAAATAATTCCACTCACTGACTCTGTAAATATATAGTTATATGATGTATTGCTTAAATAAAAATGGGTATATGCTTTATGTAATTTATACTCTTATTTACTTAGATATGATTGCCAAACCAGTAAAATAATCCACTGCTTTCTTAAAATGGCATAATATAAAATTCTGAAATAACATAAAAGGCAGATACAGTTTGGGTGTTCCCCATATGTCAGAACTCTACTCCATGTTCACCTCTCTGTCTCCCTACAAGTAATGATGTATTACCTTAGATGTTCTGCCCCATATACAAATCCCAACAGCCAAACGTCCATCTTCATTCTACTCCTACAAAGCCAACCTCTACTGCACGTTACCACCAAAACCTGTCCTTCTCCTTATAATTAAGGCTAGATTAATAAGCATAATTTATTAAGAATCAATAAGTAAATGTATTTTATTCATTCAATTAAGATGCCAGGTAGTTAAGAATATGTTGTGTTTAAACATACATTAAATATTGTATACTTATCACTGTTCAAATATTTTAAAATGTAATGTAATTTTTATTCATGTTTTTCAATAAACAATTGAAACATACCGGTAGTTCAAATATTTTTATAGGTTTGTCTGTCTATAAAAGAAAATAACATATTTTTTTACGCTATTTAGGGCTATATAAGAAAATAGATACTTTAGGATACTGTTTGAAATGCAAGGGTTGACTAAAATAACCTGTTGTATTTTTCAATTTAATGTGAATTTAATTTGCTAAGTTATAACTTAAGTTGTTAGACCGCCACACCACATTGTAAGAACAGCTAACCACAATACAAGCCACTGCAGCTTATGCATATAATTAAATGGTACAGTACATCAATAATCAACAAAACTTAAGTGCCAAAAAAACTAAACTGCTTTAATATTATATGAAAATTAGCTATAAATTATAGTATGCCATCGCACATTATTATTATTGGCAACACATTTTAGCAGCTGATGATATTATTGTTGACTTTACTTTTGATTTTGACCATTTATAAGCACACATAAGGTCATTAGTCCACATACTTAAAAATTACACATGTACCGTATTTGCTCGATTATAAGACGAGGTTTTTTTCAAAGCAAATGCTCTGGAAAATACCCCACGTCTTATAATCGAGGTCATCTTCTAATCAGACCTCTAAAAATGTCTGCTGGGGCCATGCTGCTTACCGGGCTTTAGTCACGAGCAGCATCTGTGCTACCAGCAGCAGGAGAACAGGAAGCGTCCTCACAGAACTCTAC
>VKOC01000003.1:11605203-11635733 GCA_009364415.1 Spea multiplicata | reverse complement strand
GTGTGGATTGGTGTATGTGTGTGGATGAGTATGTGTGTGGATTGGTAGGTGTGTGAGAGTGATGGGTGTTATGCTGTACCATTTCCAATGTCTTTTTCATGATCTAATTATGCTCAAAAAGTACATCATAACCCCCATCACTCTATACTGTTCCATACAGTGGCAGAGCTGGGAGGCAGAGGCCTTGCACCCCCACCGCAGGACTCCTGAAAGGTAAGTAAACTTCAAAGAGGGAAAGGGTAGATAGTTAGAAGGGGGTAGTTGCGGCAGGCTTAAGGGGCTCTGCGTTAATGCGGCCATATAGGACCAGTCAGTCCGGTCCTGACTGGGCCTATTTTAAGGTGGGGGTTACATAGTGAAAAGGGGGAACATAGTGAGAAGGGGCAGATAAGATGAAGAGAGGGGGTAGTGTGAATGCGTATGAGAATGAATAAATGTGTGGATTAATTGTGTGAATGCGTATGACAATTAATGAATTCATGTGAGGATGAATTGCTTGAATGATTTGTGAGACTGCATTAATGAATGTGTTAATGATTTGTGTGAATGATTAAATGCAAAGATGGTACATGAAGGGTGGGCTTTAACAATAAATAAATAAATATGGGCTGCTCAGGCTTAAATGCCCGGGCCTATTTTTTGTCCCAGTCCGGGCCTGGTAGTAGCTAGTAGTTTGTCAGTTAACCCCTTAATGACAAAGCCTGTACATGTACGGGCTCAAAATGCATTGTTTTCAATGGGTTTAGGGACTGCCCATTGTCCTTAAGAGGTTAAAGATAAAGAAATACTCTACCCAGGTGCCACTAACTCTAGACTCACCCCTCTATAATACATACACACTATTGTGATTGCCATGGTTATACCCTCATATCCAAACTAGAATCCAGGGGCATTGAGGGAGGAAAGCGAGACAGAGGTTTTGAGTCTTAAAAAGTGACTACGCCTCCTAAGCTGTGTGTGTAGTTCCAATAACCTGAGGCTACATAAATGTGCAATGACAGAACCATAGTGAGAAATACGTACTATAGCTTAGAGCATTACTCTATTTTAACATTTTACGTTGACCTATGAGAAATATAAAACTATTTTATATGTTCTTCCCCATTCCCATAGTTCTTAAAAAATCTGCATTCAGTCCTATTAGCTAATCATGGGTAAACACATATTTATTTTAAATGTTGCCACAATCTATCTGAAGGAGTGAATAATAGGAGGTCCCTAAGTAAAGAGCTATTCTAAAATTGAGCAAGAATATGGTTAGGCAATCAAAATGTAGCTGATCAAAATGATAGAAAGCAAGACAATATATTTCATTAGTTAGTAGTCCACTAGTTACAGCTAAGAAGTTGAATAATGCTTTATAAAGAAATTAACATTGAATACAGTGAAAGCAAAGCCTACTCCACTGCTATCATGGTACAGAATTATCTGTCTTATCTATTTTATACTGACCATTCTTAGAAAACCAAGGAATAGTTTTGAAAGCACTGATATACTTTTGGTGTATATATTACAAAATAAACAGGCAGATACATAGCATCTTGGGTTTAGGCACTAAACTGAACTATTCCTAAGTTCCCAGCTACTACCTTTCTCCCTAGAAACACCCACAGTCATTGTTTTCTATTTATTCTAAAATGTGTTTTACGAGTTTTATAGTGATCTGGAGCACAATATACACAAATTTACTTCTGGAGCTTAAGGAGGAAATGTCGCCCACACAGCTTTTAGAATAACCACATGCATTAATTCAAATGTTCCATTACTTGTGTTTTGTTGCTTTGCATTTTGTACAACTAATTTACCTTGGTAGAGCTGGGATCTGTGGCTAAAGGTGACAAATCCTGCATAACTGATTATTGTCCCCAATTTGTCCCTCGTCATCATCACTCATCCTTTGAAACGCTACTGATAAGTTACCACCAAATGGGAAGAATACATTTTAATCAGGTAATCCTGTGAATAAGATGGTAACCAATGATACAGTTTAATATTATAATCTGCAAGACCTAGGACTTGGGGAAACAAAAGACCTGCTTTACTTTTTTGTGGTATCTTATATTGATTTTAAGGGTATGCCCATTATTGGCTCCAAACATAAAAAATCCCCTGGCTTCTAAATCCATAAAATTGTCTAGATTCTATCTGGTGTAGATTCTTTAGACAATTTATCACATCAGCTTTTTACAGATAAGAGAACTCAACCATATCTCTGTAACAATCAATGCTGAAGAAATGGAATCCTCTACAGTGGCAATTTTCTCAACATTTATTACATGCCATCTTTGACAGTAACCTTAAAGATGAAGGCGTCTTCCATTAACTGTATTGTTTATCTGAAATACATATTAATTGACATTGCATTTGGAAGTGAAACATGTAGAATTTTGATCCCATGTAATACTAGGCATTTGTCCGAAAAAAGGCAATTCAGAAAAGGTCTTTGTGAAATTTCACACCAGGTGCACTTAGGATGTTGTACATAACAATTACAAAATATGAATATAGCAAATTTATTGAGGTTAAAGCAAATTATGCTTTATTATGCATGATAGCCAAAGCATTTGTTAAATTACAGCTTTCACTTTGGTGCGACCTGCTTTTGGCAATCTATGTAAGGGTATAAGGGATGAGGAGAAGGGGGGGTTATCACTAGAAGATGAAACAAGGTAGCGAAAATTATTTTGCTACCTTGTGCTACAAATCTATGCTTCCATTAAATAAAGTAGCTCCTTACTTTTAAGCCTAAAGTCTCCACATATGACAAAAAACAGTTAAAGTGTATTTACTCTTGCATTTTACTTACCTTACGTATAAAAAAGGAATACTCATCTACCCGTTATCCTCTGGCACTTTTTAAGCGGCTTCCTTTGCAACATGGAAGCCTCCTGGAGCTCAGAGATATAGTCAAACACAACCTGACGTGTGACATTATGACGTAAGTACAGAGGTCATGTATTGCTGTATATGGCACAGTTGCAGCCTTATTCCTAGCAATATATGGCTTCAAGCATGGGTTTTCTGATGTTATTGGCTGCAAATGAAACATTTGAATGGGATATGTGCATTGCACACTGCCTTAAGTACATCCTCCAGGATGTCTGGGGGCAGATCCCATATAATTCATCATGACAGAAGACACTTAAGGACACTATGGGTCGGTAATTCTACTGCTTCATCACCTTGTCATCAGCAACTGTTAGCATAACCTTGCTAACCCTATTTAGAGGTTGCCAGTTCAGCCACTAAGGGGGGCCAGTATGGCCTAAGTCACCAAGTTATTGAGCAAATCAAGCCAGGCCCACCGTCTGGATATCAGAATATCTTTCCAGAAGCTCACAAGGACCCAGAAAGACAGAAGATGTCATTTTTTATGCCCTTCTATATTAACAAGCCTGCTTATGTGCTTGAACCATCTTGCCCAGCCCTAATTTTTCTGATTTTTAAATGGTTAGAGAATGCTTTGTTCTCTGTGTGTGTTTCTAAACTTATTGAGAACGAGGTAGAAAAGAGTTGTAATTCAAAAACAGATTGTTGCAGTAGTGGCTGAGAATAGCATTTTGATGAGTATACACCAGTGAACCAAAATCAATTATATAGAGAGAGAGAAGCACATCTATTTAACCATATTAGGTGGTGAGGAAATTCTTGAGGGAGATTTGTCTTATTTATGTTCTGCAAAAGTGGGACATCTAGGCTGAGTCAGACAATGTAACCAGACGTATAGACGTGAGGAACAAGCGCAAGCATATATCACAGTGTGTAAGCAGAAGAAACAGGATACAGCATAATGTGCCTCTATTTAACATTTCCCTTTTAATGTATGCTGGAAAACACTGCATATTTTAAAACACTGAGAAGTAAATTGAACAATTATCTTTAAAAAAGTCATTACGTAACAATTTTCTGTATGTATGCAAACTTCTATATATTCATACAGTTTGCATACATACAGAAAATTTATGACAAAATATAATTCATATTTTTTTTTATAAAAACCATGAAAGTAAAACAGTGTGCTGAAAAAATGTTTTTGTCATGAATGTCACACCAAAAAACGTTATTTATTTATTCTGGCAAAATGGACAATGGCACAATGGTTACGGTAATATTTTCACTTTTCTCCATCAAAATCATGACATTCTGAGAGGTCATGTACTGCACAGTAAACAAAATCAAAGATAGTAGTCAAATGTTTAGACATTGTCGTACTATGAATTATGTATCCAAGTTATACATACATGGCTCGATTGATTATAGGCAGCACCCTAATAGTTTGGTGCTTTTTAAACGAAAAAATTATTTTTAAAGAAAAAAATATTTATTTATTTTTTTGGTATCTATTATGCAGTGAGTCAGCATAGGTTATATACAAACAGAAATTTGGAAAACCAATAGCCATTGTAAGGTACCCCCTTATTTCATAATACACCTTACTTATAGATATTCCCCTCTGCCTCCCTGATATGCCACTATGCCCCCCAGATATGCTTTATGCTCCCCTAGAAATGCCAATCTGCCCCCAGATATGCTTTATGCCCCTAGACATGCCACTCTGCCCCCCATTATATGCTTTATGCCCCTAGAAATGCCACTCTGCCCCCAGATATGCTTTATGCTCCCCTAGAAATGCCACTCTGCCCCCCATATATGCTTTATGCCCCCTAGAAATGCCACTCTGCCCCCAGATATGCTTTATGCCCCCCCTAGAAATGCCAACTGCCCCCCAGATATGCTTTATTGCCCCTAGACATGACACTCTGCCCCCCAGATATGCTTTATGCCCCTAGAAATGCCACTTTGCTCCCTAGATATGCCACTCCCCCACCCAGACTTACCAATGCTCCCTGGTGTCTAGCGGGCCTGGCCGGTGGACTTCCGCTGCCGACACTTTTGCCGGGGCTTCTATGACGGAGAAGCACCGCAGCCGGTGAACGCAATGGAATGTTGTGTCATGCCGGTGCTCCACCATAGAAGCTCCAGCAGCTGTCTACGCGCATCGCGCGGACGACCACGGCTGCAGGATCCAGGTCCCCTGCAGAACTAAATGAAAAAAACATCCGCTGTCCCGGGTGTCGGGCGATACGAATTGTGCATCCCTGCGCTAAACCCCGATTATAGGCCGCACCCCCACTTTAAAGACTTAAATTGGGGGGGGGTGCTGCCTATACGGTATGATATATATATATATATACACTACTGTTCAATACTGTTTAAGGTCACCTACCTGTTTTCTAATAATGAATTATCCTTTAAATCTTCAATGTGCCATTGGAAGACATAATTAATCTAAGTGAATAAAAGTGAAGCATATGATATACTTCCAGTATACTTATCACAGTATACTTATCTCAAGGAAGACACCAAAATCCTTATTTTTAGCTGCAGAACAATCAGGCAGTGCTGAGCTCATACTGGTTGCATAAAGCAATAGGGAAACATGGTGAAGTCATGAGCCTCTACATATTTGTTGTCATTTGTCTGTTGAGGTTTGGACAACGAAGAATGACAGCACAATAAGTTAAGGATGAACAAAAGATATGCCCTTGTTTTGTCGACATGTCTTTTAAAGGCTTTTGTGAATTCTACCCTACTTGCCATATTCCTCAGCCCCTGTTGAAACGTTACCATATGTTTCAATACTTTGTTAGTTTCATGGTCGTTTATGTGATAATGTGCGATTATTATATTTTGATCTGCCTGTTAAATTCCTATTATTGTCACTTTTATTGAAAGGTGGTGCTAGGGGGTTACTTTTCAGGTAAATTTTTACCTAGCACTTGGGTTGAGATTGGTTTCCTATATAAAATACAGTATTTGAGGTAGAGTATCTTGATTTGTGATACCGCTAGCAAATACAAGATTGCATGTGATTTGTCAGATTAGAAAAATAACAACATGATTTATTATATGTCAAAGCATTACAAGGACTCTCTATCTGCTTGGGTACTTTGTGGGGATTATTGTATTTTCAGTATACATTGTCCACTCAGGTAGATAAAAGTCCAAATTATTTGTAGAGCAAATGCAAACTTCTCTGTATCTTGCCAGGTGTAGGCTCCTCAAATACATTCATTTGAGATTGTTTGGATATGTTTGTACAATGTTCATTGACGTGCATTCATTTTAATCATAAATGTCTTTGTTTGACAAATGGGAGTCAGAATGTTGCCCAAAAATATAATCCACTAATTTTTCTATTTAATTAAACAACCAAAACATGATTTTGCTATATGCATAATTATACATATGACAACATAAGTGGTCATCCAGTTGGGCATAAAAAGGAACACATTAAAATGTAACAATCTTTTGAGAGCTATAATAATGAAGCTACCAATGCATGTAATTTATTTTTACGTTATTTTAGCAACAGATGGAAAAATGAATTAATGCACAATTTCACTTCATTAAGATACATATATTCCCACCCATTTCATATTGCTGCTTTTAGAAAATGTGTAGATGCAAGTTTAATGGTAAAATATTTTTGTGAAATGATCCAAACTTTCATCAGGTGGAAATGATGCAGACTTTCTTTAAACCTTAGAATGCTAGGACGAGTCTAGATTTATATGTCATATGCTTTAAATAACAATTTGGAGAAAGAGATGCACTGGAATAAGTGAACAATGTGCCTATGATATAGAGTCAGCCAAGTGGAAAAATATATATATATTTTCAATAGAAGATGTATGGATCGGATGAATTACTTTCCATTTATTCATTCTTACTGCTATTAAGGAAAGTTAACATATAAAACTACCAAACCATAAATCATTAAAAAGGCTCAAGCATCATTTTTACATTCATAGTGACCTAATGACTCATGTTAATAGATTCTTTGGTGCAGCTTACAGTTATTAGTAATTGATTGTATTTACAACATTCACGTAACATTCTGGGTGTCCCTTGATGTAAATCTAAACACCATTCTCACTGATAGTTTGACACTTTTGTTTAAAACCATCATAATCCACCTTTTAATCTTCTCTTGCATTTATCATCACAAGCTTTTAAACTCATTGTAAGTTAGGGAAAGGCTGGTAGAGTAGTTTTGTTAGCATTTGGATAACTGCTACATTGAATGTTGTGTGCATATCAGCTAAAGTACTGCACACTTTTACAGTCATTATAAGGTACAAACCTCATTTGGTAGATTTCAGACTACACTTTTTGAAAGATTGTGTACCTTACTAGGTGGCTCAGATTTTTAAGTCAGTAAAGTGTATTAACTTGCCGTAAACATAAATATGTGGACTTCTTCAAAAGGAGCCAGACATTTCTCCAATACCCACACAATTTTAAGAAAGTAACTTGTATTTTAGAAGTTACAAGCTGTTTTCTCAAGGTCAATAGCACCGCCTACTTGCAGACACTGATCCGTTCAACAACAGTCACTCACTGCTCCTGTAGTTAAGAACACCATTTTTACCTTGATCAGCATAGGAGGTTTCCAGTATCATTTGTGAGCAAATAAGGAAAAACCCTTGATGCTGAAACAGTAAAAGAAGATGGCTTCATCAGCCCCTGCTGAGTGGCTAAAATATGTCTCATAAACCATTGGCCTACAGAACATGAGGTGTATCTCTTTAGATACATCTTGTTTTTGGAAAGTTCCAGCAGGAAACAAAAAAAGCTTTGGCTTGTTATTTTAAAAGTTATTTAAAGTGTTCAGATTGAAATCAATTCTAAATTTATAATCTTCCAAAAATAACATAGAAAGACATAAGGTTGAGAAGATGAAAGAATAAAGGGTTTATTCACTAAACCTCCCTAGGCACTGCAGTATAATGGACTGTAGCTAACTGGACCTTTAATATTATAAAATAGTTAAACTCAATCAGACTGGAATTAGTATATATGGGCCAAATAGATACCGCATGGAAATGTTTATTTCATGGTTACACATCTGAGATACAAATTCACGCTTTTATTGGATCCCAAATCTCTTAAGATAGCATGTGACAAAATAAGTAGTTAAATAAATACAACCCAATCACATCGCCATTATATGTCATTTTTAATAGCACCTTTTTTTTTTAGAAAGACTATTATGTTCCAGTCACTGTGAAAACTATTCTTATGCAGGTGCGTAGAAGAGAAGAAAAACAAGATATAATTGTAATGTTGCATGAAGCTATAATTTGCTTATGTTAAAGGAAACACCTTCATTTAAAGTTTACTTTAAAGGCTGTTGAAGAACACAACAGAGCTTCTTTTAACATTTTAATTCAAAACATAGAATGTTTTCAGTTTCAAGACCTTCATTTCACTGAAATCAAATGTACAATGAATCAAATACATAGCCCCCATTTTCTTTTTTCAGCTGTCTTGCTGGTTATGTTTAGGGTATATAATTACCTGATATATTTAATAACTACAGGTGTTAGAGCTTATGAAAGTTAAGGGAGCTATCGAAGAGTGATGTATCTTTTTTCCCTCTTATTTTAAGTGCTACCATTTTGCATTGATAGAAGAAAATGTTCGAAACAGATGCAAAAGCTTTAAAAGATCATTTTTTCCCACCAAAGCTGCAACTACTCCAAAAGTTTACAAAATATTTTAAAAGGGTCTTGTCAGTACCATGTCGAAATAGTAAAAGTGAACCTGGCACTTTAAGGCCAGTGGCCGATCAATCACTTGGTGCATCCAGTCTTTCCCCAGATGACCATAGGAGTGGGGCAAGTTCAATGGCAAGTACTACTGGCCATTAGTCTATTAATGTGCAATTAGCAGGGTTTTTTTAAGGCCTTGAACAATAACAGCTGGACATGGATGGGATATGTTGAAAAGGTATAATGTAGCTACAACTTATTAAAAAAAATGTAAATGCACATTTCATTCTTAATGGGAATGTGACGGCATGGAATCTGTATTCTGACCCTGTGTTCACTGCTAAGAGGGCTGTAGCAAATCTTTCACATGTCATTCAGACATAAAGGTGAATTGAGCGTACTGTCCTGTTAATTCTCTTCTGATAAAAGGTTTAAGTGGCTAAACTGGAACATTGATTTTCTTTATTAAAACACCTCAAGGTATTTGGAACAAAGCGAAGGGGGTCCATTTTATTTCTAGTTTTAGAAAGGGGCCCGCAATATGTTCCTTAATAAGAGTATCTGCATTACATTAAGGAAATGTAGAATTTAGATAAATAAAATAAGTGGGTTTCACAGCCACAAGTCTGAAGATCATTAGAACAGGTTAAGGAATTGTGCTTTCATGCTTTGAAGGACAACAGATTCAGGAACTTTCCACTTCACATTGTGAACATTAATTGCAGAGTAAGGAGGGCAGGCAAATACGCACTGCATGTAGAAATGTAATTAAAGAGGTTTTTGGCCTGCAGTTCATGTCTGAGAGGGGAAAAAATCTGTTGGATTATCAAACACACACAGTATGTTAGAAATCACCATTTTACTCTGTAAATTAGGAAAAAGGACTTATCGCAGAAACTTTTGAATATATGAGTAGGAAAAGGATTTCATAGGAATTCATTTTGCTTTTTCATAAATTGAACACAAGTTTATGCTCTAAAACGGAATCGTTTTTTAAGACTGAAGGAAATTGAAGTATATATTTTTTTTCTAAACTTACTGTGCATACATTAAAAGAATAACCATGACTGTTACATTTAATTACAAATTATACTTTGTGCAGACCATTCTGTGTGCCTGCTAGTCCCTTCCCTTTTCGAGGATCAGGCTTGATTAGCATGCATTAATATAAAACAAACAGGGCATGGCTGAGTAAAGGGTTATTCATTGGTAGTGTGAAAATGTGTATCCCATTTATACCAACACAAGCACAGAGACCGCATTGTATTGTCTGGCTTAGATAATGTACAATTAATTTAATGTAATTGATGCTATAAAGCAGCTTTTAGAAACGAGTAAGCATATTCTACATACACCTAGTTCAAGCCCTTAAGGACAGAAGACATAATATTACGGCTCTGCAAAACCTGCCGTTAAGCCTGAGGATATAATATTACTTCATCCAGTACTTTGAGTGATTGCTGCTAATTTAATAATTGGTTTTCTTTTTAGCTGTTTCATCTACTATAGAGTATATAATCAATCTTTAACCACAAAAAAGGACATACCATGGCATATGAGGTGTTTCTGAAATCAGGACAAATTATATATTTACCTAGGGTTTCTAAAAGTACCAATTATACCGGAAATAAATATAGAATTTTTGTAGTTAAGCTATATAAGAGGAGGTAAAATAATGCTGGAAAACAAAATAGAAAGAGTGCTAAAAACCCTTTAGTTAAGTTGGAGAATACAATATGGATGCATACAAACAAATGCAGACTATATAGAATGCATGGAATAGGTATTGGTTATACACAAAGGTATCTCATTCCATTTGTGCTGGTCATGCTAGTTCCTATAAAAATTGTGAATACAATATCCAATATATTCTTACAAACTGCAAAAGAAATGGTTTAACACTTCAATTCATCTGTCAAAGCAACCTTTCCATGCAGCTTGAAGATTATGCTATACTTAAACATTTTTATAGCCACACTTCATATAAAACTTTCATTATCAGAAACAGAACTACAACCATTTATTTAAGGATTTTGTGCTGGTGTTAAAGTGGAGCTGTAGTGGTTGGAATTAAAGATTGCTGCTTAAAATACAAGGTATGGTTACATACAAGGTTATTGACAACAAAACTACATTTAAACACAAACAAGTGATAGGCTGGAAATTGCATTAATTCCATTTTATATTAAACTATATCTGCAGGAGCTCTTAGGGAAATTACAGTCTAGACATACATGAAGAAAGACCCACATAAACAAGAAAGAACTCGGTCCTGCTACGGATTAACTAACTTTTTTTGCTTTTTGATTGAAAAATTCAATGGAAACTGTGTTAAGTGTTTGCACCCTTATTAAACAGTCACCTAAAATCTATAATTCAATGAAACATTAAGTAATTGCCATTTATTTCCAAACCATTCAATTCTACAAACCCAACTGTGACTCCAGCAGTGCATTTCTATGCTAGCCAGCTTTTGTTATCAGTATCTCTGCATGAAAGGTGATTTTATTTGACTGTTAACAGAAAAACACAAAATGGAACCACATTTCTGTGCATTTAAAGAAACAGTGAAATTAAAAGATTTTATTAAATGTTTTTAACAGATTAAAGAAAGACAAAGCTATATTTTCAAAGTTAAAACAAACACAAAGGATGCAATGAAAATGTGTTTACTTCAATACAAAATACCACAATACCAATTGTGGTGTTACAAAAATATATACTTTGATTAATTTGATGAACACTTTAGATGCATCCTAAACTGTCTTTTCTACTTCTCTGGTTTTCCTCCCTTTAGCAAGCTCCTTTTCTCCTGTTTTCCTTTCTTTTCTGCCCAATGTCATTTTGCACCTCACTGTCTAACAGTCACGGCTTCACCTTGCATTCCAGGCTTCTGTATGAATTATATGGGCTTTGTGACTATTTTCACTTTTAGCCTGTAGTGGCTTTGGACCTCTCAGTTTAATCTTATTGGTGTCAGCTGGGCCTTGTGTACAACGTTATCCTGTGCAGCCCTGACCTATAAGTAGCTGAGGCTACTGTTGCAATCTTGTGTTCTGAGTCTGAACTTGGCTCCCTGATCTGTTGCTACTTTCACTGCCCTGTGCTAGCCAGCAGGCCCGGCCGGGCCACGGCAGGGCCGCATTGACTTAGGGGCTGATGGAGCTGCAGCTCCAGGCCCCTACCCTACCTACGGCCGCATTAACCGCTGCAAAAACCCGATGTTTTAATTTAAACCCTGTGCGGCCGCAGACCTCTAAGGCAGGCCATGGTGGGGGCCTTTGGGGTGTGCGACCGCACAGGCGCCACACTGCAGGGGGCGGCGGGCGGGGGGCGGTACGCACCGGGTGCCGCTCATCAGGGGGTGCTGATTTGCGGCACCCGGCACCCCTCCAGAGACGGACAGCAATGTCCGCCGCTGGAGGAACAGGCTCGCTAGGGAGCAGTATCGGAGGTCTTTAACAGACCTCCGGTTCCCTTGAGTGATTTTAAGCCGGGTTCAACCTGTCTGTTAAAGACCTCCGATACCGCTCCCTTGTGATCCGCGCGGCAACAGCTGCTGTGCGCCGGGGTTTGTTGTCAGATCCAGGCGCACAGCAGTGAAGCCGCGCCCACCGCTGTCCGTGCCCTCTGAACCCGGAAGAAGACAGAGAAGACAGAAGAACTGAAGAAGAGGAGCGAAGAAGAGGAAAAGAAGCTGAAAGAAGAAAGGAAAGGTAGGAAAGCATTAAGTGAGAGTGGATTGGTATATGTGTGGCTTAGTATATATGTGTGGATTAGTATGTGTGTGGATTAGTATATATGGTGTGTGGTTTGGTATATATGTGTGGTATGGTATATACGTGTGGATTGGTGTATACGTGTGGATTGGTGTATACGTGTGGATTGGTGTATACGTGTTGATTGGTATATATGTGTGTGAATTGGTATGTGTGTGGATTGGTAAGTGTGTGAGAGTGATGGGTGTTATGCTGTACCATTTCCAATGTCTTTTTCATGATCTAATTATGCTCTAAAAGTACATCATGACTCCCATCACTCTATACTGTCCCATACAGTGGCAGAGCTGGGAGGCAGAGGCCTTGCACCCCCACCGCAGGACTCCTGAAAGGTAAGTGAACTACAAAGAGGGAGAGGATAGATAGGAGGGGGTAGTTGCGGCGGGCTTAAGGGGCTCTGTGTTAATGCGGCCATATAGGACCAGTCCTGGAGCTGCAGGTGCGGTCGCAGTTGCTGCTTGTTCCGGCAACAAGGTAAGTAGGGTGAGGGAGGGGGGAGAAGTGGGGAAGGGGGTTACATAGTGAGAAGGGGCAGATAAGATCAAGAGAGGAGGTAGTGTGAATGCGTATGAGAATGAATAAATGTGTGGATGAATTGTGTGAATGCGTATGACAATTAATGAATTCATGTGAGGATGAATTGTGTGAATGATTTGTGAGACTGCATTAATGAATGTGTTAATGATTTGTGTGAATGATTAAATGCAAAGATGGTACATGAAGGGTGGGCTTTAACAAATAAATAAATATGGGCTGCTCAGGCTTAAATGCCCGGGCCTATTTTTTGTCCCAGTTCGGGCCTGCTAGCCAGCCAAGGGCCCAGCGTGAGAGCTAAGCACCCAAGCGCCCTGCACGAGAGCTATGCAGCCAAGCACCCTGTACTTTCCTGTGCACATTGCCAATGCTTCACTGAAGAAGACCATGATGTGGGTCCTGATCAGATTGCCTCTCCAAGGTACGGATAAGAGGTATGGACTCATCCGAACGCCAGGGCCCTGGAGCAGTTGTTTCAAGAGCTCCGGTGTTATTCCGGCCCTGACAATGAATGATTGAACATTTAAACTCCCTGATAGAACTATGGATCCGGAGGGTACAACCCCAGTGAACATCACCTCTTGTGGAAGAGCTGAAGGCATAGTTAAATCTGGGAGAGTTTTTGAAAGTCGTCTTTACTAATTGAACTGGGATAGATACACAGAAAGAGCTCAGTCAACTTGCCAGGGTTGGTCATTAATAATTACCTTGTAACGTTGGTGAGTTAAAAGTCTCCTGGAGATTATCCTATTAATTTATTGTTAAGTGTATTATCCCAACATCTAACAAATTATAAAATTAGTAGTTTTCAGTGACAGCAGATACTAAACATATTTTACTAAAATGAAAAAAATACTTACATTTGAGCAGAAGTGATCATCTAATCCAGTAAACCTAGGTAAGGTGGAAAGACGGAGGATTTCACCCCAAGATTTGTCTTTGAGCCATGAAGGATCAGGGTTGGATCTTGGAACCTCCAGTGAAACACCACCCGTAAGAAGAAAGTGCCACTCGTCATCATTGATCACACCTTTGTTCTTTTGAAGGCCCACACAAAGTAGAAATGAAAAGAGCAGTTTGTGCTTTTCAAAGAGGGAACGGCATACATGTTCATAAATGCTGCAAAAATACACACAAAGAAAATTACAATATATGATGATATCTCTAAAAATTGTAATTCTAACATGGCATATGGATGTCCTCATAGGCGTAGGAACTGGGGGGCGGGGTAGGGGATAGTGAGGAAAGAGGTATCTGATGGGGAGAAAAAAGGGGGTATCTGATGGTGAAAAATGCTATCCCCCGAGTTTTAGGGGTTTCTTTTTTCACCATCAGATACCCCCTGTTTTCTCCCCATCAGATACCTCTTTCCTCGATGCTGATTATATACCAGTGCTTCATAATCAACCATAAAGGTCACTTAAAAGATGATATTGATATTACTAATTGAACAAATATAGGCAATCAATTGCTCAACTAATTAGATAATTTGTTTTAGAAATATTCTGAGAAATGCTTCTAGAAGAAATTATAATGAAAATAACCTATTTGGGTTAGGAGGTATATCATTAGATAAATACATAAATATTCATTGTGTTAACTGCCAAAAGCAAACTTGTTACATATTTAGTATGTCATGTTTTCTTGTACAGTTCCACTTCTAGTAGCATTTAAATAATGTTGCAATGTATTTTGACATACAGGGGTATAGCTGGGGTGTTTTCCTTCCTAGTAGAAAAGTGTGCTTCCCTGTAAAAAACCTGAGGATTTATGTCTTTACCAATACACCAGTGATATATTATACCCTGTGCTACTCAGGTTGTAGCTACTAGAGTGTGGCAACTGGAATGCATTAGTGTATTACTTAAATGGCAGCTAACGTTTAAGGTACAATAATAAATTAATGACAAAAGTGTATAGAAGTGCCCCAAAAAGATGGTGAATGCTGCCCATCACCTTCCTGAAATCACTGCATTTATATATTACTAATGTTGCCTGCAGTTCATAATTAAAGGACCTTTCTTAGCAACAGTAGATAGGTGAGAGATGCTCAGAAACAACAATGCTTCAAGATTCATATATTATCCAATGGTGTTAACTGTTAAATGAATACACACTGTAGGCATTGAAAACGGCTTCCAGACTGTACTCAGCATTGATTGATTTACAAAGGGGAAAAATACATTGAGATTCCTCTCAGTTTCAAGCATGTCCTGGATTATTTTCCATCTCAGGTCCTTAGGGCCCTAACAGTGCAGGCTTTTGGGATATCCCCACAAGAGCCCAGATTGCTCATTAATTTGCACAGCTGGATGTGTCAGAAAGATTGGAGTGAATGATTGACCTAACAGTGCTGACGTGAAGAGAAACTAAAAACCTAAATAATATTGGAGACTGTGAGAGCTGTAGTTGACAGCCAATGGAATTTATATTATTAACTCTTTTATTTGTTTATTATTATTATTATTATTATTATGCACACAACCTGTGAATGCAGAAATTACATATGCTTCTTCCTGTGTGTCCACATATTAATGTCCCCTTCCTCTTTTTGTTTAGCAAACTATAAATAACCATCAATAGGATTACCGAATGTATTGGGCAATTTCAATAATAAAAACATCTTATGAAATATGCATATCCGCTTAATCATAGCAATAAAAAAGATTACAGTTTTGCTTAAGCCTTAATATGCAATTATATATACTTAGAGCTGGGGATATTTGTTAGGGAGCAAATATTGCATGTCAGTGACTAGGATCAATAGTCAAGCAGGTATTTCCCTTTAGATATAAGAACGCCTGACAGCGAGAAGACAGTGTCCATGGGAACAGTTTCTCTCATTAGATATTTTTACGCCTGAAAACACAGGAAAAATTTGTTCAGCCTTGCCGTAGCTACTGGTATGTAAAGCAAGTAAAAGTTACTAGAAGCCTGTCTAATCTTAGCGATTGCACTCCTGGCAACTGACAGAGGAATTAAAAACAGAAAGATGATGCTACAGAGAAGCCGTGTTATTCTCCTTTCACTTTTCGACGTAATTCCAATTCACTGCTTACCTTACCATAGATACATACCTGTTTGTAAAATAGTCATTAAGGTTGGTTATCCTTTCCTGAAGGTTCTGTGATGGTTCACTTTTGTTGATGGCATTAATATACACATTAATGAACCAAGCCAAGGAATACTGATACATTGAGTTCAAGTGTGCCAGGTTCGAAATGACAAAGAATATAACGCTGGAGTGGTTTGCAACCTAATAAAATAAATTTGATTTTAAGGAGCAGTACAAAATTATATGGCAAAGGCTATTCTTTTACTGATGTCCACATTTTAAAACATATCATTCATTCCAAAATACTAAAATGTAATGCTCTGTATCTGATATGCGATTACAGCTGTGAAAATATATTACTCTGATGTACTAGGCCATTATATGTTAGCCAAAGCGTTAGTAAATTTTTTTGCTACAAATTTAAAGGAAGACTCCAGGCATCAAACGGACTTTGATGTGTCAAAAGGACGATCAATTTTACTTTTTTCTTTTATCAATGCAAATGCATATAGAGATTTATACGATTCCTCTCTATACGTTTGTTCTCTTCCGTAGGAGAGATGTGTTCAGCTTTATGCATCTTCTATGCAGTAGTACACATACACACATTCTCACCACTAACAAGCTCTAACCAGACTCTCCGCATGTCTGAGCAGAAGTTCCTCCCGTACATTTCAATTGGAGAGCTTTCTTGCCAGTGATTGGCTGGTTTAAAACTATTATAAGGCAATAATAATATTGGCATACCAGGGAGCTCTCACCGTTTGTCCTGGAGTCTCCCTCCCACTTAATACTATCCGGGGCTAGCCCCAGCTTATCTGTAGCTAACCACTACCCCAGAATGGGGACAGTGTCGGGTGACCTGCCCTGGGAAGTTCGCAGGTATGAATATTAGTTTCATATTTTGTGATGATTTTTGAATAAGGCTTCATAATTCAAGGCAAATCCTAGTTAAGCTAAACGTATTTATATATATATATATATAAAGCTTTATGTATAATAGTGTGACACATTACTTACAGGTCTGTAGCCATCTCTAGTCTCATCAATTTGTTTTTCAGTCTTCATTGTTATTTCCTGTTTCTCGTGGATCTCCTGGGATAATGTCTTGCTGGAGGAAAGAATGTCAATAGCCCGCTCGTCCTCCAAGATGTTTCCTTGTGACAGAGATAACACTTCCAAAATCTGATCTTCTATCTCTTTCAACTGTTTTCTGTTATAAGAAAAGTCATTTATTTTAAGAATTCTGAAAATTTTGTATGTGTGATTCTAGCAAAGTCTAGGCCTATATATTTTATCTATTTGCAGTGTAAAAATGACATTTTCTCCCAAGTAGGTCCTCACTGTAATGTAATTGTCATAGATTCTTAAGCTTGTCAAAATGCAACCAGCTTGCAAATCTTGCCTCCAGTAAATTATTCTTTAATGGAGTCTATGAGGAATTCATCGGGGTTTGACTTCAATGAATTATTCACCTATACTTTACAACTTTTAGGCAGAGAACACCAGTTTCTACCCTTTGGATTGTTATAAAAGCTAATTTAAATTACATTATTGCTAAAATTGAATCTAATATGTTACATATATATATAGTACATATTTATTTTAATTAATTGGTTGGGCATGTCTGTAGCATGCTTGAAAACTATTATGGTGGTTTTAAATTTTAGCAATTTTTTCGTTCCAATAGCCAGAAAGCCAGGCCGTGTATTTAGTTTTTAAATACGCAGCTCAGTTTTTTGTAATTGAGAAATGACTCAAGGTTACATTTGGATTTATTTTCAAGATACTATATTGCATTTTTGTAATAAATTATATTTTTGCGTGTTTTTACTAATATTTTAATATCGCCACCAAGGTTGTAATAAAGGCTTCCATGTAGTTTGCATGGATTAGTGCCACTTTATTCCATGCATTTGTCATTTGAGAATGAAATTGATAAGATTAATAAGATTGATTGATTTCATCTAATTCCCTGGTTTAGTGAGTACCAGTGGTATACTTGGGGTGGCAGGGGGCATTTTGCCCCAGGTGCCACTTATCAGATGGGTGGCACAGACCTCCAGCCTCGAGACAGCGACCTCCCATGGGCTGATGAATTGTAATTATAAATTCATTTTATTGCTGTGTGAACACGTTTGTGTCCTTATTCTTGCCTTATACTTCACAATACTCCTATGAACTACTATGCATTGATTAAAGGGTTAATCATCTACTATGTTATTTATACAGAACCAGATTTTATAGTTATTTTACAAGAATTTAACAATAAGTCACATACTTAATAAATATTGGTACAGTATAAATGACAGTTCTCGATACAGTAATGAAGGTTAGCATTGACAAAAAGTCTGGGTGTTATATTGTTTAACAGAGCTAGGATGTATACCAGTGGCTAATATGCAGCTGCTTTAAAATATTATATGATACAAAAACTACAGTCATGGCCAGAAGTTTTGAGAATGACACAAATATTAAATTTCTACTGCTTCAGTTTAGATGATGGCAATTTACATATACTATATACCGTGTTTGCTTGATTATAAGATGACCCCCCAAAATGTGACTATTAATTTAGGAAAAAAGAAAAAGCCTGAATATAAGACTACACTATAGGAAAAAAGGTTTACCACTACATATTAATTCATATGTAAACTATTTTTTCATATTTAATAAAAACTATGCTTAAGAAAAACGCATTTCTTGTTTTTATATCATTTTATTTGCCAACCTGCCCAGTTATGCATATCTGCCCCCAAGCTTGCCACTCCCCCTCCCAGCCATATACCCCCTTATATACCACTCTACCTGCCTGATATGCTGCTGTGTCCCCCAGATATGGCTTATACCCCCTATATTCCAATATGCCCTCCAGATCTGCCTAATACCCCCTCATATGTTGCTCTGCCCCCATAAATGCCTTATATCTCCCTATATACCCCCCAACTTACCAATGCATCCCCAGTGCTTCAGACTCCCTGGTGTCTAGTGGGGGCAGCCGGTGAATGTCTGCGTCTAGACAAGCTCTGCGCCTAGACAACCTCTGCTTCTGCCCAGCACTTCCACTGGGACCTCTTTGACTGAGCACCAGAAGTTCATGTCATGCCCGCACTCTGTCATAAAAGCCCCAGTGGAGGTTGTCTGCGTGCATTGCACAGACATTCACCTGCTGCCAGAGAGAAGGTCCTCTGCAGCCCCTGCAGTGCTGCGAAGAGTCCACTACTCTGGGAGCCAGTGAACATCTGTGCTTCTGCCGGCACTTTCGCTGGGGCTTCTATGGAGCACCGGTAGGCCATGTCATTCCGGTGCTCGGTCATAGAAGCCCCAAAGGAAGTGCCGGCAGCAATGGAGGTTGCCAGACCTCTATTTGAGGTCCGATTATAAGACGACATCAAATGTAAGACGAGGGGTATTCTTCAGAGCATTTTTTTCTGGAAAAAAACCCTTGTCTTATATTGAAGCAAATACCGTATATACCAGAATGTTATGAAGAGTGATCAGATGAATTGCAAATCAATTGCAAAGTCCCTCTTTGCCATGAAAATTAACTTAACCCCTTAAGGACAATGGGCTGTCCCTAAACCCTTTGAAAACAATGCTTTTTGAGCCCGCACATGTATGGGCTTTGTCATTAAGGGGTTAATCCCCAAAAAACATTTCCACTGCATTTCATCCCTGCCCCAAAAGGACCAGCTGACATCATGTCAGTGATTCTCTCTTTAACATAGGTGAGATTGCTGACGTGGACAAGGCTGGGGATCACTCTGTTATGCTGACTGAGTTAGAATGACAGACTGGAAGCTTTAAAAGGAAGGTGGTGCCTCCGTTGCCCAAAAGCAAAACGAAAAATGTGTCCGAATCATTTTTGGCCTATTTGCACATGTCTACTTACTACACACTTGAAAGACATAAATCTTAGACCACAATCTGTATTCAAATATTCAATCTACTGCATCTCAACGATTGCACTAGATTTTAGTTTTTCTTGTTCTGAACAGAGAGCAAACAACAACTGAAATCAATATATTATGTGTGGGTGGTAGGTGTTTGACAGTTACTATAATGGCCTTTTGCTGATAAAAATGTTTCTCATTAGCCAATCATTACCAGGAGAGCTGATAGGAAAGAAAACAGCACATCAGTGATGTAATTGCTAAATATGTAAGAAAAAACAAAACCTAAGAAACTTGAGTGTGGGTCTGGTTGAATTATAGTTTAGAGTCATGGGGTACATCTTTAACTTGATTATTTATTTTAGATGAATGGTTCTAAATATATAAAGTTCCAGGGAAGTCCCCAATTACGCAGTATAACTATATGTATTTTTACATTTTTTTAAAATCTAAAACCAATATATTTCTTCTGGGCATGCTTGCTTTTACTCTAAACGTTTTAAATTAACTTAAATCTAGTTAAGAAAATTCACTCTCTTGGTAAGAAAAAATAACAGACTGCAGGAACAAATCATTTATATTTTGTGATTCACTGTTTATAAAACTCTTGAGGGAGCTACTTGTTTAATTTCTGTGTGGTATGCATTCTAAACTTGGGCGCCAGGGGGCTCTTCGTGTTCGTCTTTGTGCTCATCTTCGGCAAAAAAAATCTTCGTATTCTGCAAATATTCGCCTGTTCCTTCTCTTCGGTCGTCAGCAGAGGGCTCGTCTGCCATCAACCAATGGTCCCTTGTACAGACTTTTAAACCCCTGGTGCCGTAACTTGGCTGGGAGAGACCGCTGGTCTACCTGCTCTATCAGTTAAATGTCCGTACGAACGACCAATAAAGTCGCTTGTACGGACATTTAACTGATAGAACAGGGAGACCAGTGGTATCTGCCGGACAAGTTGCTGCATTATGATTTTAAAAGTCTGTACGAGCGACTCTATTGGTTAATGCCAGAGGAGGTCCCTGTAGGCGACCAATAGGCTCACTCGCACTGCCCTGTAACCCCTGACGGCGAACCTACGGATTTCCGCTTCTGTCAACTCCCGCGATGCCGCGAAGATAAGGTAGGCTACATTGGGAAGATTCTTCGCGTGTGTGTGTCTTCGTCTACGTTTTCCCGCCGCTGTCTTCTTGTCTTCGTGTCTTTGTAACGAACACGAAAACGCACTGTTTGTGTTCGTTTTCATGTTCGCCCGAAGACGAATGCACAAGTCTTATGCGTTCCGGTTCCGTACAACTCGGAGAAGACATCATAGCTTGTGTATCTCCCATCAGGGTAGTTAAGTGTCGTATATATCTGGACTGAATGGAGCTTAATCAAAAGATAGAAACTGTTAACAAAGCATTCTTAAAAAAAAAAAAGAATGTACCAGGGCTAAATTACAATGATGGCAGCCAAAAATGTAGGCTGCAATACTACCTGGTCTTTGCTCCTTCTAAGTAGAGCTGATTCTTCTTGTCTTCTAAATCGGGTTTTTCTTTAGCAGCAAGTATTGTTAATAACTGGTCTTCCAAGCCAACTGGTGTAATCATAAAATTAATAAGGGTAACCTGGGAGAGTACAGGAAATTGGTTAAATCATATTGCACAACAGCATTTTTATTTTCAGAATGGTTAAATGGAAGCTCATTAGGAATACATTTTGTGCATGATGGCCTACACTTAAAACATTAACAATATAAGGTTTGCTCGGACAAAAGCAAAGCATTATTCTTGTAACTCTGTTTATCCTTTCACACATAAGTTTTGGGTGAAAACTTAAATTATTTGGTAAAGACGCTCCTTTATCTAGAAATACAATGGAATTTGATATTGCATCCACTGGTTGTCTCTAAGGGTCTATCAGATCTTGGTGGTTTCTACACCCTAATCTATAATACTTACATTAATTTATATTTTTCCTCTGCCATCATAGTCCCACCCTTCATTTTTGTGTAATTATGTCTATAGTTATTTTTTTAAAAAATATATTATTTTTGGTATTGTTCATGTTATTTATTGTCAATTACATCCCTAGGGTGGTTAATACTGTTTTAATAGTTCTTAAGTTGCATACTATACCCACAATACTCTTTATACAGAACAAATACTCAGCTCTTTTAAATAAATCATGGTTTCACTTTAATATCAGCCAAACGTTAGCTACAAAAAAAGCTGTACTTATTTCAAAAAGCTGTAAGGTTTAATTAGAATAAATATCTAGTCATAACCGTGCTGTTCCACAGCTGTATTATTTTGACATCCACATAAATATGAAACTAATACTATTAGAGCTGGGAAAACAATCCCACAGTCCAATTATAATTTCTCAGTACTTCATTCATTATCACCAATGTATTTGCATTGCTACCGATTTTTACTAATTCCTATAATTTTATTGTATGTTGGATAACAGAAGGAAAACATACTTTCACAGACACTTCAGGAAGGTAATGAGGATTCCGGAGACGGGTGGTCATGTAGAGTTTAAAATCCCTGCTGTAATGAATTATAGCCTCCCCAAGACGAATATATTCCACTCCATTCTTTTTAAATGTCTGTCTTAGTAGCACTGGCTCCAGAATCGGATCAAGGTCTTCTGTTATATTTTCAATTAGCACAGGTGTCCCAAACTAAGGAAACAGAACAAGTATTTTCAGATGGAAACCAATTTGTATTACCACAAGCAAAGAAATTCAGACTTAATTCAGGGAAATGCTATCAGGCATGTGATGTCATTAAGGTTTTGCATCTTGGTAACACTGGGGATACGATGTCGTGACAAAATGTTTAACCAGATAAGAAATGTCAGTGCAGTTTGTTGCTTATTTGGTTTGTTTCTGTGTTGTGTGTTTATAAAATATTAAAATAAAAAAAACACAAAAACGGAAGAATAAAAAAAAACAAAAAAAAAACAATTTCATGACTAGTAATATAATATCTGCAAAGAACTGCCAGTTGTCAAAGGGCTTAATATAAGAGATTTGTCAGTTATTTGCTTTATCGATTTTACTTGCACAGTATGTCATTGGTGGCCTTTGATTTTATTTCTGCAGAGGTCACACAGTGTAAAGGAAGCAAAATAAGCTAGAGCTGCAAGAAGAATGTTAATGAGACTAAGGTCGCAGCGATCACGTAGAGCGCTCTAATAATGCAGGGTTAACAATAAAAACACAAAATAACAATGTGCAAAGAAGATTTCATTGGAAGTAGATACTAACCCTCTGAGTACAAGAGGGCTGCATAGCACCTTACACTTTGTGGACAAATTCATCTGCTGGTGCAGTACTTTAACAAAAATCCCTGCATTCCTCCGCAGTTTAAATTGTTAATATTTGTTTGGAATCCTTAAAATAAATTCGTGTTTTGGACTATTAATATGTATGTTGATATATTCAGCACATGTACAATCTGTGTTTCTCTTCAAAACATTTTATTTATCCCAAACGTTACTAAATTCAGAGAGGTATTTGAAAACAGAGATGTGTACACACTATTAGGAGAGTGTGCTAAACTAGGTAGTAAACTGTTTGATATTTTTTTCTGGTTTGACTCCCTGATAGGACTAACATGTTGTAGTATGAATTTACCATATACCTGTTAGTAAATAGAGTGATTTCATCTGGAATGTAATCCTAAAAACATGGGCACCCACTGGAAATACACAGGACTAGATTTTAGACCAGAGGTGGCAAAACCCCAGCTCCTTCGCATGTAATGTGAAGCTCAAGGAAATATGTTGGCAGGACCAGCATTTTTTAGTGCCAGCTCACTCAGGCCTCAGCAAAACTCTCTTTCAATGTCTCCATCCCTTCTCCGCTGACTGCTTTGACTTTTTAGCAGCTTCGCTTTTTATCTTGCCTCTTCTTGTTGCAGACAGATTCACTGAGAAAGAGAAGCATTTCCGGACCACTCTTTCTAAGAGAATCTGTCTGTATTATGCTGGCTTCTTAGGGTACTCCCATCAATGGAGATGATAGGGAGAAGAGAACGACAAAAGAAAGCAGAAGAAAGAACACAGAAGACGAGGCAAGAAGTAAAGTTGCACAAAAGGAGACAGGGACATGACAGCAGTTGGCGAGAAGGTAGGAAAAAAATTGCAAAATAGAGTGATAGTGTATCAGACCATGGGAGTGACTAAGAATGTGTGAGTAAGAGTGTGTGTGAGTGTTAGAATGCATAAGAGTGAGTGTGAGAATAAGTGAGTGTGGAAAAGCATAAGAATGATTGAGAGCGGGAGAGTAAGAAGGAGTGAGAGTGTGACAGAGTGGGGGTGTAAGAGTGATTTAGTGAGAGGGTAAAAGAGCATGAGAGGGTGAGTGGGAGTGTGAGAGCATGCATAAGAGTGCGTGCGAGTGTGAGTTAGAGTGTGGCAGCATGAGCGAGCATAGGAGTGAGTGAAAATGTGAGATAGTGAGTCTGTGTGAGAGTGTGGTTAAAAGTGAGTGTGAAAGAGCAACAAAATGCAATTTGCGCCAACAATTCAAACTATGACTCTATAAGCATAATTAACATTTCTACAATGTTTCAGTTAGAGGATGAAAATTAATGTGCCTATGTGTGGGGTACGACTTATTTTGGAGATCGTTAAAATTACTGTTGATGAATATTAGATATTATAAGCACAGTATTCAAATATTTACTTCTGCTATATCTTCTTGAAGACTGATATTGTATATGTGATCTCAAAACAGGTACGAATGTAATGTTTACTGGTTTGAAGTTAGCCCCATTCTTCAACCTTTAATTTGTTGAATGCAAAGTGTACTTAGTGACATGAGAACAGTCTGGCTGAAATTATATGCTCAACTAAAACCATTTTATATTTGTTAACCTGTTTTTTTGTATACCAAACCAAACTATTAACATTTGCATCCCGAGGTGCAATTCCATGCACAGAGCCCTGACTTCAACCCCATTAAACAACTTTGGGATGCACTGGAATGGGGATTGCAAAGTCAGCTCTTCTCGTCCAACATCAGAGCCTGACCTCACAAATGTTCTACTGGATGAATGGGCAAAAATTCCTACAGAAACACCCCAAAATCTTGTGGAAAGCCTTCCCAGAAGAGCAGAAGCTGCAAAGGGGGGGCAACTACATATTATGTCTATGTATTTAGAATGCAATGTCATAAAACTCCCTGTTGCTGTAATGATACTTGGTCTCCTCCATCTGTTTCCATTATGCTATATACAGCATTTTCTTAACTTTTCTGGCTGCAAATTTAGGCAGTAAGGGCAGAGGATCCCTGGAATCTCGTTAGTGCAGGGATGGGAGGTACATGACCAGGGGCATAACTAGAAAACACAGGGCCCTGGTGTGAAAATTGTCCGGGGGCCCCCCAACTTCACTAAGTAACATGCTACCTTTTCCCCCCAAACAGCATGTAATTGTCGCCTATGCCCTCAAGTACCTTATCAGTGCCATCCTAACTGGCTGGGCCCTCTAGAGAAATTGGAAACCAGCAGGTGGGAGAGTATGGAGAAGGGCAAGTGAAAAATCCCTCCACTTGCCCCCTGCAGATGCACATGCCCAGGGGTAAAAGAGGCAGTTTCTTGTTCTAAAGAGGTTTATTTTCTTTCCTGCTTACTTAAAAAAAACACAAAAAAAAACAAGCAGGATACTCCATCCATACGGAACTTGGTTATGCAACATAGACATGTACTGGTTCATTTTTTTGGTTTGTTTCTAAACATTGGAACAATAGAATTACTCTAGAATTAGAGGAAGAAGTAATAATTAGATTAGGTTAGACAACTAGTAAAAGGAAATTACACATTGATCTAATTTTCAGGCTTCCAATGAGGTGTTACCATGATCAGGTACATGTTATTATACTGTTCTAGTCTAACACACACCATTTACACACCTGACTTTCTTTTCAACAGTGCCGCCTACATTTTTCTGTATCTATATAGTTATCATTCTATGACACCACAGTGCTATCCCCATCATTGTTTCGTTAGTGATCTCAGCTTTTGCTCCTTTTACCAACTTCCCTGACTTTTTTTGTGTCTCATTCATAAAGAAAAAACATGTTTAGCTTTGAAAAATGAACAGAATTATTAATGGAGAATTACCAACAGAAGACCTTTATGTTGAAATTTTTCATTTACCAGCAAAACTCAGCTACTTCCCCTGGGAAGTATTAGAACAATGTTGCTCGATTATTTCTCCTTTCTGTCTATATGTCTGAATTCCCAGCCACTGGGGACTTTGTAATAGATGTGGGGTGTTTTGACAATACAGCCACATAAGAAGCCTCAGGTCATCTATTCAACTGCTTAAGTTAGAAGAGAAGATAATCAACCCTAGAGGGGTGAAAAACTGACAGATATATCCTAATAATGCTAGACCTTGAGAAATAAAAGCCCTGGAAAGAAGAATCGATGCAGTGGCCGCATGATGGATGTAACGGTCATTGAGTATATGTAACCAGTATTAGTGCAATAGGCATTGCATATAGCCTACTGATCGGCCCTCAATAAAAAGTGTGCCGGTCCACAGTAGAGTAAACAGTGTAGGGTGCAGTTAGGTAAGTCTGGGTCTGTTAGCTTATAGCAGACCAGCAAGCAGCATTAAAGGCCCTGTCTCACTATATGTAAATAAAGTCATATATATTTCATGGTAGTCAGAACAGCCCAGGAGTATTAACAGGGCTGCTTGAGTGGATGGTTCATTAGGACATAGGTTCAGGATAGGGATGTTTGGGTTTAGATCACAGCTTGTGATTCAACATCAATAAAAAGGGTGCTTTATTGGGCATGCAATATCATTAGCATAAATAGTACCCAGCATTCAGGTTAGTGGGGAAATGCTTAATCCTCTTATATAACAAACAAGACGTTTGTAGAGATCCTTACAGGTTTTCACATAGCAACAAAATGTGCCGCTAAACATAATATGTCCTAGTCTTTGGTCCACAGGAGTGTCTGCAAACACGCAGGGTCATTTGTATTTGAGAATCACCATTAAGAAACTATATATATATCTCTTACCAGGTACACCAGTTCTGTAGCGTTATATAAGACAAGTAGTTTTATGCATTCAGATTCTTGACTGAAATTGCTATTTTAATGCATTAAAATTATATATACCGTATATAGATTACAGTATCATACCCTTTTACTACTATCTGGCATCACGAAACATAGCCTAAGTGTTTTATGTTGTATCTTTAAAAGACAGATGAGTTATGTCAACACAGTTGATGTAATACAGTGCAGTTTATGTGCGTGGCACTCATGTATGAGGTATTCCAGGTTAATCAGATTTTCCATATTGTCCTCTAGTGAACACTATCATACAAGAAGATTGAAGATATATTATACATCATTGTACTTTCCATATGGTTCCTTGGAGACCATTCATTGTTACAACAAAAAAAGCGTGCTCATATGTTTTATATCCTTAAGCGTTACAAATTCAGATTATTGCCATTTGGTACTTTATCAATCTGCTGGATTGCAGGATATAATATTACTAACATTATTTTATTTATTATCTGTTTACAATTATGGTCCTAAAGGAGTTCCTTTTTTGACACTGTGTTAAAGGGATGTATATTGGATTTCCACTCTTGCTACTTGTAGTCCTGGGGATATTCATTTTGAATTTGATGTATTATTTTTTTTTTTACATAACAAATGGATTACAGCCTTTATTAAGAATTTAAAAATTAGATCATGTGTATACATAACATTTTATAAACAAAAAATATTTTCAATATGGTGCTCAAATATCTAACATGTTTTTGTATTTAACTTCTTATTTTTATAATTACTGATGTATTTATTTGCTAGATTGTTTGCTATCTAATGTGTCTAATATTCAATAAAACTTCATTATTCATGCATCCTGGGGCATTCTTTATTTCTGGTGGATGGCAATCTCCTTTAATGCATGCCATGCACTGCCTAGAATTGTGTGTCTATTGCAATCTTTATTTTCCCATATATAATTTGTTATGGGAAAGAAATGGACATAAATGTTTGGCTTAACTGATCTATCTGAACCTCCGAAAGCATAAATAATTACTAAAATTTTATGCTCCAAGAACACCACCTACGGCTAAGTGAAATCCATATTAGTGATCAATTGTTGTGCCTGCTAAAAAAAACCTTTGTCATTATTACTATATACATCTATGTTTGCCTTTTGTGTAGCAAGGACAGACAAAAAGCAACAAAAAGCCATGGCCCCCCTGTGTTTATGCCCTCTCATCTTTCCTGTGTCTGACTCCACTCCTGTAGCCCCTCTTTCTCCACCTTTTGTTCTTCTGCCATGCCTTTTTTTCTCCTTAGGGAACGAGTAGCCTTCTAGTCCAGAAGTGGGCGTGGCTTAGCTTCGGCGCTGAGTGCCGGGATTTGACATCAAATCCCAGAGCACAGCATAAGAAGCCGGTGCTCCTAATGTTATACAGGGAATTTAATTATCGATTAGTTGAATCGATTTTTATCGATTATAAAATGAGGGTTTTTTTCAGAGCAAACGTTTTATAATCCGTTTCAGTGACAGCAGTTCCTACTTACCAGTCCCTCCCTGCAGTAACTCTGACAACTGGCCCCGTCCCTTCCTTTCTCTCAGTCCCACATGGCTGTGACACTCATCTCACTGTAAGTATAAAATTAATATTTGGCCTGCTGAAAGTTAGGGGAGGTGGGGGTTAATTTACGGGCAATTATGGTTAATGGGGTATTTAGGGTGAATTTAGGGGCAGATATGGTTAATGGGGTGTTTAGGGTTAAGTAGGAGCAGCTATGGTTAATGGGGTGTTTCGGCGCAGCTGTGGTTAATGGGATGTTTAGGGTTAATTTGGGGCACAGTTCTGGTAATGGGGTGTTTAGGGTTTAATTGGGGTAGTTGTGGTGATGGGGTCTTTAGGGTTAATTTAGAGGCAGTTGTGGTTGATGGGGTGTTTAGGGTTAATTAGGGGGAGTTATGGCTTAGGGCAATTGGTGGGGGTTAATTTAGGCGGCTTGGTTGGTTAATTTAGGGCAGTTGTGGGTTACTGGGGTCTTTAGGGTTAATTTAATGATGAGGACTGGATTGTAATTAATTTAATAAAGTTAACTTAAGGTGCAGTTAGAGGTAAAAGGGGGCAAACTAAGGTGAATTTAAATCCTGGGGGCAGCGAAGATTAATCCTGTATTTATTTATAAAAGTATTGTGTCAGTGTGCTGTGAACAGGTCTGTGACTCCATGAAGGGACTATGAGATATCTGGGGGGTATACGGCATACTGGGTTATAAGGCATATCTGGGGAGGACGGAGTGACATATCTGGGAGGTATAAGGCATATAGGGTTTATAAGGCATATGTGGGGAGGGCAGTGTGGCATGTCTGAGGAAGACAGAGTGGTGTATCAGGGGGTATAAGGCATATCAGGGGCACAGTGGCATATCAGGGGGCACAGTGGCATATTGGGGGAAGACGGAGTCCGCCGCTGGAGGAGCAGGCTTGCAAGGGCGCGGTGCCGGGGTTTATTGTCAGATCCCGGCACACAACATTGGAGCCGCGCCCACCGCCTTCCGTGCCCTCTGGACCAGAAGAAGACAGAAGAAGTGGAGCGAAGAGCAGGAAAAGGAGCTAAATGCTGTAAGGAGAAAAGAGGAAAGGTAGGAAAGCATTCAGTGACAGTGTGAGTGAGAGTGGATTGGTATGTATGTGGATTAGTATGTGTGGATTGGTAAATGTGTGAGTGATCGGTGTTATGCTGTACCATTTCCAATGTCTTTTTCATTATATAATAATTATGCTCTAAAAGTACATCATAATTCCCATCACTCTATACTGTTCCATACAGTGGCGGAGCTTAGAGACAGAGGCCTTGCACCCCCACCACAGGACTCCTGAAAGGTAAGTGAACTTCAAAGAGGGGAGATAGTTAGGAGGGGGTAGATAGGGAGAAGGGAGTGAGAATGGGTAGCTAGGGCAGAAGGGGGTGAGAAGGGGGTAGATAGGGCAGAAATGAGTGAGAATGGGTAGATTGAGAGAAGGGAGGAAGGAGGGTAGCAAGAATATTGAAATAAAGAGTCAGAATGAGAGAGAGAAAATTAATGGATTAATGTGTGGATGAATTGTGTGAATGAGTGAGAGAATTAATGAATTTGTGAGAATGCATCAATTAATATGTGTAAATAATTTGTGTGAAAGAATAAATGATTGTGTGAATGAATTGTGTGAATGAAAGTGAATTAGTGAGTGACTGTAAAAGTGTTTGTTAATCATAGGTGTATAATTGATTTGTCAAAAAGGCAAAGATGGTATAAGCAGGGTGTTTATGGTACAAAAATGGCACAGGCAAGGTGTTTATGGGACAAAGATGACACAGGTAGAGTGTTTATGGGACAAAGATGGCTTACACTCGGCTGTTTGGGAACAATGCTGACTCATGCTGGGATGTTTGGGGGCAAAGATGGCACGTCCTATGTGTGTGTAATTTGGGTTCTGGTCAGGTTCTATGTGTGCAATCTGTGATGTATGCCTGTAATTTAGGGGGTTTTATCTATACCTTTATTGCTGAGTTTTTATGTGATTTCTAGGTGATCTATACCTGCAATGCTATGTTTCCGTATATTATTATTGTATACCTGCAAATACGGGATTTGTATGCCTGATTCTATGCCTCCAGTGCTGAATTCACATGTGAACAATAATAATAACAATATTAATATATATA
>VKOC01000003.1:11588209-11605103 GCA_009364415.1 Spea multiplicata | reverse complement strand
CCCAAATGTTGCCCTTTTGCCCCCAAACAGCCAGGCAAAATCATTCATGTGGGGTATCGCTGCGCTCAGGAGATGTTGCTGAACACATATTGGGGTGTTTTATGATAGTGACATAAACGAGAACTTTTTAATTCATACCTGAAGTAAAATGTGTGTGGAAAACCAAATGCAAAAAAATGACTACCACAAAGTTTGACAAAGACTGGTGGTAGATATGGTGCATGGAAAGAGTTAAAATACTAGCATTTGGAATACCCTGGGCTGTCTAGTTTTCAAAAATATATGACTTGATGGGGTAAATTGCATTGGCCGGGTTCAAAGATACCCGAAATGGCACATGGGGGGAAGAATTACCAGATTTGGAAAAAATGGCTTTAAATAGCAAAACGCTACCTGTACTTATTGCCCCATAATGGGTAGAAAAAAGCAAAAAAAAACATAAAAACATTGGGTATTTCTAAACTCAGGACAAATAGTAGAATCTATTTAGCAGGTTTTTTCATTACCTTTTATAGAGGAGTAAAAGATTTTTCAACTAAAAGTTAGAAACAGTCATTTTTTCTAAATTTTTCACCATATTTTATAATTTTTTTAATAGTAAATAATATGATACAATCAAAACAATGTCATCTAAAGAAAGCCCTTCTTGTCCTGAAAAAAACAATATCTAATGTGTGTGGGTTCAGTAAACGGGAAAGAAGAAAATTACAGCTAAACACGAGCAGCGCAGAAATGTTAAAAAGGCCATTGTCACCAGGGGAACAAACAGTAAAATCAGCCTTTGTCACGAAGGGGTTAAGTGCCCAACCCGGCCAAAGTCCTTCATGATGTCACTGTAGTTAATATTCCAAGTCTATAAAAAGCTCAAATTATCATTATGATCACCTCTTTATATTTCTCTTATTAAGCTTTTAGATCACTTAGGTTTGCCCTTGACCAGTGGAAATCTACTTACAGTCTTTTATTATGGTCATAATAAAATTTTCCTAAAACGTATCAGCACATTAAAAAGACAGCCTTTACAATAGTTTGGCGGGAGGAGCCTTTTCATGGTAAAAGTCACATTGTGAAAATAGAAATGGTTTTTCCTGTCAACAAGTAAAGACTTCAATAATTGCAGCTTTAAACTTCCATATTCCATTTGATTGCTTGATTTCACACAGTGTATCTTTAAAAAAACACAATGACGAAGCTATGCAAATGTTATCGGGTGAAAATGTACTTTGGCATAGTTCATTCGGCCGACAATTCCTCAAAATAAAAGTATAATTTAATTTTTTATTTTTTTTAAAGCCATTCTTTATCAAATATTTTTTCAGTAAAACATACAATTAGAGACAAAATTTAAGAAGACAGTATTACACATACAAGTATACAATATATTGGGGTATTCAGTATGTGTAATGTCCGAAATTATTAAATATAAACCCTTCAAGCCCTTTCAAAGTTTATATTACCCACTCAGATTTCCACCATATATACAATGCTTCCTGGGGAGAATCTTAGAGAAGGAGAGGAAGGATAAAGACTAAATTTCGAGAGTACAGGCCACTGAGTTCAACATACAACCAGTAATGACAGTGCACAGGAATTCATTATTCTTAATCATTTAGTTGGAACCATCAATGCCAAATCTGCTCATATTTCCCTTTTGCATTGGCTTCTTTATAAAAATATTTTTCTGCAGAACATTGTTGATTTATTTGAGCTTTAATCTCAAACCATGATTCTGATTTTTCCAATTTCTAGCTAAAGAAATTTTAAAAGCAAGTCAAATATTTAGCCACAGAATTTGATCGTTCCCGTTCGGGTAAATCAATATGAAAAAGAAACTTTTACGGAGAAAGTACTAGGTTAAATGCAAATAGCTTTAAAAAAAGGTCAGTTATTTGTACTTTAAGGTAATTTTAAACATATACAATCCCACCATATATGTTTATGAGTGCCTATTTCGATATGATAACACCAGCAAAAGGCTCCCTTTATTGGTTGAAATTTGGCTATACGAGCCAGTATCATATACCATCTATACATGAGTTTATAAAAATATTCCTGAAGATTTAACATCTATCGGGCAATTCTTTGTAAATAATATCCCATCTTCAAGTCTTTTCCTAACTTTATAAAAAGTAGATAACATATCATTAATTATTAGACTGGGAATTTTTTTCTTTTTGAATTGAGTTCGAGGCAACCAGAAAAATAGAAAAGGATCAAAATTTTTACAAATCTGGCTCTCTATATCATACCAGCCTGGAACATTTTTCTCTTTTGACAAATTCCAAGCTTAAGTCCGGATGGCCAAGGCCTCCAAATTCTGTACTTCTCTTAAGAAGGTCTGTTGGAAGTCTTACCATCTTTGACGCCCAGACAAACTGGGAAAACAAATTATCCCAATCTACTATACTTTGGTTAGGAACTTGGAAAGGGATTAACCTAAAAAGATAAAGAATTTTAGGAACAATATAAGCCTTGAGAATGTTTATACAGCCCATTCACGAGGTCTCGATTTTCCCCCAGTTCAATAACAAGGATTTTTAACAAAGTTTTTTATGATTAAGAGAAGAAATCTCCTCTAGAGCTGTTACAATTTTAATCCCTAAATAGTCAATTTGTGTCAGATGGGTATCATTTTGAACTTGTGTTTGAATTAGGCCTATCTGAAGCTCTTAAAGATAAAATGGGATCAATTGCGTCTTGGATAAATTAAGTTTGTAATTAGAGTATTCACCAAATCTCTGCACTCCTTCCAACAAAGCGGGAACAGATACTAGTGGGGAAGACATTGTTAAAAGGATATCATCGGCATAAAGGGTAACACGGTAATCATATTCACCGATTTTTATATCCTGAATATTAGTAGAATTTCTAATGTACGCGGCAAGAGGTTCGATTGATAAGGCATATAACAAAGAAGCTAATGGGCACCCTTGCCGAGTGCCATTCTGGATAAAAAAGCAATCCAAGTCCAACGAAGGGCCCTTTATTTTTGCCGCTGGAACTGTATATAGAGCCATTGTTAAATGGTAGAAAGACCCTATTATGCCAAAAGTATAATTTTAAAAGAAATTTAAATCTTCACTATAAACATACTGTTCTATTCTTCTTAGTGCATGGTAAATATGTTTTTGAGAAATAATAATGATGGATGGTATTGTCCTTGATTCTCAAATTAATGTGTTTACATATGAGATTGTTTAACCCTTTCAAGACCGGGACGTACCTGGTACTTCCGGGTCACGGGTCACCGGCAGACCGGGGCGTACCAGGTACGTCACAGCCTTTACGCGATCCAGCGTCGCTTTGAACGCTGGGATCGCGAGGGGCGGCTGCTAATGACCGCTGGGTGTTCCCAGCGATCAGTAGCAGCCACCCCCCCCTCAATTCCGTGCACGTAATCGCTTTAAAAACATACTGCGGTCTTCAAGTGAAGACGCAGTATGCAAATGCCGGTCCGGAAGGGGTTAAATGGGGTTAAAACAATTTTAATATGGTTGTAATTAGCAGCAGCCAATACTACTTTACTAGTTTACCTGTATAATATGTGTCCAAAAAAGCAGTCCTAATGTTTAAGAAAAGTGTTTTTGTATGAAGAACGACAATTACATGCATAATCATAGACTGTGGGTAGGACACTATCAAGATAATATTTTATGCGCACACCCATGTTGCTCTGAAAATATAGCACATTTTTGGATTTTAATTGCAGAAGAGAGATGGGTTCATATTTAATAACTTTACAAGGGTGTGTGTAAAGAAAAGTGATTTATGACAATGCAACTGTGTGGATGTGTGATTTTTCCCTCCAGTTATGATTTAACAAGACTAAGGACACTTCTGTAAAGTGAATTCATACATTTCTGCATTGTAATCTAATCTGACACATCATAAAGATTTTACAACGCAGATTTTAATTTTGCTTAGCTAAATATAAGTAAAATAGTGCTACAGCCATGGAGCCGGATCAACTCCTTCCTTGTCTTGACATACATCCAAACCCAAATACCTTGAACTTCCATCGGCTCAAACTAAAGTAAATGCAAAAACATCTAAAATGGTTAAATGCACCTGCTATGTAGGTTGATTGTTGTTTCTTTTTCTCAATTGTTTTGTGTTATGCTCCACATCCAGGTCATCAAATATCAGTAGAGTGCTAGTCAAATTCATACTTTTTTTTAATAAAATGCACATGATCAAAAGACAAACAATTTTTAGAATGTTTTGAATGTTTTGTATATAGACCAAAATGTATTTTGGGTAAAACAATAAAAAATATTTGTATTTTTGTATTTAATTAACAAAATTTATTTATTAATCATGAATAATTCTGCAGATACTCGTGTGGGCTACCATGGATGTGTACAGACAAGTCTCAGCTACATTTTTGCCAATGCCTTCTAGATCTCACTACATATTTAGTTTACGAGATTTCTCCCGTGTGATCCAGGTAATATATATTTCTGATTTTGAATTACAAATTGAGATAGAAAAACTGCAGTTTTTATGTATGTATGAGTGTATCTGTGTGTGCATTTGTTATTCACTCTTTAACTAGGGATAGGGATAAATAGGGATAGAAGCTAACTTTGTAATTGGTTAGTAGAGAATAGTCGGGTCTCAGAATTATTTAACTATATGCAATATTTTGCATTATAAATAATTGGATGACAATATTTCACCAATTCAAGATAAACTTTATGTACTGTACATTATCACAATTATGTCTGTTCTAAAGCTTAACAAATGCAGCTTTGCATATGTTCTGTAGGGAAATAATTTTATAGGGACACCTGTATTAAGCAGCTCCAAAAATGGCAAACAAATTCTATATCTGATGGTAGCAATTATTCTGAAATATGATACAACTGTGTAAAAACTGTGTACAATGTTTATATTTTCATTTATTAAGTTACATTTTGTGGTATAATACATCTCCCCAAACTGACCCTAATGGCACAATGCATCCTGCGTAACCACCTCGGTGTGTCCATCCACCTGAATACATTTCTTGGCAAAATCTTACAATTCAGTTTCTTCATAAAAGCCTGTTTACATTGTTTTCTTAACCAAATAAATTGACTTATGTACACATTTTACTAAAATAAATGAGAGGCCAGAGGCCATCATGTCAAATTCAATATAGTGTTGAGCTTTGCAGAGGAAAAAATACCATATTTATAGTGATACAGACATCCATTGAAGAAACTGATTTAAGGTACATGTTTTCTTTTCTCCTATTTAGGGAATTACACTTATGAAGCATGAACAAATACCTCAAGGGTCAGATGGCGCTCACAAGTTAATGAGACTTTGGATTCATGAAGTCTACAGAGTCTTTTGTGATAGACTTGTCAGCAGTCAGGACAGAAAGATGTTTTTCCATATAGTGAAGGTAAATTATATAAATTATATAATGGTTTTTTACACTGATATTACAGTGTATTTGCTTGAATTTGTTTGAATCAAGTCAGTTTAGAGGAGCAATAAAAACAAAAAAGTAGGCACAAAAAAGTAGGCACATAGAGAGGACGGTAAGGAAAGGGGATGGGTTGAAAAAACCTCAACACAGATGAGACACTGTGTTAAATGGGGAAGCAGAAAAGAATAGCTTGATAGGAAAGAACAACAGTGTTGTAGATTTTAGAAGGCTGTGTCAGTGGAAGAAAGAGCAGAAAAATGGAGGAAAAGTGATATGTACCTAATGGTTATGCATTCAAATTCAAACAAAATTTAATCTTAACAATTAAAAGAATTGTTAAAATGAAAGGTTCTTGTACACGTGAGTGTGCTTCTTAAAGGAGGGTTAGCACGGCAACTTATATTTTCAGAGTCACACATTTCTTTGTTTTTGTTCTTTCTTTCTATACATACATGTATGAGTCTGTATAGATAAGTATTTTTTCAGTACTCTTCTATGCTTTTTCCTGTGGAACTAATTTCTTTACTACATTTGCATCCGTGTCCCTGTCTCCTTTTTTTGACTCAGAGGAGAGAGAGGGGCACCCCTCAGTCTCCTCTGCGAGGCCTCTAGCTCAGATGTGGTGCCGGCGTTTCATGCTGAGTGCCAGAATATGACGTCATATTCTGGCACTCAGCAGTGAAGCAGTGTGCACTATGGCAGAGCAGTGAGACAGAAGCCTTGCACTCCCACCACAGGATTTCTGCAAGGTAAGTGAACTAAAAAGGGGGAAAAGGGGGTAGATAGCTAGAAGGGGGAGAGTAGATAGTGAGAAGGGGAGGAGAGGGGGTAGATAGTGAGAAAGGGGGTAGTAAGAATATTGAAATAAAGCGTGAGAATGAGTGAGATAATTAATTAATGTGTGGATGAATTGTGTGAATGAGTGAGGGTATGAATGAATTAATGTGTGGATGAATTCTCTGAATGAGTGAGGCAATTCATTAATTTGTGAGAATGCATTAATGAATACTGTAAATGATTTGTGTAAATGAGTGAGAGAATAAATGATTGTGTGAATGAATTATGTGAAAGAAAGTGTGAATTGGTTAGTGCCTATAAAAGTTTTTGTGTGCATCATAGATGTATAATTGATTTGTGTAAAGACAAAGATGGCACAAGCAGGGTGTTTGAGCCTTGGGGACCAAGATGGCACTGGCAGGGTATTTATGGGACAAAAATGGCAAAGGCCGGGCTGTTTGGGGACCAAGTTGACTCATGCTGGGCTGTTTCGGGACAAAGATGGGAAGTCCTCTGTGTATTATCTGGGTGCTGGTCTTGTTCTATGTGGGCAGTATGGACACCAGGGCTGGCTTTGTGGTGTGCGATCTGTGATCTATGCCTGTAATTTAGGCAGTTTTATCTATACATTTAATGCTGAGTTTTTATGTGATTATGCTGGGTTTGTGTGTTCGGTTGATCTATACCTGCAATGCTGTTTCCATGCATTATTATCGTATACCTGCAAATACAGGATTTGTATGTCTGATTCAGATATGGCAAATATGTTTTTTGGTGTGGGAGCAAAGGGAGTGATTGCATGCTAGGGAGCGTGGAGCGGAGCCTAAGAAAAAGCTTGCGTAGGGTCCAATTTTTTCAATATAAAATGTATTGGCAGCAGGGTCTAATATTTATATATATTGGCAGCAGGGTTTAATATTAATATACATTGTAAGCAGGTGCTAATATTAATATATATCAGCAGCAGGGTCTAATATTTCTAGATATTGGCAGCAGTAGCTAATATTAATATATACTGGCAGCAGAGGCTAATATTAAAAAACGACAACTAACTACCAGTTCAGCTGTTATTTTGAAATCATATTTCAATCACAGTCTTTACTTCAAAGTGATATTATGCAGTTAAAACTGCATCTCTAACGCATATATATATATATATATAATATATACACCTGTGTGTGTAATCTCATGCGCTTCATAGCAGAAATAAAATGTGGTCACCCTAGTCTTGCCTCTTCTTGTTCTTCTCCCCGCTGTCCGCTCCGTCAACTGGGACTCCTGGTGCGCTTCTGCACAGGGTGGAGCCTTGATTTTTCATATACTATCACTTTTTGCATGTTTCTTTGTTTCAAATGAAAGCCATATTGTTCTGAAAGATGTTAATGGAAATCTTAATTAAACCCTAAAATGGCAAAAATGTACAATTACGGCACTAAACTGAGTAAATAAAAAGTTTTGTTTTATTTAATTGTGCTAGTAAGTAATAACTGAATTTATTTAGTTAAGCATTTCACCCAAGTCCCTACCATACTTGTAAAATGCTATCAAAGATTAACGTAGCCAATGTCAATACACAAGTAATATAAATTGTTGTTCCATTCTCATGGAAGCACAATTCCTATGCCTACAGAAATGACTAGCTTTAACCAATTTGACACACAGAAAAGAAAGACAGGAAGAGTTTAGCATGTTTTGCTTTCCTTCAGAATCTATCTGCTTCTATCACAGACATTTTAATGGCCTAATCAACTGCATGTAGGTATTTTACTGTCTAAATGACAAAATGAAAAGGTTGAAACTTTCAAGAACTGCAATGGAAAATTATTTATTGCTGCATGTGACCTTTAATGTGAAATGCAAGCTTACTCTAGTTTACTGTTTTGAGTAGGTACAGAGACATGATAAGGTAAGGCTACCTTACCATTTTATATTTTTACTTTATTACATCTTTACTCTATCATCTACATTTTATTGGAGTTATGGACATTTGTTTTGTATTCCAACTGTTTTTATTGATTTTTTTTTATTGTATTGTATTTTTGGATTTAACATTTCAGATTACAGTTCTCATATCTTCAGTTCTTCTGAAAGTTCTTTTTTTAGTAGTTTTACTTCTCTGGGAGAACAATATCAACATAAGATCAGCAGTTTTAATAAGTGCCTTTTAGGTGAAAAAATTTATTTACTGTATTGTACTTTTTCTCTTAGTGTAAATCAGCTGAATTTTTGATCCCTTAATTATAAGCACCACATCTGCCTTACGCCAGTGGTGTTATACCTGAACAGAAAGAATCCCTAATGATCAAAAATGATGGTCTGTCAAAAATTAGGCTTAGTTCCTTAAGCACCCTTGAGTGTATACCATGCATCGCCGGAGCATTGTCAACCTTGTGTTTAATTGCTTAAGCACTTTTTCCTTTGTAAGGCAATCCCATGTTTGTGGCAAGGGTTCTTTAAAATCAGCCACCTGGGGCTCAGCCATCATTTTTTTCCGTTTACATATTTAAAATGTTAATGCTGCTTCTGATAGAACGGTGTCAGGACACACAGTGCATCGCAGGCTGGTGATATAAGGCTGCCACGGACCAGTCAGGGTGCCCATGCTGACCCCTGTCCACTGCCGAAAGTGCCTATACAGAGCGTACAGAGGGATAAGGCAATGTGCCGCATTAAGGAGATGCCATATAACTGAGCATTTCATGGCTCCCAAGGATCTCTCAGAGTGAAGAAGGAGACCCAGACTCGGGGAAGGCACTATTGGTTCACCCACAACCACCCCCAGACAGCGAGACATACACTTCCAGTAGGGCTGCAAGCGACCGCAATCCCACCAGATATGCAGGTAGGTACCCGATTCTAGACCGCACCTCCAACAGGACGGATCACTCCCCTGCACAAACCTGCTGACAGCCACAGGGGTTCGATACCACAGGGTTATAAGCTTGTAAGCAGTCTCTTGGACCTTGGAAGCGATGGAGTATTTGTGCGTTAAGATGCAAATCTTCTCCCATCAGAGAGGACGACTCCAAGGGCAGACTCCCAAAATCCCATAAATGATGGGGGCACCAAGGAGTCCTTTATCAAAAGCATGCGATAGATAACGGAAATCCCATCCCTGGGCAAAGTCTCCCTTCTAGTGAGACGTTCAAACGATGTCAGATCTCTCTTGAGATTATGTTTACCCAGAAGTGAAGAGACATAGCGCGTAATCTCATTATAACAGAAGCACTGCAGCATGGAGCGTCGAGCATTGGGAGAAGCCCTTTCAAAATGTACAGGGGCCATCCCATCCCAGACCCCAGACAACGTCAAGGAGGGGGGCAAGAATCCCCTCTCCAATCCCGGAACAAAATCTGGATTACCAGCTATAGGAGTGAGCAGAGACGGGAAAAAGGAGATGGTCCCTCCAATCCGCCTCTGGCGCCAAACACCCAAGGAGGCTCGCACAAATGGGTTCGTACAGAGCGGGGGTTGGAGAGCACCAGGGCGACGCCCAATGATAGATGACAAGGGAAAAGGAGGCCTGCGCCATCTCGATCCATATTTTAGGGGCAGGGTGAAATCTCCACTCGAGTAGGCGAAGCAGGTGGGCAGCGCAATAGTAGTGAAAGAAATCATGAAGGGAGAGAACACCCTTGTCTTTTGGACGTGTGAGCACCGTATACCGAAGCCTGGGGAGCTTACCCCTCCAAACATAACGAATGATAAGAATGCGGAGCTCAGTGAAGAACGATCTCGGGACACAGATCGGTAAGGTCTGAAAGAGGTACAGCACCTTCGGAAGAGTATTCATCTTGATTACGTTTACCCTACCATGCCATGACACATGAGAGAGAGCCCAGTGTTGCAAGTCACCCTTTATTTTTCCCGGTAAATTGAGGGGAGATCCCTCTGTATCCAGACCCCCAGGTATTTAATGCTTCCCAGGCACCATCGATATGGGAAGAAAGCTTGAAGCACCCGCACCTCCGCAGAGGACAGGGAGACATCCAAAATCTCAGACTTATCTCTGTTGACCCTGAAGTTGGAGAGCGAACCGTAGTTCGTTGTGGATATGTGAGAGCGAAAGAATGGGCTGCGACACCGCAAAAAGCAGATCGCCTGCATACACAGCAACTTTAAGCATACTACCAGAGTACGTCAGACGATGAATGCTGCAGTTGTCCCTAACTGCCTGTAAGAAGGGCTCTAATGTAATGGCAAACAGGAGTGGAGAGAGGGGGCAACCCTGCCGCATTGCGTTGCGAATCGGAAAGGAATCCATGAGGGCTCCATTCAGACGAATGCTCACAGACGGGGAAGAGTATAAGGAGGCGATCCAATGCCAGAAGCTGCCAAATCCCTTGTTTACATATTTCACCATTCTCACCATTCACCATGGTGAATCACCATTCTCTCTTCTCTCCTCCAAGCTAAACATATGGAGATCCCTTATTTTCTCCTGATGTTTCTCCTGAAAAACCATTTACCGTTTTACTAGCCCTGTGAACTCTAAGTAGAATGTCTATATCCTTCTGGAGATGGGATCTACAGAATCGTACCCAATAGTCTAGGTGATGTATGATTACAGAGCTGTATGGTGGCACCTCCCAGTTTCTTCTACTAATAACCACGGCTTCCTTGTTGTATTGTTGTTCTTACTAACAATGTAACAAAGGCACCAGTGCTTTACCCCGGTCTGTGGATAATACCCATAGTGCCAGTGGTATTAACTCTAAGAGGTACATTGACCTGGGAGGCAAAGGGCTGCAAACCATTGTACAATGATTAAAATAAACAGGTGGAGTGAAAGAGAGACAGTCCTGTCTAGTAAATGCAGAATAGCATAATTGGTGGAGATTAGCCTCCCAGGCCATATATGTATATTAAATAAGCAAGACCTTGGTACTATACAGGCATTCAAGTACCAGATAAAACATAGTTCTTATAAAGAGTCCCATAGTGGTAGCAAGCCTCTAATATTGTGAATAAAACATTGAAAATCCATAATTACCAAAACAGCAATGTAAAACACACAAAATCACACACATACAGCCTTAAGCAGGATAAGAGTATTACCTTTTGTGAAGGAAAATCTTAGCAACAAATTGCTTTAGGCATCAGTAGGAAGACCTCAACCAAACATGACCACAAACAGTAAGCCTTAGGGCTTATATACCGTAATTATACTTGCCATATAGTATATGGTCATTGACAAGATAAGGAGCCTATGGGATATCTCTGATCAAAGTACAAATGTATATGGGGGGAAAAAGTAGCTAATGAAAAAGTAATCCAAAATCCATGCAAAGCTCATTAAGTAGTGAAGAATTCTCTATAGTCCTTTAGGTCCTACTGGCAGAGTGCCCCTTTCAAACTTAAGAAAAAGGTGATCACAAATGCCTCCAGAATTCACACACTATGGCAAAAAGTTTGAGGAACATAGAGTTGAAAAATGTAAAAACATAGAGTTTTACAAATGTAAAAACTTTAAGTAAAACAAAGAAGAATATAAAAAGTACCCATAAAAAAATCACTGTAGGTTGAGGTTCCCAACCGGGTAACTTTATCCCAGGCAGCAGTAGTGCACAGAGACATCCTGATGGATATATCCCCATTGGGTGATGGAATTGAAAGGGAAATCCCAGTCTGTACCTGATACCAGCCTTTTGCAGTGCCTGTGTGAGTGGGTGCAGGGCCCTCCTGATCTGCAAATTAATCGGTTGCAGACAGGTTCGGACCGTCTTTGAACGTATGTTGGATATGACTTAGAGTTATTTTGTAGTAGAAATTTAAAAACCCTGCTCTTTCCTGTGCTTAATCTGGCAAATTACTATAGTAGCCTATTTAATTATTACTTTCCTCTTGTTTTGTAACTCAAAATAAATCACTGCCGATGCTAATTTTACACTTTCCCTTGTCCGAGAAATGTTGTTCTTGTTGTCGTATATATATCAACCTTGGCATTCTTATACTTAGTAATATATGATGACAATAAAATATATACTTCACTAGTTCATTATTATTAGCATAATTAACTAAAAAAAACACATCAAAAAGTATTAAAATGATCCTGTAACATAATACCCTTTTGGGACAGTTTCTCTTTGCCTCATTGGGCACTAGATGGTAACTTCTAACTACTAGCCTATCTCCAAGCAGGGTTTGTACACCAAGTTTCAGTTATTTTCTCACATAACGCATAATTTTCCCTGGTGCTCCAAGTGTGTTTATTTAACATGGGTTTAAAATCTTGGGTTGTAGTTCCCTTTAAGGTAAAGTTCAGAAACATAGGAGCTGTTTTAGTTAATTTAGTTACTAAACTAGCATAATTTAATGTGGGGAAAGTATCTTTCCCATTACCGTAACAGTCCTAACTCTGCCTCTAAGTAACTGACTACCGTGCCCCAATCAGAAATGAGCCGTTAGACCTTGCCAGGTCCCATGGAACTTCAAGGGTACTTCAGATATTTAAATCTGCAGAAATCTGAACTCTGAATAGAAACTCATGCTACCTAGCAATCCTAATGACGAGGTCTACAGGGAAACCTTCCATAAAAGCCTCACAAGCCTTTTGAGTTAAAGGCCCTAACCTCTGAGCACATTTAAAGGTAGGCTCTTTGACTACCATTGCTAGAATATGGTATGAAAAAGTAATTCTGTTATGGGTACAACTTTTAAAAAGTGTCTGCTGGCAATTAAATTTTTAGTATCCACACACTTCCATTCATGCCTGAATAAGGTTTTCTGGGCTTGAAAATTTGTTAAAATTTCACCTAGATACTGAATGCATTAGTATGTTTAAAAAAAATCTACCTTCCAGTAGCCACTTTTTGGACCAGTTTACAACAGACTGGAAATGAAATCTGGAAAAAAGAAATTGTGAATGGGACACAATTTAACACAATAAATAGTTATTTCTGGGTGGCCATGTGCATTAAATAGTATGGTAAGTAATGATATTACAGATGTTACAATATTATTATACTCAGCAGTGAAAGTACACAGCACTGGTAGATCTAAAAGTGACTTCAAAATGCTTAAAAGTAGTTGATTATATAATAATTCCATCTTTAGAATCGCTATTTTACTTTCAGATCTGACAATTGGAATCTCTATCACAAGATGAAAAAAAAGAAGGGTTCCATAGGATAATGTTTTATCGCTGACATTGGAAGACTTTTCCGTGTAGTTGTAATGCACAATACTTCTAACTTGACTTTTTAAAATTATACTTCGGGGGCTACATTGTTCTGGCAGCCTATTTAACAGAAGTTGTCCTCACAGTCAGTGATGCTTTGTAAAATGAAAGATATGGCACCTGCTCTCTAATTATTCATGATCTGAATAAGCCAGGGAATTGATCATAAAAGAAAAAATGTACCTGTTCTGCCTTAACACCGGGAGACTTTGCATCTAGGTCAACTGTATGGATGAGCACAGCAAGGGCATGTTTTTTGTTGTTTGTTGCAATAGATTCGATAAAAATACACCTCTAGACATTCATTCTTCTGAGTACCCAAAAACAACTCGGGGATGAATCATGTTGAGATTAAAATGCGAAAAAATTGAAACAAAAAAATAACTCAGCAAGTTGGTATTACCAAAGGTGTAACATGTTTCTTAGGAAAACATAAAATAACATTTATCTGGGGGGTTTGTTAGCAGAGCCAGCTTTTGTGGTTGGCCTGCTGTGCAGTTACAAAGCTGAAAACTTCTCTACCGTAACTTAAAAAAAACTACTAAGTTGAAGTTGAAGACAATTAACTTAATGTGCCCTGTGCTAGCAGATTGACAAAATGAGTCATTAAAAAAATCTTTACAAAGATCTAATTAAATTTCCAACACTGACATTTCTGGTTAAAAAAAATCTTTCATAGTAATTAGTGGTACATTTCTATACCTCATAATGCCAAGTAAAGGGGAACTACTTATAATTATTGTCCCCGTAGGAACTGTTGCAAGTTACTAAGAATGTCAGAGTATTCAAACTGAATAATCTGCCGCCACATTTCATACACCTCATATTTTTGGTATATTCTGCTCATAATTAAATCACTGAACGCAGAAAAACAGGAGCACATATAAAACTAATTAATGAACTTGCAATTATATATATATATATATATATATATATATATATAATATATATATATATATATATATATAGACATACAAATTCATAACTCACAAGTTTCCCATTAGGGAGGAAATAATTATGAAAAATAAATATTTCATTTAAGAATTGTTTTCATACCAATTCAATTTTCAAATATATTTTCCAACCAAAATCGAAAGTGTGAAATGTTTATTTTGTGATATACGTAAGGAAAACAAAAAGATATAAATTCATTCATTTCATGGCAAATAACAAAAAATGTTAAAATTTTGCTTTTAGTTTGTTATAGTTAGGAAAAGAACGCATGAAAACTCTTTCTTTAATATACACAGTTGAATTTATAAATACAGTTTCTGCTGTTTATGTTAATATTCTTTTGACTTTTATTGTAAAACACTCATACCCAGAAAACATTTGGAGTTGTTAGAAAAGAGAGACCTCTGGGGAGGAAACAGAAAGAGTTGGATTTTGTTTTCCAAAGAGAGACTATCTTTCTTTAAGAGGGACACCCAGGGGGTAACTAGAGTATTTGAAACCCAGGGAAGATCCTTTATTTGGTACCCCCCACACCCGCACTTTAACTCACTCTCTTACTCACTCTTACTGATTGTCTCAAATTACTCTTATTCACTCTTGCACACTCTCACATTCTCATGCCGTCTTTATGCCAACTGCTTCCGTGTTCCTGTCTCTTTTCCTGCGGCTCTGCTTCTTCTCTTGCCTCTTCTTCTTCTTCTTTCTTCATCCACTTCCCCCCTGTGTCTTCTTTATTCATCCACTTCTCCATGAACCAGACCTCCCAGAAAACTTACGTAAAATGCTATAGTCTCTGAGCACATCCTCTCACTGAATTGGAGGAACAGGGAAAAGGCTTCGCCCTTTTGCGGAAGCACTGAGAGAGAAGGAAAAGAGACAGGGACACAGAAACAGTTGTGGAGAAGGTAGGGAAACATTAAAAGGGTGTAAAATTCCAGGCCACTGGGGACACCTTGAAGGTTTGATGTATTTCATCTTCATTGATTTTATCCTGACTGCAATGAAACACATTTATATGAAATGCTATTGCATTTTCCCTAGTCTCATTTTGACTTGTGGAGTCTTTCAATAGCAAACTATGTCAACTATTTCCTGTTGGGCTGTTAACATGGATAGGGTCCAACTGATGTAAAATATCAACCCAGCCACAGGGGTGACATCCTTCCATTTTTTTTCTAGGTAGCACCCTGTTCACCACATGGGTACACATTTAACATAAAAATCCAATATTCTATCTCATGGTTAAATCAATTTGGGACTTAAAAGTACCATAATATTTCATAAACCTAATAAAACCTTTGTCATGTCACTTAAAAGTAACTAAATAATATTGTCAAAATAAACAATTCTGTGTCATGGTCTAGGTGAATATCTTCATTCTTAGTAATTTTCTTAAAAGTCTCCGATACCTTTAAATCAGGCAGGTAATGTAAGCCTTTAAAGCACTATGTTGTGCAGGGAGGCTCCCAGGTCATAAGGACCCACAAAGTTTTCTTGGTTCACAAATGGGTCCTTTCTGCTGGCATCAAAGTATATGCAGCACACATTACAATTTACCTATTAGAATGTAGAAGATTTAAATACTTCATGTGAACCTTACCTCCAAAATATAACTGCTGGTCAAGCAATGTAAAAGTACAATGTGTAATTAAAAAATGTACATATATGTATTGTATATTTAATGCAAGGAAAGGGGCTAACTGTTGTAAAACCATCAGGTGAACAGAGTTTAGACATTACTACTATGTTCTACATTCTGAATAAACCCACTAAGGATTTGTTGAATGTCATACCCATACATTAAAATATTAACACATGACAGAAAGGTCATTGGAAATCTGATAACAAGACACAACTAAATTATTGGCTTGTTACATTTTTCATGTGTTTACATAATTCCGCTAGAAGGTAAATTTGTATTCATGGTGTAATTCTGCAGTAATCAAACCCGCACAATGTCTGACCTGCCAATGTCACTGACTAACAAATAACACTTCTGTTTTAGAATACAGTGCAGTCTCAGTTTAAAGAGAAGCTGGCACATCTATTCGACCACATGGTTATTGGGAGAGAGATACAGGATGATGACATGCGCAGCCTCATCTTCGGTGATTACATAACTGCAAATAATTCAGAGAAGTCTGAAAAGATTTACAATGAAATCACGGATATGGATAAACTTAAAAATGTAAGATCAAACATGTATTACATCTTAGCTAATGTTTTTGGAATTACTATGTGTTAATATAAAATACCCCAGAGCATATATACTGTTTTTACAACCAATGTGCTGGTTAAACAGGACTGGGAATAAAAATCAGCTATGGCAATAAAAGGCAAATGGTTGACAAACCACATCTGCTAGATGTTTGTGGCTGCACATCTTTACTAGGTATAGGAGTTTAACATGGTGTCGCGTGTACCCAGCAGAGAGTTCTACTCTAAAATATTACAGAGGCCATCTGAGTCACCTTGAAAGTGGGTTAGAGGTGTTGTTGGTGCTCCTGGTGGCACTGGGCCAGAGATTAAGATTTTAACATACCGTATTTGCTCGATTATAAGAC
>VKOC01000003.1:11545769-11569686 GCA_009364415.1 Spea multiplicata | reverse complement strand
GCATTTTTAACTATAATATGTACTTATCTCTTTGAAGTAAAGACTGTGATTGAAATATGATTTCAAAATAACAGCTGAACTGGCAGTTATTTTTCATTCTTTAATGTTAGCCCCTGCTGCTGATATATATTAATATTAGATCCTGCTGCCAATATATATTGCCAATACATTTTATATTGAAATAATTGCAACCCAGGAGAGCATTTCCTTAGGCCCTGCTCCAAGCCCCCTAGCATGCAATCACTCCCTCAGTTACCGCACCAAAAAACAATATATATATATATATATATTTGCCACACTGACCGTAGATTAGGGGAAGACTTTTACTTACTCCCTGTAGTTCAGGTATAGATCAAATAAACAACACTGCAGGTATAGATCAACTGAATAATACATAAAAACTCTGTATTTGCAGGTATACATAAATAATATATAAAAACATAGCATAGCAGCTATAGATCAACTGGAAATCACATGTAAACTCAGCACTGAAGGTATAGATCAAATAAACAACATATAGAGACAGCAATGCAGGTATTGATCAACTGAATAAGACATACATACCCTGTATTTGCAGGTATACATAAATAATGTATGAAAACATAGCATAGCAGATATAGATCAACAAAATAACACACAAACACAGCCTTGCAGCTATAGATCAATTGGAATTCATATAAAACCCACTAAATTACAGATCACAGGTTGCACACCACAAAGGCCACCCCTGGCATTCACACTGTCCACATGGAACCTGATCAGAACCCAGATAACACACATAGAACATGCCATCTGTGTTTGCGTGTCGGTCTGGCAGAGCCTCTCCTGGCGTCTGTGTCTGGGTCCCGGTGTGGCAGAGCCTGTCCTGGTGTGTGTGTGTTTGGGTGTCGGTGTAGCAGAGCCTCTCCTGGTGTGTGTTTGGCAGAGCTGTCCTGATGTGGTGTGTGTTTGAGTGTCGGAGAGGCAGAGCCCCTGTCCTGGTGTGTGTGTTTGGGGTGTCGGTGTGGCAGAGCCTGTCCTGGTGTGTGTGTGTTTGGGTGTCAGTGTGGCAAAGCCTCTCCTGGTGTGTGTGTTTGGGTGTTGGTGTGGCAGACCCTGTCCTGTGTGTGTGTGTTTAGGTGTTGGTTTGGCAGAGCCTGTCCTGATGTTTCAGTTGGGTGGGCTGAAACCCTTGCCGATGCCACTGGTTCAAGTAAACATGGCTTTTCTCACATTTTTAAGCTGGGAAATGTTACATTGTTTAAGTAGGCATTGAAACTAAAATAAGACTTGTGGAGCTAAGGATCAACAATATTGTAGAATTGACTGATATTTATAATGATAGATTTGAAACTAAAAAGGGTTTTATATGATTGTCACACAGTCTACTAAGCATAAGAGGAGACACAATGATTAGGCTGGGTATGGTAACCATGACCTATTGATGTGGTACAGAATTGCTACACATCTTATGCAGCACATGTATGCCTTGAAATATTGATGGGTGGCCTTTTCAAATTAACAGATGTTACTACAAAAAAGCAATCATGTAGCAAAGTATAATGTCTTTCACATATTAAATGTTATATGCTGTTCATTGCTGCATTAGACAACAATGCCTGTTAGAACTGATATTAAAAAAAAAATAAAAATATATTAACACTTAAGTAGTTATACTAAACTGAAGAAGAAAGAACAAAATAAAAGAAAGATAGAAAGAAAGGTGTTCTTTAACCTCTAGTGTTACATAGGAGATAAATAGCTGCCAAAGTTGGCTCAGATGGCCAGCTACATATCTCATATGTTTCAGCACTCAGAGCCTTGTACTAAGCGATCATAGAAAGTGCTTTATTATGGAATCTTAACAGTCCCTTTAAGTTAGGTGTCTATGGATACTTTAACATGTCTTGAAAAAAATAGGTTCCCCTAAAGTGTAATCTGTTTCTATGTTTTTACCTAAATGGTAACAAAAGCAGAAAAATACAAAACTTATCCTGTATTCATATGGGGTAAAATGTGTCCTGATCCCCCAGAACTCAAGGAGTTAAAGGGAGTAGAAATTGTTGATGAAGTTGGGAATACTTGAGAGGCAAGATGAAGAGGGAAGGAGGAGATTCCAGTACATGTATAAAAAAAATTTGGAAATGAGATCTGAGATTTCGAGAGGAACTGAGCCATTGCTGGATTGTGTGACACCTGCTCCTAACATCTGTCCACACAGAGAAGCACACATAAATAAAACATCCATAAATGAGTCACAATAAGGATCCTTATATTTAAGTCCAAAAATATGCTGACTTTTTGATTTCAAGAATATTAGTCAATATAAGTCTAATTTCCAACAGAAGGACATTCTGCATATCATTTTATTTCATAATGGTGCCATGGCGTGTAAATATGTGTATATATAATTATATTATAATTATATTGTAATTATAACATAATGAAGCACTGCTTTGAAACAAGGCTGGGGTGCAAGTTTGAGATCTAGCACACGTTTGGTACATTGCCCAAACTGTCCGGGATTATTTCAGACGTCAATATATCGCCTGGTGCTGGTATCTAATTACTGGGGGAAAAAAGCAAGATTTCTGAATGATAAATGAACAGAAAAACAGCTAATTTCATAAACACGCTCAACATAAAATGCTGTATATATATATATATAAAAATGTTATATATATATATATATATATATATATATAGTACCTCACAAATATATTTTATTATATCTTTTCATGTGACAACACTGAAGAAATGACACTCTGCTACAATGTAACATAGTGAGTGTACAACCTGTATAACAGTGTAAAATTGCTGTCCTCTTAAAAAAAAACTCAACACACCGGCATTTCCCCTAAGTGGAAATGCCCAAATTGAGCCCAAAGTGTCAAGATTTTGTGTGGTTCAATATTTTGTGTGACATACTGAAGCAGAGCAGGATCCCCTCCCGGAGACTGGGCCGCAGTCGCATGATAACGACCCCAAACACACCTCCAAGATGACCACTGCCTTGCTAAAGAAGCTGAGGGTAAAGGTGATGGACTGGCCAAGCATGAGCTTCTGTGGGGCATCCTCAAACTGAAGGTGCGGGAGCGCAAGGTCTCACCCACCAGCTCTGTGGAGTGAAAGAGGACTCCAGTGGCAACCTGTGAAGCTCTGGTGAGCTCATGCCCAAGAAGGTTAAGGCAGTGCTGGAAAATAATGGTGGCCACACAAAATATTGACACTTTGCGTAGTCAAGGAGTGGAGGGTGCTTTTCAGTTAAGTTACCTCTTTAGCTTGACTGACAACCTAAATCTAGGTGTGCAAATCTATCCATGTATGTAGCTGGCTGGAGCTTGAATATTTGATCTATACGCTTGCCAGCAAACTGACTAGTACCATCTTATTTTTTTGTATTTTTTTATACACTACCGATCAAAAGTTTGAGGTCACTTAAAAATATCCTTCGTTTATAAAGAAAAGCAAATTTTGTCCATTAAAATAACATCAAATGTATTAGAAATATGATATGGGACAGTAATGGATGTCATTTATTATAAATATTGTCAGATAAACATATTATATGTTAAAGCAATAACTAACTATGTAAGGTGGTGAACACCATACTGAATATATCACCTATAGCATTTAAACCCTGATAGATTTCTATCACCTACCTGTAGTAAAAAGTACAGTCATGCAGAATTTTAATTATGAAAGCAACACTCACTGGGATTGAATTCAGTGCCAATTATGGATTTTATATTTAAATACTCTATTTCTGATAAACCATTTAGTGCCCTAATACTCTTGAGACAACAAAACATACTGAATTTACAGGGGTTGTCTGAAACTGTCTCAGAAAGATATAAAACACCACCTAACCAATGCATACTGAAGTTCAAACCACAGGAGAAACCAAAACACCAGGTGTCACTTTGTGATAAGTAAGGCTACATTAATTTGCTTATTATAGCTTAAAATGATAGCTAAAAACTGATACTTGCTGGTCGGCATTGGGAACCAAGAGGCAGCACCATTGCACTTGTTTTAGCTAAGTATCTATTAAACCAAAAATTAGTTTTTAGAGCATATAAAGTATTAAAAGCACCCAGTTTAATTACCTTTTCTATAAGAAACCTTTCTCTGCACATTTGTAATGTTTAGAACATTTAAGCATTGCAGTGAGGAGACTAGTGTATACAGAGGTGACAGTATGAAATGACCAATAAGAACCCATGTCATGACAGAACATAGAAATACATTGCCAGAGCCTGGTTATTATGACAAGTAACAAACTAATAAGTCATATTTTACATATCCAGCATATCTGTGAAGTCCTCAGGGTAGGTTACCTTGCCCTCCCCCTATTCAGGGGGAATAGTTTGTGAAAGAGCACTTATGGGTGAGGTTAGCCCCATACAGCCTTTGGTGGGCATGGTGTGGGCATGTCCAGAGGTAAAAAAAACTGACCAAGAGAAACAGTGTTTTACCAGTAGACACCTGGTAAAACCTGGAGAGATCCCAGGTACGGTATGATCCTTAGCCACTAGTAACTTGACTTTGTCAAGTGGAAAACCTTCTCCACCACAAGGATAAACATGAGGGGGGAGGCATGGAGAAAAACCAATACCATTCCCAAACATTGTTCACATATAGGGTTTTCATCTGTAATAGATCACACTACTGAAGTGCAGCCCGAATTTACAGGATTAATCCTTAGTTTTAATGATGTTGACCTCCCATTTATTGTCATGCCTTTGATTAAAAATAGCCACAATGAAATCAAAAATAATGTATATTAGAAATAGGATGTGTTACATAGGTAGTAAAACACATCTGCTTTCACATCCTCGTGTGTCAAAAAAAATCCTGCACACACAGGCTTCCATAGCACAAGCTGCTTATACCGTAATTAAAAGTTCAATACCATTATGCTAGCATTCACATTAATCATTAATATTTTTCTTACAAGAATTAATATATCAAGTATTTATTAAAGTTATGTCTGTTTTGTTACCGAAGCCACTGGATCGCTCCAGTCTATAGACATACAGTGATGTTATTTTCATGGTATACAAACTTGAATCTGTGAATCTGCTCACCCAATATAACCATGTGCACTGGTAAATCTGTCTGATCGACAAATCCACTTATCTATATATAGTGAAAACCTTTAGTGTAGAAGACCGTGATTCTTTATTATTACTATTATTGCATTAAACATGTTCTAGCCACTAGTTATCAGTAGAAACATCCCTCTGATCGATATATTGTATACAAAAAAATATGAATATGTGATATCTGTTTTTTTTTAAGTGGTAACATATATTTATAATTTATTAGAATAATCAGATAATGCTGTAGAGCAAAAGCCTGACCATATTCATTTGAACCTTAACAATTTATGTTAATGGCCTGATGAGGGCATTCATTTTCCAGTTACCTCTCTGAACAATTTAACTAGTTTTCATGTGTTTTTTTTTCTCTACAAATTTGACAAAATATGCCTTGTTGCCTTTGTATCTGTGATTGTACGGAGTATGCATTCTCTTTTTCTATTTCTTTACAGAGATTAAAGCAATCTCGTTCAAAGACGGGAAGGTTACAATGTAGCGGCAGTTCTATAGACTGACAATAAATGGACGAGAACACACACATAATCCAGCCATAATAATGGTCTGAAACACAAACGTCATCCAGAACTCAGTTTACTGTTTCAAGACAGATATGATAATGTGTCTTTTCTTTTATTATATACCAGGAATAATCACATTCCCTTTCACGACGGAAAACTATCGTAGAAACAGGCTGCATTTATTCGTTTCTCTGATTTAAATAACTGTTAAAGGCTTGCTGTACCAAATCCTTTTTAAACAGGGCAGCACCATTAAAATTAAAATATAAACATACAGTGACATAGGTGGGAATACTAAATTACGTATTGTTTGTTAAACCAAGTTCAGCCCTAGAGTGATACAAATTGCATTTTACCATCTGTAGGGTAATACAGGCAAAACTATAGGTTTACTTTAATTTGGTGTACATAATTGGTGTCAAATAGTCAAAAGTGTGAATGCTAAAACAACCCAATCATGAATTAGTTTCTCTTGCAATGGCACTAAATGTTTTCATGTAAACTTATTTTAATCCTAATGTTTGATGTGATCTCTTCCATAGAAGTCAGAGACAGGGAAGGCTTTGAGGAGGTTTGGAATATGGTCTAATTTCCTCATATAATAGACCATAAGATTGTTAACGACCACTGTAGCAATTTACAGCCACAAAGCACATCCAGTGTCCCATGCAGTTCCATCATTGAAGAATGCATATTAAAGTACTTTATAAGTATTTAAATAGACATTCTGCAGTGCACTGTCCCTTCATTGTGCAATTTGTTGGGACAGTTTTGGCTTTTTGAAGAAGCCAATCACTAGCAGCAAAGTACTTTCCTTGAAAGCTTTCTGCCCATACGACATGGAACTCTTGATGTGATGAGTATACCACATGTGTGCACTGGTAAGCATGAGATGTTTTCTGCTGAATGCATTTCCTGGAAGCCAACGAGCTGGGGGGTGGGGAGAGAGACAAAATGCATGGGGGATTCTAATTTAATTTAAACAGTACACAATACAGTCCATATGATGGCTAGGGAGTCCCTTTAATTTAATTCAAAATAGTAATGATGAAGATCTGCTCTTAGAATGGTGTCAACCCTCTGAAACTGACATAAATCATAGGTCCATGTATTTTCAAATATTATTCTAGACCTTCAAAGGAAACTGTCAGAAAATCTTGAAAAGGTATAATGAAACACTTCAGGGGGAGGGAAACCCCAAAATATTTACTCTGTTAAATTCCCCTCCGGTCTCTTACTGATGGTGGAATATACAGCTCAGCTTTACAGAACTTTGAAATTCTAGGCTGGCTCAAACTTCAAAGTATAATCTATGTATTGTCTAGAGTTGAACACTTAAGCAGGTTTATACCAGAGGGCATCCCTTTGTGGCAAGGCCCTCAAAAAAAACTGCTCACATCTAAAAGATCTGCGCTGGAGCAAGAATCTTCAATAATAAAAGTTCTATATATTTTATATGTCCTTGCGGTAATTGAGTAAAACTGTACTTCTTATTTGAAATGTACTTTAAAAAAGTAAATAAGTAAAAATCCTGTACCCATGACTCTCGGTACCTCTAATAATGTATTGGATACAGTTGTTTAGGTAAACAAATTTGATTCAATGTAGTAAGCTAAGTATTCCTGATCTTTGCATTACATTATGCCAAATGCACAAAGAAAAGAAAAACATGTGTGAGTTTACAAGTCTGCCTTGGGAGACACACACGGGTGATTTGCTTCTGAAGTGCCAAATGTTATGTTAACATAAATTACCATGGTGCTCATGTGTTTGTTCCAAAATAGATGGATTGGACTTTTTATCAAGGTAAACTATTGCATTATCCACAATTTCATTCTCCAAGCAATTAAATGCTTGGAAAATAAGTTGTCATATAGAATTATATCAAATTGCATTCTACTAGTGGCTATGTATTTGGATTAATAAAAATGACAACATTATCACACCTCAAATTCAGCATTTGCAATGGCCTACAGGTTTTCTGTGAATGTTAGATTTAGATTACCAACTAGCCATGTAACCCTTAGACAAATCTATTTAACAGCTTGGTTTGATACGCTAGCAAACTATGGTTTTACCCCATTGCTATTGGTTTTCTTGGATTCCTAAAACAGACTATTTTTACAGGAGTGCATACTGGTCAATAGCTGTCTTTTGACACTCTTAAAGAACACCAGCAGAAGCCTGCGGACTAAGATGCTGAAAAAAGAAAGGTTAATAGAAATTAGGATGGAGCTCCAGACTATCTCCCCAAACTCATTCAAGACAGGGGTGCACAACTCTGGTCCTGAGGTCAACAAACAGGCCACTTTTTATTAGATATTCTACCTTAAGCACAGTTCAGTTCATTAGACTACTTGAGCAATGGAGTTCGAGAGTTTAACCATGGGCGGAAGCAAAAGAAAATCAGGAAATATGTGAATTACAAAGAATTAGAGAAACATGAAAGCTGAGTCACAGATTAAGGTATCTGGAAACATATCCCTATTTTTCTTCTGTTAATGTATTTGTGTTTAATTTTATGATTCCCAAAATATCCATTGCAATTAGCAGGAAAAAGTTAAACAAGATATGAAGAAAGGCTAAATACATGAAATTAACTCAAACAATTAAAAATGGTTAACCCTTTAATTTAATCAAACAATTAATCAAACTACAAACGAGAAAAAAAAGTTCTTTTACAAAGCATGTCAATGTTAGACTATTTCACTCCAAAGAGAAAAGGGATATAATAAAAGTAAGTTTAATAAAAGTAGAAAATGAAAATAAAAAATGTTTAATATATAAAAGGCTTTATGTGTGATTGCACCGTAAATGTCTTTCAGCTTTTACATATCATAGTAATAAACAGATTTTATACGAAGATTGGCAAAAACATTGTAATCTGATATCCCACTGGCACATGGCAGATATGTAACACCGACATTTTCATGTCTTTGTATAGCTTAGAAAATGACTATCCTCTATGAAGGAAAATACAGGAGCAAAGAAAATAGACAAAGCCTCGACGATGTGATGGGATTACACATAAAACCCAGACATAATAAACATATATGTAAATCAAACAAGTCAAAGTGATTTAAATATTATTTATATATACTATTATGCATTATTACACAACATAATGTATGTTGATGTCACTCAGCATTATGAAAATTGTAATCCACCCCCAGCTAAGAGGTTGTCTATTCTAGGTCAGTGTTTAAACAGACTCTATTCTGGTGTGAAAACTAAATTTCTCATCTAATGTGTGAAATTTCACAACTCACTATGCGGAATAAAACAATCAAACCAAGGAATACACATTGTGCTTAAAATAACAAATTCCCGGTTGCTACTACAACTTAGAAAATCTTTCTAAGGGAATAAAAGGGTGTTGTTCGTTCATTCATGTAGAGATCGACCTGAGTTCATGAAAACTCGGTTGAGCTGCATAATAAGGGAGCAGCACTTGGGGATTTAATGTGTTCTAAGTTGTTATTACCATTACATAAGTTATGGTGGGTAAAGGTAAACCCTTCTACTAAAATTTAGGGGTATGTAGAAGCATTATTAAACACTCATCTACAGACACCAGACAAGCCAGAAGGCTTGTTGTTCGCTCAGAAATCTCATGGGGCTGCCTACAATATAAATAGTCTTTCCCTCATTGCCAACCAATGCCCTTGAATCCATATTCATATTCAAATCAATTCAAAAATAATATATCCTGCTCCAGTAAAAACCCACCACCTTATATTTGTGCAAAATACTAGACTTTGCTGTCCAACCAAAGCCCAGCCTCTTCCCTTCCTAATTGAGCAAACCAAAAAGCTTGGGTACTGACCACTGGTGATCAAGGGAGGGAAGGCACTTTTTGGATTGGAACAATGCAATGTGGTTAACAAAAACACTCTTTCACACACGGACATGCAGGGCTACCCTTCTGCTTGCATACGGTAAAGACTGCCCCTCTATTAAAGCAGAGACATGTAAGATACTGGAAGAAGGCTAGCTTCACAAAGGCAGACTGGTTCTCCTTAGAAGACTTTAACAGGACAAGGCCATACGTCGCATTTTGGTGATGTATGAGCATCTAAAATACCCATGCAAGAGATATTAAACCGATTGTGTCTACAACAAAGGCTTTAGAGTGATATAGTATTCTTTTTGATATCTGGTACCATGAAGAATGGAGGCCCAAATTTAAATGGCATATTTGACTATGGATGGTAGCATGGACACAATTCGCTATTCCCTGTGTATCAGCCTTTCTCCTGTCCACACTAAACGCCAGGTCATGTCTCCTAGATAATACAGTACTTTTCATTTAGCTAACCTTGATCCACCATGGTTTATTAGCTATGAAATGGTCAACATATTAACTATACTCTACTGCTTTCATTTGCATTTTTCCCTTTGGGCACATTTAATATAACAATAAAGAAAGAGATCTTCCACTCCTTTATGTGTTAGCCAGGATAATGCATGTATGCATGTCATCAAAGGAACCGAATGTTCCCTGCTGTCTGTTCTGCATGACTGCCTTCTCGTTGTTTAAATAAAACTTCTGCACTGGAGATGTAGATTTCCTGTATGCCAATAACAAATTGCATTTTCAACAGAGCATCGACTTGGCCATCCTCTGCAGTGACACTGAAATATTGTCCAGTATTAAATGTATTTATTTGAAGAGCGGCATATTGCAAATCTTATATCCAGAAGACACACTGAAAGGAGAACTGATGGACTGACAGCGTAATATTGTTTTTCATTCTTGTCTCTGCTTTTACCCAGCTGTCACTGCTTTTGAGTTTTCATCAAAACAGGGAAGCAAGTGTAGGTTGCACACATAAATACCAAGGAGACATGTACATAGCAAAGTGGCAGCATCCACATCAGCTCTCTGAACGTCTGTTCATTCCAATGAGGAAGAACTTCGGAAGTCACTGTAATAAAAACCATCAATAAACGTTTCCATCCTATCGTTTTCGCATAGCATGCGCTGAACTAATGCTTGGCTGTGCTAAAGATTGGGAAGATTTATGAGTTTAATTTATGATTTCTCCTCAGACGACTTTGAATTCTAACATCTATATACAGCTATCGGCTTTAGTACTCCTCGGCTTGCAATTATTTGTGTCTGCAAATATTGCACTAGTCATTAGCCGCATCTATTATTGATGTGTTTCATCCTATTATTAGGCGCACTGAACAAAATGAGCGTTATTATGAGATGATATGTAGCAGACAGACAGTAAGACACTCTGGAGTAAAACAGGTTAACGGTTGAGGAAAAACATTAATACATACCAAGCACTTAAAAAGGCTAAAAAAAGCAATATCTAAGCACATTTAACACTGATACAGACAAATTATAGAGGGATTGTTCTAAAACAGTAACAGACTGTGCTGTAAGTAATATAATTAATAAAACCGATTACAATCTGGTGGTTACAAGGAAAATGTAATGATAAAGGCCAGAATTATGCATTTTATACCTTTAATCAGGATATTTTTGGAGTGCAATCTGTTTCTCGTGTTCTGTTTGAAAACAATCATTGTTAAATTAACCCAAATTGGACAAATAAATTATTGCCACCACCCTTGCATTTCCTCATATCCTGTAATCTGATGAAAGCCTCTAAAATGCTAAATTATTAGTGCTAACACAAATGCAATAAATCAGCTTCCAGGACCACACTGAATACAGGTGATATTTTACAATCAGTAAAACTTATTCATCAAGATTCACAACACATACACATGCCGGTCTAAGGGTTTTGGCAAATCAACAATTTTTTTTCCAATTAACCTGAATGATGCCCATGAAAGACTCACTGTCCCAATTTTTTGTCATTAACTAAAGTGTACGGTACGATAAAAGTATTTTAATGAAGTAAAAATAGAGCTTAAATATCTCTCTCTCCCCCTCCCCCCCCTTCTCTCTCTCCCCCCCCTCTCTCTCTATATATATATATACCAAGTATATCATTATTTATTTGGATATATAATGCTAATGTTAATGCTGGCAAGTGTATAAAATGAAGCACACAGTTTCCATAGACAAACATTGGCAGTAGAATAGTCAGTCTCATCTAACTGAGTGGCATGTAGACAACATTTGTAACAAATCACTTCTTCCAATTTCTGCCAAATGGGCCAAGAAAACTATTAAGGCAAATATTTTGGGTTCATTTTTGGCCAATTTGTTATTGTGCACTGCCATTAAACTCTGGGGCAGAAAAACACATTATCTGGGGTAATAAATCATGCTTTACAATCCAACCAATGACTCTGGGTTAGGTAGATGCCAGAAAAACAATACCCGCCTGCAAAGTACCAACTGTAAAGTTTGGTGGAAGAGGAATAATGATCAAGGGGTGATTTTCCTGTTTTTGAGGAAGGTTGCTTCCAGTTTCAGCATACCACGCACAAAGTGTGCACAAAGTGAGGTCCATATTGAAATTGTCTATGTGGAAGAACGTGACTGACTTGCACAAAGCCTTGACCTCAACACCAACAACTTAACTGAAATACTTACTGTGAGCCCAACCTAATTATCTAATGTCAGTGCCTAATCTCACTAATGATCCAGTAACGGAATGGAAGCAAGGTCTATTAATTTATTAAAAGTAATAACTCTACCGTTGACAGACTAACCTTATAGCTACCCTGAAGTCACTTAGCAATAGTTTGTCAGTTGACATAGGCATCTTATACCCATTGCTGGTTGGAGTATTCCCTTAAAAAAGCTGATCCATAATGAAAAAAAAAAATTGCTTGTTTATAATCTCAACATGATCTAGGCGGCTGCCTTAACTATGATAGGTGACATGGTTTTTATAAATTGTAATTTAAAGAGGCTATGAAAACTAAAACACAGGGAATCTGAGGGTCTGTGTAATTGAGCATGTAACAAATATATAATATTAACATTAATCCTAACAGAAAAGGAAAAGGTTAAATTTCTATGGTCTGTTACTGTATGTACTGTATATTATCTGTTAGTATACATATATATGGCAACCATATTGTCAGGTTTATGTTTTACAGCGTGTGTAGCTTTTTATTGTCTAATTACCTAAATGTGTGCTACACATACATGAGTAAGTCTGATGCAATAATAAATTAAAATATAAAAATGAAAAAAAAACTCAGAAAAGCCATTGTATAATATTACATCTCAACACAAGCAAAGTTATCCACCAAATAACTTTACAATCAATAGTTACATTTTTACTGATTCTATCCCAGAATGCCCAAAACTGCTTCATCTCAGGAGCCAGCTTCAACTGTTGATTGTTTCTTTCTCCTCAAAGAGATGTCCAATCAGAGCTGCATCTCATTTTGCAGTGCTGTGCTTTGGGCATGCACAAAATAATTTCATTTTCAAGAACTGCACATTGAAATACATGACATTTGATAGCATCATCTTAGAAAAACTCATTCATTGAGTTTACAAGATTTTTTTTTTCCGAACCAGAAAAACATGACAACTTGATAGTACTTACATTGGCTTGCACAATATATTCCATGCATCTTTTTTCTTGACAATTCTGAGATTTCGATAAAGAGCTTTTTGACATGATAATCCAGCTGTGTTCTCTAGCCGGTTTGCCTCTGAATGTTCTAAAAATGGTAAAGAAAAATATGAAGATATATATTGAAAATCAAAACATTTGATTCAGACAGGAACCAGATAAATCTCCCTGTCCTTACTTTTGTAAATTTAGTCTGGCTCTATCTGTATTAACAAATCAGTATTCTGTGGCAGAAAACAAAAACCCCATCTCTTTTTAGTTTAGCCACTGATATATATACCATTATTCTTATTTTTGAAATGTGTTATTCTGAGTCTGCATTTGTTCGTATCAATGTGTTTTTATATTGTTGGCGAAATAAACTCTTCATAGGAAAGGTTATTGCAAACCTCATTACCTATACCTGTCATGATATGCTATCTCATATAATATGAAAGCCATTGAGGAACAACCTGAGTAAGCATTAGAACTACACAAGCATAACACACAGAAATCGCTATGGTTATCCTTTCTTCTTTTGACCTAACAACTTATATGTACCTGGTCTTTTGCAAATCAAATATATTTTATTTTCTTATTTACAATTATGTTGTGTTTGCCCTTAACATATAAGTCAATAATCCCAGGAAGTATCAAGTATTTAAAAGAATGAGATACTAAGTACTTAACACCTGCTGTCTAATGCATATACATCCCAAAAAAGGTAAAGCTAAAAAAACATATTTCTGAAGGAGGACCAATAGCCGGACTAAAAACCCAAGCAATGTTGCACCATTCGTAACCAATATACATACTTAGTAGCGTCCAGGCTCCAGCTATTTGGAAGCCTCTGTCTTTCGGGGGAGTCATTTTGTGGGGGGCATGACTATTTGGGTGAGGAGAATGGCCATGTACAGTACTGTGCAAACATTTTAAGAAGGTGTGAAAAACAAAAAACAAAACAAAATGCAGAGCGAGTGAACAAAAAAAAATCTGAAGAAGTCTGGTCAGAATTGGTGTTCATAGAAGACTTGTGGCCAAAAAGCCAAACCTCTGAAGTGGAAACTTTTCATGAAAACACAGGAACTGGGATGCAGAAAAATATCAGCAGGCACTCTGGGTTGATGTGCCAAAATTAGAAATATTTGGCTGTAGCAGAAGACGCTTTGTTTGCCTGGAGAGCGGTACAAGAATGAGACCTTGCAGGCAACAGTGAAGCATTGTAGAGGTTTTGGGACTGCATTTCTGCAAACTGAGTTGGGGATTTGGTCAGAAGTAGTCATCTCTCAAAATGCTGAGAAGTACAGGCAGATGCAAATCCATCATGCAATACCATTATGGAGGCATATGAAATGTATTCTGCAGTAAGACAACGGCCCCAAACATACAGCCAAAGCCATTAAGAAGTATTGGGAGTGATGCTATGGCCGCCACAGAGCCCTGGTCTCAACATCATTGATTTTGTCTGGGATTACATGAAGAGAAAGAAGCAAGCCTGAATCCACAGAACTGAAGTTAATTCTTCAATATGTTTGGAACAAACTACCTGACGAGTTCCTTAAAAAACTACCTGCAAGTGTACCTAGAAGAATCGATGCTGTTTTGAAGGCAAAGGTTGGTCACGCCAAATATTGATTTGATTTTAGCTTTTTCTTCTGTTCACTCACTTTGCATTTTGGTAAATGATAAAAACACACTATTAACATATTTATTTTTTAAAGCATTCTTGTTTTATAGCATTTTTTCACACTAAAAACTTTTGTACAATACTGTATGTGGGTGGAGATAGCTGCATCCATGGTGGGGGGAGTAGGCATGCCTAGAAGTATATGTATATAAAATATAAATGAATACATGGAAACGTCGTTTCTCTGGTGGTCTGGAGTAAATCTCTGGGTCACAGAAGCAGGGTTTCACCTGGAGTCTCCAGGCGTAACCGGGAGAGTTCTCATGTATTCCTATTTACTCTTATGCACACATACAGATGTGCACACAGAGGCAAACCTTCATACTTTTGGTGGCTGTCTTGTGAATGGCATGGAAAGCATCAAGGTCTCTCCCAGAATAATGCCCGAATTAATGCTGAACACAGATCTTCATTGCAACACTGATGAGGCCACATTGCTACGGTGGTGTGACATCTGAAATGTTTGGGGTAAGGGATAATTATTCAAGTGCTAATTTCTGTCATAAATGATACTTTCATTTGACTAAAGTTGTTCCTTAATAGCAAAAAGAAAAATATGTAAGGCAAGTGTTATTTCCCTTCTCAGGGTTACAAAGCAGCAGTATGATGGCTAGCCAGGCAGATAGTATAACAGTATATTGACAATCCTTACCAGTAATTCGGTTAAGTTTGTAGATTGAGTGTGTTGAAAAGTCTCTTGCAGCTGGACTGTAGTTGTTAGCAATGGCATCACTACACAGGAGATACAAAAGCATTTGCAAGTTACACTTAATTCAAGAAAATCTGACAAAACAACATTTTGTAAATTTTAATTTAAAGAGGCTATTCGTCTAATGGCAGTCTCTGGTATGAGTAAGGGTGGTACTGTGTTAGCCATGGAAAAACATCAAAAAGTAGAGTTCAAATTATACAATTTACTGGCTAATTAAGAGTTTGATTGCAAGCTTATATATTGTATTTTACTAAATTAAATAACTATTTCTGATAGCATTTTGGGTATTGCTTTGCTAACATCAACAGAGTATGTGGAATAGCAGCTTAAATATTTTATCTTTTGAAAGATACCTACAATACATAGATATATAGGGATAGATATACAATTATATCCAATTACATATAATTAACAAAACATTAAAACAAACATTCAACATTACAAAGTGTGTCTACAAGGCCGTGCAATTGGAGGCTTCTGTGATACAATTACAAAGATAAGGAAATTAGTTTGAATCACGGTCTCACAAGACTCCCTAATATTTATATCTGGATCAAGGTTAAAAAGTTAACTATTAACACCAATCTGTATAGAAATATCTCTGTGAGAGCCCTGATGGATCATGTAATACATTGAGTCAGTTTTACTCAACTATGTTTTGGTTTGGGATTCCTGGTCCCATTGGTCCCATTGCATTTGTTTTTTTATAAAATGCATATAACTACATAAAACCATAGGCCAGACTTTTTCCCTGGACTAATGTTTTTAAATCCAGTTTTTGGTCCATTTCTACAGTAGTATAAAATAGACAAATAAGATGTGCCAAATGGTTCTGTATAGTTCTGTTTCTATATTTTTATGTCAGAGGATATGGGAAGGTGGGATTCAGTTTCAAGATATAACTTTATCTCACCCCATGAAGCTAAACACAAATAATGTGATAGAAGGCTCTTCTTATGGCAAATGTGTTTTAAAAAAATGAATACATTTGAAAGGCGATTAACATTTTTTCTTTCTTTAAACTAATAGATTAATAAATTGGGGGAACATTTTACACAATACATAGCATATATATATATAATATATATATATATATATATATAATATATATATGTCATATTTGTCTCACTTTGAGGTGGTGAAGATTTCTTTTAACTCATACGAGTGTTATATATTCTTTCTCTATTCCAACTATCTTACAGATCCTTTTGTGAGTCTTCCTTTTTGCAAATGAGGCAAATAATGTGGAATGTAAAAAAATGATTTGTGCTATCGATGTCATCTGGTGCTTTGGTTCTGCCATTATTAGCAGATATTTTTTTCACCCAGCAGCAGAGACCAAAATCAATCATTCTGATAACGAAGCATGGCATGAGCCGTCTGCACTGTCATTTCAATCTGATTAATCACACATTCACAGACCTTTACCTTAAAGAAGCAATTGTTCCCATTTAATCAAAAAGAAACATTCATGCTAATATGAAACATTAATAAACGTAATTGAAACTTTAAACGCTGAATGAAATATGGGATTGCTCACAATTGAACCACATTGTCCTCTTCGGTTTCAAAATAAAATTGAACGTGCATGATCTTCTGGCACTTTTTCCTTTTTTATTTCTAAAAGTCAGTGATGAAAACAAATCCACTCAACGTTTACCATCCTTTGGTAAGTTCTACTGCATTTATTTATGATTACTTTGTATGAAAGGCTATTTATTATGAAATGTTATCACCTTTGATATATTAATGCTAGCCCAACAGCATATTCTAACTGGTCACATGGCATCATGGTACCCACTAATTGGCCATCAAAACCCTTATCATTATACCATATTGGCATAAAATGTCATATTTAAAACCCATGCTTAAATTGGTTTGTAAATATATAATCTACTTCTTACATACACTGTGGTTTATAAACTAAACCATGAGCTGTATATGAGCTGTAAATCTGTAATGGAATAACCATAGCAAGAAAAATCCAGTTGGCTCTACATAATAAATAGTTAAAGAGTTGAAGAAATTTCATCAATTTATCCATGCCAACTTGTCCCTTCATACAGCAGAAACTTTCAGAGGTTAGGCCTTCATAGTAAATGAACATTTAACAAATTACAGAAAAAGTTTCATCTCACCAAAACTCATAACTGACTTTTATTTTCCACACTGAATAAATCGAGGTGAGATTTAGCAGCCAGTTTAACGTAACCAATTTGTTTATGTATTCTGAATTCTCTAACTATTTTGTCCAATTATCAGTTTGGTTATTTGTGGACCTTCTAAATTTGACAGTTTATTGGGAACATATTGAAATTTCCTAAAAGATAAATTGTAATCCAATTATTACTTGATCAGACTTTTTTCGCAGCTAATCTGCATCTGATTTAGTTCCACAGTCATCACAATAGACAACTGATGCAAGTTTTCATTGTTAGTGTATATACAGTATATACTGTATATATAGTATTTAGTGAACTCAAATACAATCATCAGCAAGCATTGCCAGCAAACTTTACCCAAAATATTAGACCAAAATTATAACCTGGCCAATTTATAGACAATTCTACGGGCAGCTGTAAGCCTGTTTAATTTTACTGGCCAGCATTAAGAGGTATCCATGTAGTAAAAATAGGACTCATGATATGCAATGCCTAAAGAAATCAGTTCTTTTATATTGAAAAAAAGTTCTTCCGCAACGACATATGACTTGGCCTGGTACTTCTTCAGACAAAATGCTGATTTCCAGACTTTCATCAGCAGACAGGAAGAAATTGAAAATTAATTTTCTGAAGCAGTTGTAAGTGAGAGCGAGACAGCCTTATAATTGACATATATGTCACTCGAACATCTGCTTCTTTGATAGACCATTCTTTGTTATTAACTGAAGCTATCAGAGGTTACCTTGCCACGCACACACACCCTTTTTGTTATAAAAAGCAATAACATTTGAAAGACAAGCCATTACAGAGCAGCATGTAAAAGTTTACAGAAACTCTGACATCCCTGAAGGTTGAATGGCATTGGTGCGCATGGAACTTTAGAACTATTTTATGACAGCCAGCTGCTGAACAAAACAAGGCAAAACATTTCTGAATCTATGTCAGGCAACTCATAGCAGTTATTCACTGTAAGCTGTCATTAACAATTATACCTCGTGTACAAAAACCCTTACTTGGGGTGCCATTTTAATGCAGAAGTACCAATTCCAGCAGTTTGATGAAATCACAGCAGCACAAACTGAAAATGTTTACTAAGTTGGAATGTGACTAAAAATGAATGAGACGGAAGTACTGAAAACCAGTCTCCTTTGTGAAAGAGGCACAGATAAAGTGAGAGATGTAGGGAAGATATTTTGCTAAATAATAAGTGATGAATGAGTTGTAAATATACAATGTCATCTCATACCATTACCAATACATTTAGGTCCAACACAGGTGAGCTTTATCTGGAAGTTGTGTGCACTTGGTAGAGATACACGGTGGCAATTTAACACACACTAAGTTAGGAATCAACATGGTTTGCCACAAAATGTTGGGTGGCAGCAATCTGTGTTACACATAGTGGAGGCTAAATTAGCCTATCCCCGGAATACATGTAAAAACATCGTTTTTGAAAGCAAAATTAATACACTTGGCTTGTCTATTTATTAGCAAAGAACGCAAATGTGAAGATTTGCAGTGTAATGGATCAAAAAGAATGAATGACATAAAGAAAACAATTATACTTGCCAGAAAAGTAGGAATAGCTTACCTGACCCTTAAAGTGATGCTTTGCTTGTCAAACAGGGAAATTTTTTAACTTTTATGTTTTCCATATGTTATGCATAATGCTTTAAATTCTTATTAAAAACATGTCAGCTGTGGAGAACAACAAGATTATAGCGGTCTTGATCAAAAGGATTGAAATTTCATTAAAAATGTTATTTTACCAACACAATAACCCCATTGGTGTGGCTCATTAAATTGGAGCTGTTTTGTTTATTCCAAGTCTGAAAGCTATGTGATGTAAATCCTTTGGTGCCTCCATATTTAATAGACATCATGAAATCATACAATACTAATTGGTATTTCTGGAAGATTGCTGTAGACATCAGACTTAATTTTTATCACCTTGGATACATACTGCTTGTATTTAATGGGGATGTGTAGTGAAAAGCAAACACTGCTTTTTGCTTTTAAATGTCCGTGTCATACTAAATTGAAAATAGATACATATATTTTTTCAATAAATCGTAGTGCTTTATAATTCGGTGTTGAAGCAGAACTAGGTTACTTTACACTGTTTTCATTGTATGTGGTGTAAAATATGGGCACAGTCTTTTTGTACAGGGCTACTAGATGGCTAAGGTTTACATAAAGTATTTTCAAGATGAACTTCAAGGTGAGCCTTGTAGAACTTGTTAAACTTAGGCAATTCATCAGAGACAAAAACAAAATGTTGTAAGATCCGTCAGAGCTCTAGTACCCAAGGGATGACGCCTTCTAGCCTGGGAGGGCATGTAAAGCCAAATGGCATCCTGCCCGCAACCCCTCACCCAATGACCCACTAAGCCCTGCCTCTGCAAGAGACCCGGACAAAGTGGGCCCGAACTGGGCCTGTTTGGAGGTTTAAGACCAACCCAGAATGCAATTGCCCCACAGGCTAGCTCATTCTTGCCTTAAGAGCAAATTCTCTAGATAACTGGGCAATTATAACAAAATTATGTTCTCCTTGTGTTTATCAGTGATCATACACTTTTGAACACCACTTCTCAAGTTATATCTATCTGAGATAATCTGTTTGACTTTGCAGAAGGATTTCTGTGCTTCCATTTCTTACAATAGCATTTACAGAACTGCCACAACCTTAACCTTTGAGCCATACATTTAGACCACAAGCCAACAGTGAAATTGCAATGCATTGTACAGCAAGAAAGCCAGCTCTATTCTACTTCTTTTTATAGATGATCTAGAGTGTGCAGATATACGTTTGTCTTCAGTGCTTTCGAAAAATCCATGGTAGTGTCATCCATCTGCTGCCAATGTTATTGGTAGGAAATGACCCTTTTAAGCTCTATATAGATGGTGCAGAATTGCAATACGGTATCACCGGCTGCATAGTTAATGGTACGTTAAGCAGTTATATAGAAGGTGGTCAAGGAACTTGTACAGTACACCTTGCTCTGCATTTTTAGGCGCAAATTGCCCATATCACTCTATGTATACAAAATAGATCTTTTCTGTTTTGGTTTTACCACAACATTAAAACAAGGCAAGTGGCATGACTGCAATAAAGACTTAAATAAAGGCATTTAAGAAAGTAAGGGAACTTTTGTCACAGTTTTATGTACATTTATAATCTTATGAGCTTCTTTAATGCTTCGAAGGTTTACGGACAGTTGTTAATTGTTAGCCCTTCAAGAAGCTTAATTAATTCAAGTAATAAACATTTTAACATTAAATAAATGGGTACACCTATTCCAAGAGTATAGGAAACAGAGGAATAAATGCTTCTTTTTTATAATTAAATACCGACAATACACAGGAAAAGATAGAGTTTCAACACTGGAAGTGCTTCAAAGATAATACTTTAACATATTGAATAACAGAGCCATGAAAAAGCATGAAGGCTCAGTCGCATTGTGCCCCTCATTATACATTAAAGAAAATTATGTGCAAAATTCGTTTGAACCACAGTACAGAATGTGATCTTCACAAGCCTAATCCCTTTGTCAAGTGCTGCATTCGATACTATAAAGAAAGCATTTCTCACAAAGACAATTAAAACACCTTTGATGTAACTTTCTTAACATTCGTATCACCGATCTAAGCCTTTTTGCAGATTTTTTGTGTTAAAAATAAGGACAGTATCGCTGCTAGATTCTTGGTTCCAAAACTGACCAGGTTACTCACTATGCCTTACTGCAGAGGGCTTGATATGAGAGATCTGCCCAGTGGCACAGCACTGTTGGTGAGCCATCAATTGGGAAAAAGGCCACGCACAGTCACCTAGCTATACACAGGGTTGTAAAATAAAATAAAGACTACAGCAGATGGATTCTTCTATATCATTGTCTCTTGTTTGAAGTGGACCTTTGAACCATGCAACCAGGTCTTACATCCCAAATGACTGTATGACCTTAACCTTAAGGGATGACAGTGGACATTGTGTCTAGAAGGAACCTGAGGTATAAATGCAACCCTGCCTGAGAACTTGTCCTTTGAATACAATATTCAATGAACACTGTGATTTGATTCAGATAGTGACCAGAGTTGATTCATTTCTGGTTTGCAGCTGTGTCCCAATGAAAAGACTATTTTAAGATTATGGGAGTCTAGCAGCAAACAGCCAATGTAGGCCCCAATCTTACCTATAATATGGTTGGCTACTGTAAATCTATACAGGGTCCTGTGCATAGTAGTAATAATAATTCACTCATTAAATAGATCCTCTAGTCTTGGAAACCTGGAATATAATTTTTTCCCAATGAGCAGACTATTTTTATTTACTGTAGATATGGTTTTCAATATACATCAACACATAAGCATGGAAAACACAGACATATAGAATGATTACCCACATTGAAACATATATAAATAATGAGCTACCATTTTGTCAGGCAGATGTATGAGGCGTTCATTATATATAGATAAGGCAAAATTGAGAAACGAAATGCAAGGGATTGTTGTATTTCATAAAAGACAACCTTTTTGTTCTTGTCTCTCTTTACTTGGCACAATATTTAGTAAGTAAAAAGTAAATGGAAAACCTTACATGTTCATAACTGACACAAAGGTTATACAGGGTTGAAACAGCCTTCGGTTAGGTCAGACACAGACCGCTGCATTAACCACAGAAAAACTATTAATGTGATCTTTATGTCCAAGAAACTTCTTAAGACATTGGGCTGTAGTTGCTAAACATGGATACATATTTCCACACAGCAGCTACCGCCACGGGATGCAAGCTTATATTAACTGTACAAAAGACAGTTTAATTAACGAAATAAGTAGGGCTGTTGCAAAAATGGGAGAATATCAGCTGTACAGACATTCAGTCTGTCTTTTTTGAAAAATTGAGGTGTAGTAGCTGGTATACCTATCCTTTAAAGTTTAGCATGTCCTTTTTATGGTAAACCTACATTTCAGCCTCAAGGCTAAGATTACTACACCAATTTGACAGGACAAAACCAAAGAGGACTTCATCAGATGGACTTTCCATGTTTTATGTACTTATAGCAAATAAACTTTTCTGAATGCTACACTTATTGAAATACCCATTCCATCAGCACATAGAGGACACCTCTGAGATGCCACCTGTGCAGTAATTCAAAGGAGATGTGAAAGTGTATGATTGATTGGCTTAAGTGCGTTCAAGAACACCAAACACGAATGTGTTTTTCATGTTAGGAAACATTTGTAAATTAGTTTTTATTACCAGATATTTACTTGTGTTTTGAAAAATGGGGACAAAAAGTAGGAGGACAGGGTGGACAGAGAGTAACATAGACGGACACAACAAAACTGAAAACCTCCACACCAAGAGAACTTATTGAGGTTCATCTGTAATGCTAAGGGAATGATATGTTAATGGAGCACCGGCAGAGATATATTTCAGGGGAAACCACACTTTTATATCTGCAACAGGTTACTAGTTGAGTACTGGATTATGGTATCAACAAATGTGAAAATAGTTTTAATAGTAATAGTAAATAATAGTTGCAGCAAAGACTCCCAGTATTGACACTCACTAGGCAACCTTAGTTATATCTTTATTATATATCTTTGTAGTTCAAAATGCTCTAGAAATTGACCTTGCAGTTCAGGGACCTGTCACAAGATTAGCTGCCACAAAATTGACTCACTTAATCCATATTTGTTCTGCAGCCAGGGGCAGCGTCTTCATATAATCATTCTGGGACACAAGTAGTGACCGATATAAAAATAATGAAAATACCAACATGCCCATACTGTAAAAATGGTCTACAAGCTAGAAAGAATGTCAATGTACCATGCCAACCAAACCCCATAAAGAATATAAAGAGTGCTGATGTACAGTCAAGACACCTGGTCTAATGGGAGCTCTTAGCATTAAAAGTATCAATCATGAATAAAAGCAATGTCTTAAACACACATTTTTTCCCATAGTCTTTAGCTCTAATGGTGTTTGTATTTTGAAATAAGTAATATATATATATTTAAAGCCTACTCTTTGTGTATGCCATGGGAAAAGTTACCTATTCTCCGTGTTCCTTCTCTTATCCTTAACTTATCACTCTCGTGTGGTTTAGTTACTGGTTGTAGTTGATTGCAGGCCCGGACTGGGAAAAAAAATAGGCCCGGGCATTTAAGCCTGAGCAGCCCATATTTATTTATTTATTTATTGTTAAAGCCCACCCTTCATGTACCATCTTTGCATTTAATCATTCACAC
>VKOC01000003.1:11531481-11545669 GCA_009364415.1 Spea multiplicata | reverse complement strand
CTGAGTGTGTTTGTATGTGTCTCTGAGTGTGTGTGTCTGAGTGTGTTTGTATGTGTCTCTTAGTGTGTGTGTGTCTCTGAATGTGTGTGTCTGAGTGTGTCTGTGTCTGGCAGTGTGTGTGTCTGAGTATGTGTGTCTTTGTGTATGTGTGTCTTTGTGTATGTGTGGTTTCCCAGATAGCAGTGATTCTGATGGAGTTTTTTTTCAGTTTTTTTGTTCAAAGAGGTGCTTTTTCTTTTATATTTGCCTTATAAGTGGTATAAATGTTATAATGTAATAAATATTATTCCAACATTAAGTTCATAGCTTCCAAGTTTAAATTTATTTTTTCTTACTCAAATTTCCTTGTTAAAATGGGGGTGCGTGTTATACACCCGTGCGTGTTATACGCCGATAAATACGGTAATAATAATAATAATAATAATTTTCCTTTTAAATTCTATATTCTTATTCCCCAGTATTCTCTAATTATCTCTCCTATTCCTCTTTTTGTACCTATGTAAACATCGGAATAGGTGTCACCAGATTTCCATTTTGCCACATCCCTTATACTGTTATATATCATCTTTCTCACTTGTCTTATTATATACTTTCTGATAACCTTGATTGGAATGCTCTATGTTACTGTATTTACTCTATCGCCCTTCACTGCTTCTCAGTTTGTAGGGAATAGGGATGTTTAAATTTGTCAAGAGCAGTAAAATACTGTTGAGTTACACCAAACCAAATTACTTCAAATGTTGTATGTTTTGGTTGCCTATGCAACAACATGTGGTATGTACATGATACGTTTAAGCAAAGTTGTCAATGTTACACAATTTCCATTGTCCCTGATCTTCAATATTTGTTAATAAAGAAAAAATACTACAGCAGCTAGAATTTAATAACAGTATATGTAGAATATTAATTAAGACAATTTTATAAAACAAAGTTTCTATGTACTTTGTTTAAAGGGAAACCTGTTTGTTGTGTAAAACGGTGACTGAATATATTACATGCATTATAATATATAATGCAAGTTATGTATAAAGAGCATTAATGGTGCAAAATGGTAAAAGTGGAGCAGTTAGTAGAAACATTAGTTAGTTGCTATGGTGACACATCACCTTATACTAGACTTCTTCATAATATTGTACGTGGACACTTATTCAAGTGACAGTATTGATAATATTTTTTAAACAAAGCATTTGCAGTTTTTTCACTAGGGGAGGGCTGCCACCTTCTTGCCTGGTGGACAGGTAAAGCCAAGTGCCCCCTCCCCAGTAAATCGCATACTTACTGATGCATACTCCACATACACATGCATACTCATACAAAAACATAATAACTCAATTGTACTTCACCCTATCAATCACACCCTTGCCTTGCCCATATTCTTTATAGTTGCTTGCCCACACTGGGGGGCCACGTAATATTGGGCAGTGATCATATAGATGGTCACACGACATGGCTGTGAAAATATTGGTAGCCACAGAAAAAAATAACTGAAAACTACTGTTTTAGAATGCAAATGTCATCACAAAATATGAAGAGCAGCAGCTAAGCTGAAATCTTAAACCACTATTCATGTGCTATTGTATAGTGTTCTTTGATCATAAGGACCAACCGGTTTACTTTGGGGAAAGTACTAGTGTTAGTACTCAGTTCCCGTCAATCACTTACCAGATGTTCATGAATGTTGCAGTGAACTGGAATTTCCAGTATCTGATGTCTTAAAAGTGGCACCAAAAAGCCAAAGAAAAATCTAAAAATATAAAATGTTTCTTCACCTGCTGTCTATTAATTTTATCCTCACTCCATCACTAAACATCAAATTCAAAAAAGGTAACTATTTTCATGTCTCTGATGGTATCCAGACAAAACTGGCGCAAATTGCCATTTGCCATTTAGTTTTGCATAATTAGTCTCCAGATTAAATTATAGGTACTGCAAATCATGCTACACCCTCTAAAGTGCAGGGTAAAACGATTTATACATCAGGTACTCTACACCAGTTAAACTACAATTGCCATGATTGACTTTATGATGTCTGCAAAGAATCAATCAGATTTGGGTCATCAGACAAAGTGGCTTCTGGAAAACTGCAGCCTCCCTTGCATAATGGTAATGGATATCTTAGAAGTCTTAATAAAAAACTTTTATGTTACACGAGTTTAAAGCATAGTATTTGCTTTAATATATCATTACCTTTTCCATGTGAAATATTCTCATGGTCACATTTCCACTTGCCAACTATTCTCTTTGCAGTGATAAGATAAGGAAGTAAATAAAACTGAGTTCCTCAATGCCTTTTCTTTACTCTGGTGGATCAATTCTTGTTCATGTTTCTAATATGAGGGGGGTCAGTCTGTCCTGTATGGTGGGGCTGGATATGTTGCAGTGTCTACCTACACTCAGTGCCCTGCTACTACTGCTGTTACTCTGAGGGATCAATTAATCAAAATGGTCCAATTTTTGGAGATATTGAGTTTCGTAGTGTGCTGCCAGAAGCTCCACGGATGAAAACAAAGCAAAAAAGCAAATTTTCTCCAAAATTCTGTCCACATTTACTCACACTCTCATTAATCCTCTCTCATGCTCTCTCTGCTGACCACTTCTTCAACATTTTCTTATTTTCATCTTGTATTTATTCCCTTCTTTTCTCTCTTCTATCTCCAATCTTCAATATGTTATTTTCTATCTTTGTCTGCATCTCCGCAGACATAACACGGCGAGAACTTCTGCCAAAATGGTGGCGCTAGTGGTGACGTCCTCATACCGATCCTCCAATCGGGGGAGAGAATGTCACAGAAAGCAATGTAATTCTGCCCTCACATAAACTGAGGGCAGTATGGTAGAGATTGGGGTGACGTCCTCTCTCTGACCCTCCAATCGAGGGAGAGGACATCACCTCAAGTGCCCTCATATTGCCCCAAGTTTAAATGAACACTGAAAAATGTATATATATATATATATATATAAATAAATATACACACATATATATATATAAACTGTATAAATATATATATATGTATATATATGAATATTATATATGTGCACATATAAATGAGAGGTACCAAGTTAGCTTATGAAATATTTCAATGTAAATTGAATTTTAAAAATAGGTATAAGACCACCTGATTTAGCCATGGCTGGTGGTCCAGAAAATCAAACACAGATAAAGGGGACTTGAGAGCAACAGTAAAATCTTATGTATCCATAGAATCTTTCTTTTACTATTGTCTAATACATTAATAAACACCAAAACCTATTGCAAGGAGAGCACGTAAGGAAAAAAGGTATATACAAAGTAAATCTTTATTAAACAATATGATTTAAATACATATAAAAATATATATAATAGCATCTCGGCACCAAGACACATATAGGAAGGTACATATGAACAAGGGCACAGGACTACAGGAACTAGGTGGAAATGTATATAAAGGCACAAATAGAAACACAAGGATGACCACAGCGATAAAGTAAAAAGGAACAAATGAAATAACAGCAATGGTGCATCAGTGCTCAAAAAATTACTAACCAACCTAGAAACAAGGCTGAAAGAGCAAAAAGCCTGGTGATGAATGGTGCCAAGTCCAAACGTACCAACCCCAACATACGTTTCGCTGCAATGAGCTTCGTCAGGGGCCGTGACCAGGCTTTTTGCTGTTTTCAGCCTTGTTTCTAGGTTGGTTAGTAATGTTTGAGCACCGATGCACCATTGCTGTATGTTATTTCATTTGTTCCTTTTTACTTTATCGCTGTGGTCATCCTTGTTATTATTGTTTAATAAAGATTTACTTTGTATATACCTTTTTTCCGTACATGCTCTCCTTGCAATAGGTTTTGGTGTTTATATATGTACAGTGCACGTACCTCTACCATTATTGGTAGTTTGTTCGTTTTGGGTGATTATTGTCTAATCCACATGCATACTAATACTAAGTCAGATGTTATTTCACTGTTTAGAAGTTGTACTTGTATATCATTTCAATGGTTAACATTCCACATCTTTTGTAATACTACCAAGTAGGGCACAAAACACCAATTTCATTCTGGCTTGCTCACTTTTATGAGTCATTTGTTGCTAAATGGTATACAGTGAATTTGACATGGAGCATTGAACATTCATAATTCAAAATGCTTGTCAGTCTTGTGGAGGATTGTCTTTTATATATGACAAACACTCCAGTGAAAGCTTATCTTGGCATGTAAGATTTAAACACAAGAATAAATGCACAGTTATTTTTTTACTACAGGGTGTGTCCTTTTCAACTGGTATATACTATGGGACATGACATGCAATGATTTCTTAAACTCTTTTTTTAAAGTTTTTATATACATTAAACCTTTTATGTTTATCTTCATCTTAAATGTCTGTTCCATTTTTTACATCAACAAACTGCTCCTCTTCCATATACCCCCTAAACTCTCATAACCTTTTATCTACCCTTTTAAATTCCGTATTCTTTTTTCCCAGTATTCTCTAATTATCTCTCCTATTCCTCTTTTTAACAGTACAGTTAATTGCTGAGCTCAAAACAAATGAGATGTCTGAAAACAGCAACTCATCTACTCAGTAAATGAATTTGATCACCATCTAAAACTACAGTTTGAATCAACTTAAGTTGACTTGACTGGCGACATTGCTGTTCCATGAAAAGAACAGCAATTTATCTATTCACAGAAATCTCAATCGTCAGGTTTACAGTCAGTATGTTAGGTGGTTTTATGAAGAACGTCCACAAGTACATTTCATCAGGAGAAGGAATGTTGACCCATAACTACTTTATATATGTTAATGGATTTGTCCAACTTGATAACCAGTTGTACTTCCTATTCATCTTCCCATGTTCACAACCAACACAATTAACAGACGGGACAGAGTCACTTTGGGAACACATATGTTGCTGTTCCAGTTGCTGTAGTGAAATGGTGTTAAGTCATGTAAATTGACAGAGAGTCAACAGCATTTCAGTGCAGAACTCCATGGGAAACACATTGTTTTTACTCTATAGCCCTTCACTGCTTCTCAGTTTGTAGGGAATAAGCATGTTTAAATTTGTCAAGAGCAGTAAAGTACTGTTGAGTTACACCAAACCAAATTACGTCAAATGTTGTATGTTTTGGTTGCCTATGCAACAACATGTGGTATGTACATGATACATAAGCAAAGTTGTCAATGTTACACAATTTCCATTGTCCCTGATCTTCAATATTTGTTAATACAGAAAAAATACTATAGCTAGACTTTAATAACAGTATATGTAGAATATTAATTAAGACAATTTTATGAAACAAAGTTTCTATGTACTTTGTTTAAAGGGAAACCACACTGCCGCTTTCTTAAATAGGCATAACATGAGTGTTTCCAGAGTAACAGATTAAAGTGAGCCAATATATATTGAAATCTAGTAGAAAGCGTCTCTAAAATGCTGATATTAGTACATTTCATCAGACCCCTTTAATTGCTCAGGGGAACTATTCATAGACACTCAATTTGTCTAACAGGGCATTTCTTAACCTTTGAAACAGCTGGGGGGTTTTTCCTAGACACAAAACCTTCTATAAAAGGTTTGTCCAGTTCTGGTTGTCCACCTTACAATATTAATTAGCAGAATGTAAAATATTAGCAGCAGCAATATAAACAAAAACGTATTGGTTATTTTCAGAATCTAAATTGAACAGGTATTTTTTTAGTAGCCACATCCAAAAGAATGATATAATTAATCCATATTTCTGCAATATTTAATGAACTACAATAATGTGTATTATATGAGGCAGCAGAGCATAAAAGTATTATGATATACAGTTTTGTTTTTCTAGATCTAGTGAAATTTAACAATTTGAACTTAAATTTTAGCGTTACAAAAATAAAACAGTTTTGTGCACAAAAGGCTGTTTTTATAGTAATTCATTTATACATGTTGGAGACTGTCAGCGGCTGATGTATTTTGTTAAGTTAGTTGAGTGAGTGTATGTCATATAGTTAATTTGAAATAGTATATTATAGTGCCTTAAAACTATTCTGCAACTTACTTCAATTTATGACTGCAATTTGCTAACCAATAAAAGCCTACTAAAAATTTAGTAATCATTTCCTCCTAAATTCCAAAAATAACTGTTTTTTATTCCAACCTTTTTTATTTGGATGTAATTCTAGTAAAGTCAGACATGTTAATTTTTTTTCTTTCTTCCCCAATTGGCATATCCATATAATCATGTTTCTAGTACACATGGCATCATAAATAACAAGATATCTGGGAAGTGATCACATTTTGAACTATCGATAATCAAAAAGAAAATCTCTTTATTATCTTATATTCATATTTTCAGGACAGAAATGTGAATTACAATACTGATTGTTCTCTATTACTCCAACAATAACACTGGAACATCAAGGAACATTTTTATATCATATCTTCTTATCTAAAAGTTAATAGTGGAGAAATTGTTGGAGTGAATGGTGATCCTTAAAGCAAATCTCATTTTTCCCAAAACCCACTTTAAAAAAAAGGGTCTGTATAATCTTCCCTGTTATAGTATATGTCACATACTGTTTAATTGCTGATTTTCATTGATTGGTTCAGATAGACTTTAGGGATGAGTAGTTGGTTCTTGGAGAATGGAGAGAACAGGATGTGTCATGACTGTGGGTGCCAGGTCCGATTGGAGTTTCTGTGCAGGGACAGATGCTTGTTCAGGACACTGAGCTTGTGTAATGAAGGCTGGTGTCATAGGTTGAAGATGGCTGCCTACTGCAGCTTTAGCTCTGTGTTTGGGCACCATTTGTCTGCAAGTTTCAACTGGTCAATCAACTGGGGAACTGGCAGACAGCAGCAGGCTGGGGAACTAGCAGACTTACACGAGAAGACTAGAGTAAGGTTCAAAAGCATAAGGCAAAGGACTGAGGTTAAACACCATATACACAGGAAACCATAACAGGTTACTGGTGGGCTAAACAGAGGCGCAGTCAAGGTTGGCTAAAGAGAGGGAAGATCATAGACCTCAATAGTTTCAGCTCACTGAAAAGCAGCATGAAGTGAGCAGAACTTATTGCACAAGGGCTGAAAGAGCTTTAGATGACAGGAAGATTCTGCCATTAATGCGAGTACCAGGGTCCTTGCACAGAGACTCCAGCCTGAGCCGGTACCCACAATCGTGACAAAATGGGCAACTGATAAGAAAGTGTCAGATCTGCCACAGGCTGCCCCCAATGTCAACTTCCATATGATTTATTTTAAAACCAAATATCTCCAAGACAACAACACTAATTGACAACCAAAAAACACAAATATGTTTAACACAATTCATTTAAATTACTTTTCTATTAATGCTTGGGATACAATTTCTACAACACCTAGTTTATGTAACCCTCTTTACACATAACTCAGATTGTTGTCAGGCTAGTAGTAGACTTGCACTGCAAATATAGGGCATACAAATGGAAAATACTAGGCGTTGATTGTGATTGTGCTTGTTAGAATGCCTTATACAAAGCATTCTTGTTCTGTTTAATATGCGTCTGCTATGTTGCTGCTTACTGAATTTATGATTAATATGTTTTAGTAGACCTTCCTTCCAACATGTCAGAGAAATATTTATTATTTAATTCAAATTATATAATTTTATTCATGGTACAAGTTATCCAGCCATTACCATTGCCTGAGGAAAATTCCCTCTTGAAGATTAGTGTGGATTTCTACTTAATCTGCCTGGTTTTGAAAATATCCACATATCATCAAATTAAAAAGGTAATTTTCCTGAAACAGAAGTGGTTACATTGTGGAAAGTAATTTACTATATCTTACTACGTTTCTGGGCCTAGGTGCTGTATGCTCTCTGTTTTTTTTAGTAACTAGCATACAGTAAATATTCACATCAACAATGATGAAACTGTTCAACATTCTTTTTATTAGAATTTTTAAATGACATTTTAAAGCTCTGGGATCCATGAACTCGTATGCCAGATATTGGGATATTTGGAATGACACATAACCACATATAATTTTTATAGCGAGCATGATAAGTGGCTTGAGAGAAAAGTATACACTAAACAATGATGAAACTGGCAGACTTTCTATTCTATTGTATTGCGTTTTTGGTATATGGTACATAATTGGTATTTTATGTACAGCTGCACCCATCTTGTAATGCAACAGTATACAAGCCGAGTATCTATCTTTTATAGTGCAAGGTAAGGTACTTCTACTTGTTGATGGGGGAATTTGTATTGTGAATTTATTGTGTGCACATAAAAACCCTGGACTTTGACTGTTTTCACAGTGGCCACAAAGACAGTGTTTCCAAGGTTATGTTACACAAGGAATGTCAAACTATGTATAACACTACCATTATAGATTCAATGCGACAATAAACCAGCTTAAAAAAAAAATAAAAAAAAACAAAATGTACTTGTATGAAAGTACAATTTATTTTATATTTTGTACTTTTTAGGTTTCCAATTATTTAATGTTGCAAAAATGTTTTATGTATCCTATGATTCATGTTAGTTTAGATTAGAAATGGATCAAAATCCTTTTTTCTCAATTTGTATTATTTTAAAGCACATCATTTTTATTGCAGGTAGTTGGAAGCTGTACTATATTATTATAAAAAGTCTGTTTGTGATTTTTTTTCCTTTATTACTATTATTTTTTTGTTTTTATAAATCTACATCTAGCAAAGCAAGCCCTTGTTTAGTTTGTTTAACATGTACTACAGTCCATGTGTAAGCTTGCAAAGCCTTTTGTAAGGCAGCCACACCTTAACAAAATACTGCTCTCTAACAGTTAAGTAAGCAACAGTGTTTAAATTGTGTTGTTAGGTTTTACTGCCCAGTAGCTTGTAGACTATGGAAACTGAGCTGCTTCATCCTTAAGCACAGCAACTTTAGCTGGATTTTAACTCTTTTATTTGAATCCCATCTTACGCTGAAGATGGAAGAATTGTCAGAATCAAGCAAGGTAAGTTTATTGTACCTATTTTCTCTATTAGATTTTCCCCTAGTATTGACTTTATTATGCATTGCCTACAACGTGCAGATACAGTGGGATACAGTGTGACAGTACAAATACTTTGTGATGGTTTCAATTTTTTTTTTCTGCTTCAACAATTTCATCTCATTTGCACCCTGTGCATGGAGTGAAGGGGAACATTATTGACAGCTGTAATTAGTACCCCTACCTTTTCTGAAGCTAAATAGGAAGTTATTTAATTCCTATTATCATATAAGCAAAGTAGATTTCCCTAGGCATTGCTTTGTCCCCAGGCAGTATTCAAATGATTCACTTGTTCTGCCTCATATTCTCCCTTATGACTACAAAAGCAACAGTGTACACTTTAAACCCTATGACACCGCTCTGGGACCATGCATAGCAGAGAAAACTATTGACTTATGGGTGTTTAACCTCCACACTTTTGTATTTAAACACGTTTCTTCTGGATTTGTTTGACATTCAGAATCTAGCAATCCTCCCGGTTATGTGTAAACTGTATCATATCCTGTTGACTCTGATGAGAATTAGGGTATCATAGGCCAATGAAAAGCATCTCATTTATATGATAATTACATATAAGCAGTGGCTAGTGATTCACGATTCAAGTCATTTGGTCCTTGGGGACTTGTATGTTTACCAGACAGCAAGTATGTGATTATATTTTGCTAATTAGTTTCCAGGTGACTGAAAAAATGAGCTCACATTCAATAATTGTATACTCGATAGGTCCATTTCCGAGTAACAAAGTTAATTCTAATTGAATAACTAATCCTCATTGAGCCAAATGAATGCATTTATGTATAAAACAGCTTTTTTGCCCAGTTACAAGAAGAGCCTTCCCACTTTTGTATTAACCGTTGAGCTTGTAACAATACATAAGCTTAAAGCAAAACATTTGTATATGATTTTTTATAAATTCATACCCTTATCTCACTTCCTCAAGTCTAACATACACTCTCACAGTATTCACTGTACTGAAATTTATGAGCACCGACCTATAGAATATAGAATAGAATATAGCACGTCAAAAACCAAGGAACAGTAAATAGGAAAAATTATGTTATATGGCAGAATCTAGAATAATACAGTCAACCAAGCACCATAATCAGAGTTTTAGATTGAACAGTGCTTTACAGATGTGCCCCTCAGTGTAATTTATTTTGATATAGAACAGTGTGTTTGGTTGCTAAAACCTACATCGGACAAAAGTAGATTGGAGCAAGCCAATCCATTGTGACCAGTCACGCTGTACAGTGAGAAAATAACAACAATATGCCAGCCTTTCCAAACGAAATGAGGATGAATGTTTTCCTGTCCACGGAAAATTCTTATGAATTCTAAGCATGCAATTTGAGTTAAACCAGCCATGTCTTATGGATTTAAGCTTGGGGTGAGGACAGTGTTCTGTACCATGGACAATATATTAGCCATTCTATCCTACTAGTGTACAATGCTTCTTTTGAACTCATTAATATGACTATTGTTTACGTATAAGTGTTGTCCCTGGATTATGACCTCTTTTAATAACCAAATGCCAAAAGTCATCTTTCTTTGGTGTTGAGGAGGAAGCCCTCTTTGGTTTTTCAGCAAAATGCGCATTAAGAAACCTCTGTCCCGTTATAACACTCTAATTGCCACACCGTAATAAGAGGTTGAAAAGGTGAACGCCTGCTGTCTCTCATAAAAGGAAGGAAATGGTAGTAAAAGAAAAAAAGGATCTGTAAAAGTAGACTGCTACAAAAAGAACTCACACAAATAGAAAAAAAAAGACTGTCATTTAGTCCAGGCAATAATAGGAATGCAGACATATAAGAACGTAGTTCCTGCTGTTCTTCTGTTGTATGTGCCCAGATTATCTTGCCGAGAGGTAGACAGAAAGGTCATGATTCTTTATAAGAAATGGGAAACAATGGTTTCAGAGCAATAACACATTTTTACTATTACAAAGTGTTCTCAGCATCTGCCGCAGAAGTTACAGTTCCCTGAACATGCTTTTCAAAAGACAGTTAGTGCCAACACTGATGACATATGAAAAAGACATATGTGCAGACAATAAGAAGAATTAATTCAGGAGTTGACTTACTCAATAAAGCCCTACAGTGCATCACTTCAATATGGTGAATGGTTAATATGTTCATAGCATAACCTAGGTCTTTGCTCTCTGATTAAGTCTTACTCTTTAACATTTTAGGGTTTACTTAACATTTTCATACTGCTATAAAATGTTTTTTTTCAACAGATTTGTATTTGGTTAATAAGGCTATGTCTGAACCATGTTAAGTTTTCCTAACCTTTTGTTTTCTATTTTTTTCCACATCCCCCCCTCATACTTCCCTCATTAGACCCCAACATATCACAAATTCAAAATGGGTTGAGGCATAGCTACAGGAAGGGTCAGCGCGTTACTCATTCAGCCCCAGTATAATGTACCATCTAATTGTGAACTATGCTCTCAAATGAAAGTCATGTATATACCTACAGGAGGAGCCATCTGGACTTCCTATACTCGCATGATTTGCATGATTATTCTCCATTTAGTTACTCTTCTCTTTTTGTTACATTGTTTCTACTTTTGGACGACGCTAATTGTCTTAGGCCTCATAAGGATCGGACAGGAAATTAATTTCGATACAGATTTTGCCACACTTTGCCAGATATTTCAGGTTTTATGCAGTAGTAGTAGAAAAAAAATACCTCCAAACATTTAAAGTGATTAAACAATAAAAAATGTCCTAAAGTTTTAATAAAGAAATTTGATTATATCAAAAGCTGTATAGATGTTGTATGATATATTTTCCAGTCTACTATAATAAGAATGTTGGAATATCTATATAACTAGAGTAGGTAAGCCATCCATGTGTCTGTGGTGGTAGAAGTGGTTATAAATAGAAGTGCCTTTTCTCAATAAGAGTATGTGCAGTTTCTAATTTATATTACTTTAGTTTGAGAGTAGCCCTGATGTGTTGCCATCTTGTGGTGAAAATATACATTTAAATAGTTAAACATACATGTATTTGAATAAAACTGTAGGTGGTTCAAGGTAAGTAGAAATATTTCACTTCACCAGCCTCATGAAAGTGTTATAATCTTTGCATGAATCATGCAAGGTCAGTGAATTTCTCACTTTCAACTCAGGCAGTTCAGTTCACTAAGGTACATGTTGCCAGCTGAGTCGAATATATGTGACTGGCTTAACTAAAAACGCGGAATTCAACTCTTCACAAAAAAAAACAATCAAGTGGCTTTTCAGCTGAGTGCTGTTGCGCCAGACATTCTGCCATCAAGTCCAGTTCTGCCATGTGAGTCTGTGTGTCTATTGAGTCAGTAGATGTGCTGATGAGTTTAATGGATTTTTATGTTAACTTGGTCTCTAAGGAGATAAAATAATTTTGTCAAATTATAGAATTATAGAATAGAAATTCAGCAGTTGGCTTTACCTTTTGAGTAGGTAGTCAAATTGGTTGTTTAGTTGAGCAGCAATATTCATTAAATGCATGCAAGCTGTAACTTGCTGCAAGGTAGCTTTCAAGTTGACTTGAGTTGACTTTAATCATGCTCAAGTTGACAGTCGAGTTCTCTTTGTGGGTAGATTTTCTGGTAACTTAGTTTTTCCTTAGTTTTTTTGACTTAAGTAATAAGGAAACTAAGACGTTCATGAACACAAAGCATTGATGTTGTGACTAAACCCTTGTTTGATAAAAGTGAGCTATTGTTCATCATAAAGTCAGACTTGACGTTGGCACTTGTTATAGTTGCCATAACCTTAAAATCAACTGGCAACTCAAACATTTGAATTTATAGTTTACTATTAATAGCAGCATTTACTAAACGAGGCTCCAAAAGGACTGTATTTCTACAAAAAGTGTCTAACTATATCCTCCAAAATTGCTCCTGTAGTACAAACATAGTTCAATGATAAAAATGAATGATAAATAAAAAAACATTCATTGTATCTGCCAGAGTAAAATCTACAATATGAGCATCAGCCTGAGTCTTTCCAGTACTCTTATTCATTCCTGTGAATTTTCAGAAATGGTTGCCAGATTTGTAACACACCATAATAGTTGGAAATACTCAAAGGATTACCCCTTCCCATTGTGGCAACATACAAATATAAAAGGATTTAAATCATTGTTGTACTTTGCCAAAATTTAAATCCCCATGCAAAAACAAAAGAATTCCATAATCTCTGTTGGCTTTCCTACATATCTAAACATCTAGTATTTATGGAGAGATTCAGCCTCATACGTCTAGGAAAAAAAATCATCATTCCCCAAACAACTGCTTCTTCTGTTATAAGCAAAATAACATTGCAGTTCCTTGCCATTTCTTGCTTACCTTACCTTACCTTAAATATTTCTCATAAAGACTTCTACTCTTGGTGATACACATAAAATCTAATTCCCAAAGGTTAGAACAACAGAGAAAACATTTTTGGTCACAACTGTACATTACATCTTGATCATTTTATCAGTAATAATTTTATACACTGTATAAAATTAAAAAAAGGCAAATATAACAGTTAATAGGTTAATAATATTGTTATTATACATTTTTTTTTTTACTTTAATATATCCTATTTCCAAGTTGAGAGTGAATTGCATCATGGAGGGTGTCCCATAACCTAAAGCCTCAAAATCTGAGTTTATGGTAATCCGTCCATCCGCTCTGTCTACCATTCCTGACATATCTCTTGCTGTTGACAACTCCACTATCCAACAGTTTGCTGCCTTGGTGTCACACTTGACTCTGATTTCTCCTTCATCCCTCATATCCAGTCCGTTACCAAATCATGCCACCTTTACCTAAAAAACATCTTCCAAATTTGCTCATTGCTCACACAGGAAGCAACAAAAGTATGAATCCACTCCCTTGTGATATCCCATTGGAACTATTGCAACTCCCTTCTAACTGGTCTCCCTCTCTCCTGCCTTTCACTTCTCTAATCCATCCTCAACAATGCAGCTAGAATAATCTTTCTCTGTCACAGTTCCTCATATGCTCATCCATTGTCCAAATCATACCCATTGGCTTCCCATACCCTTCAGAATGAAATGTAAACTTCTGACCCTAACCTACAGAGCCCTTAACAACTCTACCTTCCTATCTAAATACTCCCTTCTTCGTTCCTCTCATGACTTGCATCTCTCTTCAACTCTCATTACTCTTCTCACTCCTACATTCAAGATTTCCACCCGTTCTGTACC
>VKOC01000003.1:11510365-11521798 GCA_009364415.1 Spea multiplicata | reverse complement strand
ATACCACTCTGGGACTGGCATATAGGGAGGTAGAAGGCATTTCAGGAGGCAGAGAGGCATATAGAGGGTTAAAAGGCATTTCTGGAGGCAGAGTGGCATTAAGGGGATTAAAAGGCATTTTATAGAGCACTCTGCCTACAGAAATGCCTTATGCCCCCCATTTAAACACCACACTAGCACAAAAAAAAAAAAAAAAAAAAAAAAACTTCTCCGTGCAAAAACTCTTATCCCGTGCAAATACGATACGGTATCTACACAGTGATAGAATATATTTATATTAGTTATATTAACTGAAAGCACAATTCTTTAACACTTACAAATCCAAGGACCTCCCTCCACTTCATCCTAAGTATATTGTCAAGCACTGGAAGTGTTAGAAGTGATAAGACAAGGGCAGAAGAACGTTGCCAATGTTTCGATCAACACCACTCTACTCTACTCTACTCTACTCTTTTCCAACACGATGCATTGAGCGAGTCAAGATCACAAAGTTTAAAGTCCGTTTCTACGCTTCTTACAACACCGCTCCTGAACGGATCACTCCTCGGGTTGCTACGAGGAGAATACTTTTCACGCGTTACGCCAGAAGCAGTTTTTACATAAAATCGTCAACTTACAGGACCGCAAAGATCCAGGATTTTTAGACGTGGAAGTCTTTTAAAGAGACACTAAAAGCTTTGTTGAAATGGAGAGACTGCGATTTAATGGTAATATATTTACAGCTATTCTGTCCATTGTCCAGCAACTGGCTTTAGACCCTTAAAGGAGAATTGTTAAAGTGTATTGATAAATAGGCATGATGTGACACCGGTGCAGTCTCCGAGTAGCACAATTTCCCTTCCTTCTAGTGCCAGGGAGTTTTTTCAGCAAAGCCATAAAGAATTTAGCACAGCGTGGTGTTTAAATTTGGTAATAAACATGAATATAGCCATATTAGCCTGAAGATGATACCTTGTATTGGGCAAGCAGAGAAACCGATATAAAAGTTGCATGAGCTGTTCCATGCTGTTCCAATGTTTTCCTGCATTTGTATGAAAAGCCACAAACTGCTTTCCGGGTCCTAGATGGTGCGTTAGACTTTTTTTACTTGTATTTGTCATTGTTAAAGGAAAATAAAGGTTCATTATCTGATTGTATGTACGCCGTGTAAGACTGCTGCGACGAGTTCATTCCTACGTGAATAATAACAGCCTGCAGATTGACAGACGCCCACCCAAATATTCTGAATGCTATCATCCATCTCAGGAAAGGAGGTCACCCGTTCAACAACATTATATAGGTGGAACAGCAGCACAGAACGATGTCGGATTTGCTGTGATGGGCATTGTGATTAGCATGGACCCAACACACCAGCTACTCAGTGCCTGTTTAAAAATCAATTGACAGCTGCCCTCATCACATAACCCGAGTAGGGTTTATTCACTAAAGTGGTAGTTGCAGGAGAGCTCTGATTTATCTCGCTGAAATCATTATGTATTTCTCCTGCAGAAAGACTGGAGCTGCCCCCATATATGAGGTGACTCGCATCCAAGTTTAAGTTTAAAAGGCTAATTGATCATTAGAAAACCGTTTTGCAATTACGTTCCTCGTTCACGCGTACAAATATCCTGAAATAGAAAAAGAAGCACTAAAAAGGCTTACTAATTATGGCTCGATTTTATGTTTCATTCTAAGTAACGGAAAATCGTGGCAGGCATGTTGACAATTAAATCAGTGTCACTAAGAGGCCAATGACTAGGGAAAAGCGGCAAAGAATTAGTGTTTCATTTAAACTATGGGCGACACGCGTTTAAAGAAGAAAGTGTTAGTAAAGAAGCCAGGTGTCACTACTTGACCTAAATATCAGGAGTAACAGTTGGCTCTTATTACAAAATAAAACACTTATAGATGACAAGCGTGTCCTCTTTCCAGGGGGGGGGGCAGTGGTGTAATTGCTTCCAGGGCTGGAACAACTTGCACAGCCTTGGATAATGAGCAATTTTGTATTAGTTATGGGGTACCCTGTGCTTTACCCTCCGTGCCAGAAGTGGTTTTCCTCCCATAGGAGAACATCATTTATGGCTGAGCTTGAAAAGACCAAGTAGATTGAGGAAAAAGAAGGAAATCCATTAACATTCAGGAGAATGACTGGGAGAACAAAAACAGATATAACAGGTTCAAGAAAGCGTATGAAGGTGTGAGTGACGCAGCAGAAGACCCGATACTAATCATTCTATGTTTATATACGATCAGGGACCTGTCTATAGTACGTATTTAACAAAGACTACTATACGAGACAGAATACACGCGAGGCTGCAATAAGTCCTAGCTGCTACAGATATCAAGGTATTTGCTGCTGGGGTCAGCTTGGCTTATCCCAGTATCAGGTCATTCTCTGACTGCTGTGTCAATGCTTTAATATCATCAAGCTACCAGCTCATGAAAACATCGCACTAAGCAGATCTCCACAACACACGCTTCACACTAACAATACCAATGCAAACTAAATCAACAAGGATCTGAAATCAAACCGGGGTTTAAATATTGGACTCATCAGCAATGAAACATCCCCCCGGATCAATAAGGAAAGTGAAGACACCGATATAAGATATGTGATCTTATCATCAGGCAAACAGGGACAATGTGGCCCATGTTATGAGTTCAGAGGGTGGCCAGACAACCCATTGTCCTTGGTGTACGTGGATTATACCCATCGTATCTGCTTGCCTACCAAAATACAGTGAGAAGACCTTGAAAAACACCAATTCTGGAAAGTGATGTTTTCAGTGGAATATCAAGTACATAGTCAGATAGCTGCTTCCTGCAACTCGAATTTACAGATTGCATTACGAGTATAGATATGCCGATTGGAAGGAGAAATTTCTCTCCGATATGAAAGTATTCTAAGAAGGAATCACTGTGAATGTAAAACAATGTACATTATAGTCTCCAGTGCAACACAGCTATATATATATCTATATATACACAAGAATATACATAGATGACAACCTCAGGTTACAATGCCAGCACCATGTGTTATTTATGCTGAAAGGTCAGCCTAAGCCACCTACAGATGAAGTAACTGAAAGATCCATGCTGGAAACCACTGCTGCTCCCCCCCACTAAAGATTTTTCGCCCATCCCCCTCCCCTTAAGGAGCTTTTTCACCATTTGTGGAGCTTCCAGCAGCACAAGAAAAATGCCTGCTGGGCTAGAGATTTAATGATCGCAGACTCTTGGGGGTAAGAAGCAGAGGCTTTCTTGGCTTCTGTGTGAACTCCAACATGAAAATACTGTAGGTGTTTTCCTTTGAATTAACCCTTGTAGCTTCTTGGCAGAGCTGCAGTTTGGGACATATGGATTGTATGTGTATTATATATATATATATATATATATATATATATATATACACACACACACGCACCGGTGTTGATATTCCAATTAATGTAAACTGAACACATATTAGTCTAAACTTAAAATATAGAATTAAAATATAGGATGTTTAACACCGTAAGAATGTCACGTCCTCGATTACAAGTAGCAGCTCTTTAAAAAAAAAAACAAACAAACAAAAAAAAAACCACACAGCTGGTACTTTCATATAAACTAGGATTGCACTTTAGTACGTGCGACATTGGTTCGAGTTCTCTAGCATACACCGGGTCTGTCCTGGTTCCTTTAATACCGATGAGCTTACAGCTAAACATACACAGCGTGACTCACTGGGCAGACTCTCCCAGCAGTGTGTTTGCACAAGCTTCGACTATTCAAGCTTTCGCTGCCAAGGGGGTGAGCAGTATATAGGATTCAAGGCATCCTGCGACATGCCGGGGGCGTCTCTACTAAACAGCATGCTGGGATAGTAATACGCACACAGTTTGGCCCACGGAATAAAGCTTTCCTAGGGCAAATGACAGCCCATGGACGATGCTAGCGTGAACGCCAACCAAACCGTATGTTTAACACGAACACATAAAGCTTATCTATGTCAATAGCTGCATCTACAACACACTTGAACTTAGTATAACCCTTGGAAGCCAAGCTTTCAATGACTGGAACAGCAAAGATTATCCGGAAAATACTTCCTTAATCTAAAACGCAGGGTTTAGACCATAATTTATTTAAATAATGATTCTATAGCAAGAATAAAGTGCGTCCGGCTGTCCTAGTTTTGCCATAGACTTTATGTATTGTAAGAAGCTCTGTGTAAATAATATAGAAATAAACACTGGTGGGTTCCTAATGGAGAAGGGCAATGGTCAGGCTAATCCTAGGAAGGGATTCCATGCCTCCTTCCGCAGGAGATCTCAATAAATGCTCTGATGAGCCCTGACTCGTGTCCCTAATCACCAGGCTACCATCCATCTCCTCACAGCCCCCCGGGTGCACTCACCCCCCTCTCCTCACAGCCCCCCGGGTGCACTCACCCCCCTCTCCTCACAGCCCCCGGGTGCCACTCACCCCCCTCTCTCACAGCCCCCCGGGGCCACTCACCCCCCTCTCCTTCACAGAAAACCCCCCCGGGGCACTCACCCCCTCTCCTACAGCCCCCGCGGGTCACTCACCCCCTCTCCTCACAGCCCCCGGTGCACTCACCCCCCTCTCCTCACAGCCCCTCGGGTGCACTCACCCCCTCCCCTCACAAACACAATATCGCAGCCGGACATACACCGCCCTCCTCCTGAAGCGTATGCCGGCCAGCAAACTAATAGCTGCTGCTCCCCTCCGGCAATGGGAGGCAGACACAGGGAATAAAGCCGGGGGCTCTCCTGGCTCTGGCCCTCCTGGTGGTGGGTGGGAGTGAGGTTTGTAAAGAGGGTAAACACTGCGCGTGGCTACTCACCGGCTAAGGGGACTGGCTGGCAGTGGAAACTGGAGTCCCGGGGCTGCAGGCCGGACCCGGCAGTCTGTGGTCTGCTGGTACAGACGGATACAGTGGCTGGGAGTGTGGAGTGTGCAGCCTCCCCCCCGGTGTACTGGCTGCTATGTGGCCCGCTGCTGCCCTGGGGTCATGATCCGGACACCTCCGTAGGGTCTGTTCCCAACATGGCTCCCGCGGGAGAAGAGTGTCTGTGGCGGACGGGGGTGAGAGGCTTTGGCTGTCAAGCGGCTTAAACGTGTGGCTCCGTATGCGGGTGCGCGTTGGGCCCGGGCTGGGATCAGCCTGACAGGCTGCTTTGCGGCAGTCTCCGGATACACACTGAAGGGCTCCGCCTGCTCCTCGCACAACAGGATCGGGGCCTCTCTTTCGTTTTTCTTTTTTTGAAACCAGAAGCGGCGACTCCGCCCCCCCTCGGCCCTCTGAGAGAGGGTTATGCGACTGAGCAGCGCCCCCTGCTGGATTCCGCCTCAATGGCATACGGCTCTTCCAACAACTCATTTCACTATTAATTCATTGTTTCTGAGGAAGCGCAGCATTTTCCCCAAATTAAAGTGATCAATTTTGTTATGTCACATCGAGTGTTAATAATAATAAAATTAATAAAAGGCCTAATCACTGAAGGGAGGGCTGTCAGGATGCTTTACAGGAGAGCTTAACTCTCTCATTCATTATGAAGCAATTCTCCAGAAACAAAGGCTGCCCTGGCCCTACATAATGTATAAATCAAATGGCGAAGAAACCAAAGTAGGGTAATTTAAGTATACTGGGCAAGTCAAGCTCTTCCTATAGCTGAAGGTCATTGGGGTTGGTCCGTAATGTATAGCGAAGACAAGGAGCTGAAACACAAAAGACTTTAAACAGGGGAACTCATCAAGACTCACTTGGCCAAAAAAAATGGCCAAATCTTCATGGAATGGCAGACGATAGATAACCTTTACACTGATATAAACCGGTGGGGGCAGTAGGCAACATCTGAGTAAGGATATTACAAGCAGAAAGCAAACACGACAGCGTATGTAATGCAGGTGTTCATGTTTGCAAACTGCGAGTGCACAACACATATATCATCCTTTAAGCCAATGCTGACATTTAAATCATTCTTCCAGCTGTTTAACTAAATCCAGATGATACCAAGCAAAAGCAGAGTCAGCGCTACTGCCTATGAGGTGATATAGGGCTGAAGCATGTCAGCGGGGTATAAGTGTTGTCAAAGTTTAAGAATGGGATGGGGAATATGGAAAATGGACGAGGTCGGTTACCAAAACCTTTGCAGGAAGAGAGAGATGTAACAGAAGACATCAGTCTGACTGATGATAATAGAGGTAAGTGGATGTGCAAACTTGGACGAGAATTTGTTGGTGGACGGTTAGCCCTAACTCAGATCCAGTCTAGTTTAAAGACACAGAAGATCATTTCCTATTCTTTGTGGCTATATACTTTTTTGCTCATGCATTGTAAGTCTTACGACTATGCTTATTGGGTACGTCACTGTGGTACCCAGTTTGATGTTAACTTATCATTGTACTTTGAGACTTTCAATTGGAAGCAAGGTATTCTGGATTAAATCCCATTTTAATACTATGTGGTCCCACCACCAGTTGTTTTTTTGAGGCCATCAATTTTTATTACACCACTTTAAGGCTGCAACAAATCACCCACAAGGAACCTTGTGAGCTTTTCAACTGATTGCAAATATACTATTTTATTGACATGACTACTCAATATATAGTAGTACTCGTGAGTATAAAGTGCTGCCCAGCAGCATGTTGGATTCATATCCTCGCAGGTCCCATGTTTAAGCATATGTATCCTGTATACTTACTTAAACATCTGAAGCATGAAGTTCAGTGCTTGGATTATAATAATCATGTTCAATAATAATATGACATCACAGTACTACACCAATGCAATATGCTTAGACATTGGATACTATTGTGTGTCTTGGGAAGAAGAATTCAAATTTTGATAGTACTGCGATTAACATTCACAGTGTATCTAAAGCACTTCATTATATAGCCCAAAGTTTTATCACAATTATTCTTCTATCTGCTTTGTACCTGGGCGTATTAAATCATATGATATCTACACACTTTGATAAGTAAAATAAACATTGATGAGCTGTACAATAATCTTGTATGTCATGTAATTGTATACAACCAAAACTATTAGTTTTTGTTAATATCTCACAGGTTAGAGTAATGTATACATTTTCAAATTTTGTGACTCAGCAATTAAGACATCAATGCTAAAGCCACAATGATCAGACTGCTTGGGAAGGGAAAGCACTGGTTTTCTTTTGTTTGAAAAGTGACAATCTCAGTATAAGAAATAACAACTATTATTATTATTATTACTGGGAAAACCAATCTGTCAGGGACCCCAACGGAGGCCAAAGCAGTAGTAGGATCTCAGCCGCAGAAGATGGGTGACACTGGAATTGGTCTTGGTGATACAAGTAATAGAGGACTAAGTTCAAGATATATAATATTATATATATATTATATATAATAATTAAGTCCAAAATAGTTACCGGCACTCCAGGGACTTTCCAAATAACCACACAAACAACTTCGGTTTTCAAGTGAACGTTTCAGTCTTGTTTATTACAGACTTATTACAGACTTTCATCCTGATCAGGATGAAAGTCTGTAATAAACAAGACTGAAACGTTGACTTGAAAACCGAAGTTGTTTGTGTGGTTATTTGGAAAGTCCCTGGAGTGCCGGTAACTACCGGTATTTTTGGACTTTATATTATTTACTGAATAATGCAGAAACTTGAATAATTACTGAATATTTACTGAATAATGCAGAAACTTGGCATTTGGAGTGCAATTTGTTAACTTTGGACTTTAGATTATATATATATATATATATATATATATATATACCTAGGAGAACAAAAGTAAACAGAGTTGACATGTGAAGGAATCGGCAGATATGTAGGGCAGGGATCTAGCTAGTGACAGCATCAGGCTGGGTAGACCAGCCAACAATACAGGATTAAGAAAGATAAGACCTTGAAGTCTACCAAATTATAGAGAATCTGGTGACAATACTAAAAAGGGATCATCAGACACCAGACAAAGGTGGGTTGGCGATATAGCAAGGTATCAAGTGAAATTAAAAAAAACATGTATCACTATGAAACAATGAACATTTTTACTAAGAAATATGAAAAAGACATTTCTATATCAATATTTAAAGACAATACATAATGTATCTATATGTATGTTTTAGCTGATGTGCAGCGGGTGGAATAATAAAATAAATTGAAGATGGGGAAGAAGTTTATAGAAAACAAAAATCTAATTGGAATCCTCTGAGAGGAAGATGTGTATTTTGCATGATTTATTAGTTGGCATTGCAAATGTACATTGATTGCTTTTATGACACACTTCATATTAAAATACATAACAACACAAAATATAACATGGATTAACCCCAAATAAATAGATCTTCATGTTCTGTACAAGGGGTGAAAGCTGCAGCAATAATTACAAAAAGCACTATAATAATAACAGTAATAATAATAATAATTACAGAACAGGTTTACAATACTGGACAAATCCAGTCTATGGCAAGCTAACAAGTCAGTCAATAGCAGTTTCCCTCAATCTGATAATAGGTATTAATGTAAAGTGTCAGGTTCTGATTAATCTCAAGATATACTTGAATTTTTTGAGTTACAAATGTGGCAGCTTTTGGGTTTTGCTTAAGAAGTAAATGATCACATCTTAGATAAAACCATATATTATTATAGCCCTGGAAATGATCATTTATTTGTGTTAATGCTATTTTATTAATAACAAAAGGCCTAACCAGGGGATTATGCACAATAAGTTTCTACTGGTCCCTCTGCAAGCATTGCTTTTGCTAAACAGTGTGTCTGTTAAGCTGTTATCACAACTAGGTCAAAGTAACAATTTAAACGGTAATGTCGCTAACTACTACTTAACTAAAACTACTCTCCTATCAAAAGAACAAGGACTTTTTATTGGAAGGAGCAGTGAGAAGGACTGCTCACTTCACGAGCTCAAAACTGATCATCTGAGGCATGCATTAATGTCATCACTGTGTGTCTCCTTAGAGGATGAAAATGCTGTGCAAAGTGGAATTTGGGGGTGGATGGATCTTTTTAAAATAAGTTAACGTTGATATTAACCAACAAAGTTGTCTCCATATACAGGTAGCACCCAAAACCATTTCTGTAGACGAGAGACAGAATTTGCCCATCACCTCCCAATAAAAAATAAATACTATAATTCTAAAGCAAAAACAGTAATCATTGCTATTATACAATATGCTGTAACTAAAGCATACGTTATGAAAATGTACGGGTCAAGTGGATTAGGTGACTATTATGATGCGATGTAGAGGAATGTGCACAGAGCAGGTGCTAGTGTGTAAAACTGTGAGAAAGTAGTGTGAAAGGGATCAAATGTCTGTCACCTTGTTTACTCCATTCCACTGGTAAATACCACAAGCCAGATACATTACTTAACTTGTATGGAATTTTAATGAGATAATTTACTTGGGTTTTAACAAAGCCACCGTCTATTTAGTTTGTAGCTTTTAAGAAAAGAGGAGAATTGCCATTCATAACTAGTATTGCCCTAAATGTAATGAAAGTAATATGATGAAAAAAGGGATGTTTTAATTTATCTCCGTCAATTGAATCCAGCTCAATAACTGTGCCTCAGAAAAACTCTCTTTAAAGGACTGAGATACGACTTCGGTGTACACTACGCTTCCGTGCTTGCGTAGCATGCAGCCGGGCATATCCAGCAGCCTGCCGCACTGGTGAGTAGTCCACCGGGTGTACGCCCAGTGTGCCAGATGGCCAGTACAGTCTTGACCTAGGGCTTCAAGCTGTCTTGTTCTTAAGACCAAGTTTTTCACTTTTTCACAGATACTACACTTCATTTGTTTTAGATTGTAAGCTGGTTTGAACAGGGCCCTTGTTTCCTCTTGTTTCTGTAACTTCAAATTGTTCTGATGCACTACTTATGCCCCTTGACCCATTGTACACCGCTACAGAATATGATACCACTTCATAAATAAAAAAAATAATAATCGTAGCCAAAATGATGAGAAACACACTGTTTTAGACCGAGTCACCGTGCGATAAGTGTATCAGTGTTATCTTGTGGTCAGTATAGGTTAAGGTTTCCACCTGTATTCGACCCACCCCATTACAATAAGTATTATGGGAAGTTGATAAAGAATGTACAGTATATATGGTTTGTACCATCCCCTATATATCTGAAATGTAGAAAGACAAAGTGAGGCTAGCAAGTACTAGGTAAGTACAATAAATAATGCAGCCATTAATTAACATCCCTTGCTATAGTAAATTAATGCTATTTCAATGCTTTAAGTTTGTGTTTTACAAATAATCCAATAAGGTTAAGAGCTCCTCTCCCAAATTGCATCTTTAGTTTAGTAATTGAGGGAAATGTGACTATAATAATTCTTCACACATAAACACAAACATTAACTGAACTGAATCTCAGATATTTTTGCATTGCCTGCTTAGTGAATTTCACTGATTTATTTAAATAATGATGTATTTTCCATACTGAGTCTGGCATTCAATATGCCATAAACCAATGTGGCTACACAACATGGCACCACCTAACTCTAACACTGCTGCCAAACTGTTGCTTGAGTGCAGCGTTCCAAGCCTCTTTCTGGAAAGCCGGTGTGTAGCGTTGCTATGGAGATAGTTTCCAAGTAGCGTTGCCAGTCGTACACTTCCTATAGCGATATCGGTCGGTTCTGCTTGGTAATAAACTACGCTATGGAGCCGCTACCGGCTATTTTTTACGGTGAAATAGACCACAAGAATCCGGTCATAATTACGTTTGAAAATGAAATCAAAGAGCTGCTCGGCTTCATGCGCAAAGTGCAGAGATCGGCCGGCGGAGAAAGGCTGCAGAAGCACTACAGGAGAGGGTAATGCTAGCGCATGGCTTACTGCACATACATCACAGCTATACGGCGCAAAAAAATAAATATTTATATATATATCCATAACGGGCACCATTTAGAGAAGAAATATATATATTATATATAATCCCTGATACAAGATGCCTCATTATATCAAGTTCTTCTCATACAGTATCCATTTTCCACAAGATGTAAGGGGAAATCTACTCACTGTTCTTAAAATAAGCACTAATAAAGTTTTTTTTTCTGGTTAAGTAAGAAAAATGTCATTAGTTCAGCCTTTCATGAATTAACATTTTATTATTATTTATATATTTAATAATGCCAGCAGATTCCGTAACGCTGAGAGCACCTAAAATCCATGTATTGTGTCTTTTCATAGGGTTGACACATTGGCCATTTCCTACTTCTGTGTATGAAATCTATAGGCTATAGGGAAATTCTGCGCAGAGATGATATAGACTGCTCGTGAATGAATTCTAAAGATGCAGCAATTCGAATGAACCTAGTTTTAAAAGGTCAGACTTGCTCTCTATGGCCTATGGAGTCCGTGGACAGATTGGCTGCTTTAGATCCATGCCCAGGAAGTTTAAAATGTCACCAGGGGCCATTATCTACCCC
>VKOC01000003.1:11475778-11510265 GCA_009364415.1 Spea multiplicata | reverse complement strand
GTTATATTGATGCATACTGTTGTGTGTAGTCATTTTGTACCGAAAAAACGTCCTCTCCATGTTTAATATGCAGTGTTGGCACTTTGAGGTCTGCAACTTGTTTTGATGCACAAAAATGGGCACTCAGGCCCAAAAACGTTCGCCATCACTGCCCTAAAGAAATCCATCATGTGACTGCTGCTACAAAGAGGAAAGCCACAAACCCTTTCAACAGCTGATAAAGAAAGGCATAGCCATCGCAAAACAGACAATTCATCATTTTCCAGGGATTGTCATATGTACTTTGAGAGACAGTGTTCCATTTTTTGCACAATTTTGGCACTGAAGCTTGAAATTAAACAGCTCATTAGAATAAAAAGACATACGAGGCACTACATTAAGACAAAATCACAGTAGACTTGTTCTCTTAGTGTAATGAGGTACTGAAATGGTATGAATACCACAACAGCAAAAAGACTGTACACAAAAAACACTGCATATGGGGTCTGTTACCTATGATACCATGTGGTGCCAATGTCAAAACAGAGGGAGCTTTCCACTGCAGCTTCTCCTAAAGTTGCTTAAATGATTTTTTAACTTTTGATGTTAAAGTACATAGAATATTGTCCCTGATGCACCGAATATAGAGACGCCTTCCAAAAACCGATGAATGCTTATACACTGCCCAGAAAAAACCTCTCAATGTGTCCGAATGTGCCATCGCTGACACGAACAAAGTCTGCAGTAAGAACAGCCATTTCTTTAAGTTCCGATGTTTTATTTTCCATGTCAAGGTTTCAAGATGGAAAGTGTCAGCTTTGCTTACATCTTTGTATAGAAAGGCATTGTTTAGTCTCATTGGTACAGCAATCCAAGCAGCCGGGCATCAGAGTATGACAAATCTACTGATGTGTACCAGATAATGTTAGCTCAACTGCTTGTATAAACAGTCAATTACTGGCATGTTACTCCCAAAACACACTTAATTAATGTGTCTATGCTAAATGACTAAAAGCATGCAAATGACGCTACTGCAATAAGAGCTTCTCTAATTCAACAAAAATGAAAGAAGTGTTAAGATCGCGGTACCAGAAAAGCTTTGCATCTAAGGATAATTTGAAGCAAGACATGCCAGTAAGATGTTTCAGTCACCAGAAAAAGGGCCACTGTAATAAAGGTTAGAAGAGTCTGCCTCTTTTACATAGGAGAATGTATGGAAGTGTTTTTCCATGGATTCAATTGCCTGGCCTTCACAGTCAGACTTTTTATAGTGCAGCAGTCCAAAAAACAATGTCAAAGGTGGCATAATAGAGATACCTATAAGGTAAACTCACCTGAGAGCACATGACCAAAAGTATTGGGACACCCCTCCTAATTATTGATTCTAGCCATTTCAATCACACCCATTGCTAACAGGTATCAATACGCAACCATCTCCGTAGCCAAACATTGGCAGTAGGATGGGTCATAGCGAAGAGCTCAGGGACTTTAAACGCAGCACAGTCATAAGATGCTGCCTTTGCCAGTTTGTGAAACTTCTGCCCTGCTAGATCTGCTATCATTGTGAAGTGGAAATGTCTAGTAGTAGCAACAACTCAGCCACAAAGGAGTTGATAAACCTTCACAGAGCAGGCCATTGAGTGCTGAAGTGCACAGCGTGTAAAAAATAGCTGGGCCTTTGTAGCATCGCTTACTACAGCGTTCCAAAGAACCTCTGAAGTAGCAGTGAAGTGTGTTCTTAGTCAAGCGATTCATCGCTCCAATCGGGAGGTCTGATAGACAACTCCAGGTTTGGCAGATGCCAGAACACCACCTACCTCAATGCGCAGCGCCTACAGTAACATTTGGGGGAGGAGGGCTTTTTTTCAGGGTTTAAAGCCCATGGTTTTGGAAAGAGATTTATCAAGTTCACATACGCGTGATGATTAAGTGTCTACACACTTTTGTACGTCATTGTACTTTGTGCATAATTGGCAGGACCTAGATGTAAATATCCTGGGACTGCATAAAAGGTAGCGGTGAGTATACGCAGACACTGTTTTGGTCTCATGTCCAGAATTGACCTCTGTCATCCCCACATGTACTACCTCAATATACAGTTTGCCCAGGTATACTCAGAATCCACCTTGTTCTGGGTCTACAGAAAATATCAGTTCAAAGAAAAAGCTGAAATAAGTATGAATCTAATTATCCTTTCGCCAAGAGGCAGGAATATCAATTGTTCCCAATGAATCCTTTCTGAACTTCAAAAATGTACCCCTGTACTACTTGTATATGGGTAAAATGAGGAGATAAACATTTCAAAGGCACCCTCTTCGCTTGCTCTTCTGGCTTTTGTTGATTTCTGAGTGGCACTCGCAACAAATTACAAACTAAGCAAGAATCAATAACAAAGTCAAAGTTTTCGCTAACATATCACTCGGGTTTGTACTGCTCACTGAAAGTTATTGTTTTTTTTTCTAAAAGAGGACCACTTCAGTCTAGAGAGCTCAATAAACAAGGACAGCTCCAGCTAGAACAAAATAAACTAAATCAAAAACCCACTTTCAGAAGATTCTTCAAAACAGAATAAAAGGATATGACTCACTGCTATGCCCACAACACACTAACGTTTCAGCTTTTATATTAATAATATTAAAGCTAATAAATAAAACACCCTGCAACAAAAGAGAATGTTATTAAAATGTACCAACTGTACGACCTCTGATGTCGCCAAAACCTAAATTGCACTCGCAATGGCAGTGGCTGTACAAATTCATATGCAAGTTCCAGGCCCCCTGGGATTTTTTTTTTTTTATACATAATAGAAATTACTACAATTGCCTTAAATTTGCTTTAAAGGTATTTGCTATAGGTTGTTGGTGGGACAGTAAAGATGATAACGGACACTATAGCACTTCTATTAATCACACATAGAGATGAAACCGCTCGAGGTCTGCTGCTTGCTGGAGGGAATCCTTCCAGGGTTCCACTTCACACTTAATCTCTGAATTATGAAGGTTTGTTGGAAACCTCTCATTTGTTCTTCTTTGCTACCAATACTACTTTTTGGATGGGTGTGATGGATGGAAGATAACGGTGTGTAATGGGCTAGAACTGCTTGGAAGTGTAAAATCCATATGGTATTCCATGAAGCCTGGTCATCCATCAACTCGAAAATGTGGTTTCACAAATGAGAACTGGAATTTTCACCTCTTAGCCAGTATAACCTAGATCCATAGCATCTTAAGACAGCATGATGGGTTATATCAGATATTTAGCAGATGAGAAGAATTCTAAAGGATGTTTAAAGGCTATATATTTAAGAGACATGAATTGAGGGGTATTAATAGATTCACTTGACCTAGCGTTGTCAAGCGGCACAAATTCCCTTTCTACTTTATATTTCTCATAAACTGAAGAAGCCACCAGTTCAAATGAGTATTTGACTTTACACTTTTTTATTCTAGTCAAACTTACGTAATTGTAGAGACTTGGATTGTGTACAAGCGTTGGAAAGCGTACAGTTTTTGCGTTTGCCGAATGCCTTGCAGAGCAGTCTGAATTCACTGCGTATGCAGAACCATCCAGCACCGCAGATCTGCTGAGTATGGAAACGCAGCAGCTTGGCAGTAATTGTTTAAGTAAACTTAATGCTTTGTGTCTGAGTAAAGCAGGAACCTGCTAATGTCACCGCATGTCAACATGTATGGGCAGCCATAAAAGCTGGCATAAATACGCACAATTTTAATGAATGCATCAAGTATTGATAGGGTACATCACGAGACTTCATAACTTTGTTAGTAAGAACATAAGTCTGCCTGATTAAACATCAGTGAAGCAAGGTGTGATTTGTAAGGTTCTTTTCAATCCATCACATGGCCACAAGTATTCTAGAGTGCCATTTGGACACAGGTCTTTAAAGAGGAAATGTGAACACACAAGTTCAGCATAATGATCACTACCAATGATTTTTGTGTTTACACCATTCATTGGCAAAATTCGAGAAGAATCTCCTTATGAAGTTATCTTTCTCCAGTGCCCAATTTACCCAGTGACACACATTAATGGATTGGGCAAGTAAACATAGAGAAATACACTACCCAAACAACATTGCATGAAACAAAGGTGCCGTGAATCACTGTAAATGTATAGAATTATAGCTAAAACACTTCTCTGTACTTACCAAAAGTCCTCTATAGATGAAATCCTCTAAACACATGCTAGTCACGAACATAAAATGTTCAGTAAAGCTTCTAGAGCTCACAGGTTAACGCTTGAGAAATATTACTGGTGTGTATCGCTAATGCTACCTATCGTGCAAACAACTTGATACAGAAGGTAGTTTCTAGAACAGATCTGTGATGAGCTCTTCTTCTCAGGCAGTATCTTGTACTCTAATGAGCTTGAATATGTATATGCTACATTACCGGTGTTGTCTTGGTGTGTAAAAAGGGTATGCTATCATACGGATAACCCAACATCCAGCCATCAAAAACGTTTCTCGGTTTCAATGTATACAGTAATTGGACCCATATATTTATTTCCAAGAGTTCTGAACTCTGAACTTCTACCCATCTATAAGCTAAATGTCCGGGTTAAAAACACACACATTAGCCCATCAAACAAAACACACTTGTGGGTCTTAGTGGAAAACCAAATCAATAATTTTATAATAAGTACCACAACCCGTTCCCTTGCCAAGATGTGTTTACACACACACAACCTGGATTCAATGCAAGAGGAATTGCACTTGATTATGAGGTTTAAATGTGCCTTTAACTGAATAAGAGAATAAGGATAATTACCTAGTCTGCTCCCATTCCTAGGCATTGCCATGAAAGAACCGAGGCTTCCACCTATAACACTGTGCGGTCTTCTCAGTGGGGGCTTCTTGAAGGATCCTGTGTATTGGTGGAGGAAGGAGTGCATACTGTGAGACGTTGGAGGCCTGCCATTCTTCACAATTGGTTCTACCAATCCCAAGGGCCAACAATTTCATCCCATCAGAAAAGGAAAGATTGGAAGAGAAGCAAAAGACCCAAAACAAAAACAAAAAAAGAAAAGAAAAGAAAAAGGGCATTACTATATGCACAATCATAAGTGTAAAGATACAAATATTACAAAGCCCCCAAAATTACCCAACAGCATGCAGAGAAATACAAGACAATGAACCAGTGACCGACATTTGATCTATACTGACACAGAACTACAACTTAAATGGCCCAAGTTTCACTTTGCTCTAAAGGAAAAAAGATATGTTCCACATTTGAACAATCCTAACCAAGTCAAACACAGTCAGTGGTTCATTATCTTTAGATTAAATGAAAGGGGGCTTCCTTCTAATGTTCGGCACCCAATAGAATGTAGAGCATCGCAGAGAAAATCATTTGAAGCAACACATTTAGGAAACAGAATAAGGATATTCAGTTAGCCACTTAGAGTTCCCCAGTCACCAATACACAAGCATTTTAATATAAATGTGCAACGTATGCTGCCAGTGCCTTGGTAACATGAATAAGATCACATTAAGACAGGCAAACAGAGCCAAATACATTAGATCTTTGCTCTTTTATAGCGAGCACCTATTCGGTCATACTGGGGGCAGGACCCTAACCCAACATCTGGGTATTCATAGCATACATAAGAGCTTGCAAATATTACTGGAATGCTGAACACCGTATTGGCACTATATCATTTAGGATAATAACACATCTACCGTAGGGTTCACGTGACATACACTTGTAGCGATGGAAGAATCACCACTCCCAAACGTGCCTTAGCACATGAACCTAGCGTTCACACCCGTGGAGTGATTACAAATAAAATAATGAAGCTGCTTTGCAGTATTGCTTGCAATCTAGCCTGAATCTGGGCCATGCTGTATACATTAATGAAGGTTAGCGTTGATAAATGTGAATCTCATTTTGTTACAATTAACTTTCTATATCTGTAGACCAAGAGGACGCCATTGCTGCGAGTCATGAGATATTCCGGGAGACGTCATCTGCTCACTCACCACACTGAGCTCATGCTTTATGGTAATGCTAAAAAATAGCCTGTATGCTAAAAAGTGCCGTTGTACAGTTTACCACAACGATAAGGACTCTGGGTGTTACATTTGGGCTATAGTAACAGAGCCAGAACATATATAAAATGACCAACATACAGCTGCCTGTAAACATTATTCAAAAACTAAGCTAAGATTAATACATATATTTTTAATCTAGTAACTAAAATAAATGGTCTTTGGAACTTGTTTTATTTGTGCTTTGTGTTTTCTTGGTGCTTTAATAGTTCTGCTCATTTTGTATCAGAGAGGTGGAAGGCTTGCTGGATTTTTGTGGATGGAGCCAGATCCCATTAGAAAACACTATGGAGATGCAAAGTGCACCTCTATGGTACCTTTATATGGCTTGTGTTAGCAAAGCCTGCAAGTTCTAGGCTCCTAACCCACCAGGCCTCAAAGTAATTCCATCAGTTAACATGGCTTTAAACATGCAGAGCTGAGAAGTGTATTGTGGATTATCTAGGAAATGTATCGGAGAGTGTCATATGCCAATGTTAAAAACCAGACACGAATAAAAGTGATGGCTAATCAGAGGCAGTCTCCGCAGCAGTTTATTCACTATATTAAGGCGAGGTGTAGAAAGTCTAAAGACCCAGCTATAACTTCTACAGGGCTCCAGGTTCAACCAGTGTTTCCCGTCTTGGCAAATCAAAAAAGTTATTAATTATTTGAGGGAGCGACAGAAGGCATGCTTTTTGGCCAGCTGTACTGTTACACCAATTTTCTATGGGTCAGGAATACAGAGTGTAGGTTAACTGGATCATAAACTGACAGACTTGTTTAATGGCTGAATTCTACCAACCATGGGCTATAAGGGCCAATCCGCCACAATTGTGAAGCAGCAATTCCTATGGATCAAAGCGAGAAGATAGAACTGTAGAAAGGGTTTAAAGGATTTCTCCTTGATGAATGCATGTATGGGTGGTATGTCTTACCACGATTGCCACCAACACTACCAGGATACGCTCTAATGCGTGCTTTGGGTGATGCCTCAGCACTGTGGTAACCTTATCAAGCTAATATTGGAAGTTCAGAAGAAAGTACAAAGAGTTGCTTAGGATGTACATTCAGGACTCGTTGCTGGGAGTCACCAATGCACATGAAAGTGTACCTGTCATGAAAATAACCTGCAAAACATTGTAAAAAAAAAAAAAAAGCTGCTTTCAGTAAAACTGTTCAGTCTGACATAACATCAGGTCACAAACTTCAATACTGCTTGATTTGCTAAAGACGCTGCTGTTTTAAGACTATAATCGTTCAGTTCTTTCAAGCTGGGACCCAAGACATTTCTCCTCACATTTAATAGGTTTACAAGCAGCATATATTTTTTTTTTTTTACAGAAATGTAGTCGTTTCAACCAGCCATTTAAAATTTCCATCATGTAAGTAAAGAAATGGCACACTAACAAAATGGGAATGTGCTTTCCTTTACACAAACAAAAGATGACATGGAGAAACCAAACAAAATATCATCAGCAACAAAGCAGGTGGACCAGTCAAACAAATACATGGCCGTTCTCCCAGACTACCTTCTGTCCTGCCCCAGAAGGGTGTGCACAGCCATATTTGTGTTTATCTCCATGAATTTGTACCTACACATTTACCGGCCAAGGAGCTAGCTTATTGGTGAAAAATGTACCACCTACAGAACGAGACCTTGTCAATTTCTCAATGGCGGGGGCGCTCTGAAGGTCTTAAGTGACCCACCTAAAAAGGAAAATTGCTCCAGTGGCACAGATACGCTACAGAACACAGTCACGGAACTGTGGGATCCGAGACAAAATGCACTTTTGTTCATATCTGTATCTATTGACGCTACATCTTGTTTGGATTATCAAAGGCATTTTCTTAATACATCACTATAGAGAAGCACGAACATTACCAGGGAACAGCTCTCCCTGATACACTGACACTGGCATTGAACGTCATTCAGCCGTGTTCATTAAAATTATAAAAAGTTGGCTGAAACATAACATTCCTTTGCTATCCTCTCATTTGAAAGTTGGCCAGCGAGCAGGGAGACTCATTCTGTCACTCTGAATCTCGCCAGTGCAAATGCTCCTTTTCAATTCACAAAGAAAGATCTGTATGTCATTATAATCAGAACAGCCTTGGCAAAAGGCTACAGTTATCATTCTAAAACACGGGAGGAATACCAAGAATTTTCAATAACTGCTAATCTAGGTTAACAAACATCTAAGCCTGCAGAGAAAAGAAATGTCTAATGTCTGGGTTGGTTGGAGGTTACAAATCCTTCCATCAACAATATACACGTTGGGTTTTATTAACAGATGAGAAAATCTGTGTTGAATAGCAGATGCACGTTTACAAAAGTACAAGGTCTGGTATAGTATGGGAGGAAAGGCGGTGGCTGCTACCACAAATTGCCAGTTACACAGCCAGTCTAAATGAGCAAATGTGACGGGAAATCAAAACATCGGTCCTGGGAATGCAAACATTTATGGAGGTCTACCAACCTGTACAGAAGGTTTTGTTGTTGGGTTGTGCACTCCTCTAATTTTTGTGTATCTTTTGTGCTGTGCATATTTGCAGGTTCTGGCCAAACCTGAGGGGTGACAAGCCTCCCACCGGCCACACAGGTTCCTCATTAATGGTGTCCAGAGAAATAGCTTTAAATTTGCGTTAAAATACAGTGCCGTCCCACTAATTCAGCTCCTTGGTAAGCTATATAACCATTTAAAATGATAGGACTCGCCAAACCTGGGGTACTGTAACATAGTGGTGGGCTAAGCAATTTATGGCCATACAATGTGATGACATCTTCGATAGTTATGCCTCAGATAGACTTTAATTATATTTGATGGCTATGAGTTGAATTCTTGCCGAATAACTCCTGTTATTGTCTACAATAGTGTGTCATTTAACACTTAAGGGTTCACCAATATTCTTCTTATGCATTTGTTCTCCTTGTCCAATACCGGCTCTAACAAGAGATGCGGGGGTCTGCAACACACAGTATATGCATTGACAGCATTCTCGTTTATCTAACTTATCTCTTATTTATATAGCGCCAACAATTTACACAGCACTTAAATGGTACTGAAGTCCTGCCACTGATTTGCACAGCGAAGGGGTAGAAGTTTGGTCCTTTGATGAAACCAACCACTAAAAAGTTCATTACACATGTTAATATCAAATTTTACATAGTGCAGGGTTACGATCTCTCTGCCCGTTTGTGCACCTTATTAACTAAAAAGATGACCACTTGCATGCAGGTTTGAGTTGGATCTCACACTCACCATTGTCTTTGCTGCTGTTTTCCTCGATGGTCATTTGCTCTGCAAGCTCCGATAGGGATTCATCTATGGTCTGACTGCCCCGCAACGTGAGCGAGAGTCTTCTCTTAAACTTCTTCATGTTTCAGGTAGAGGTGTGCTGTGTAGAAAAACCTGCAAGGCAAATGACAGGGGTTAGCATAGCTGGAAAGGCAAAGAAATGCTTGTTTATAAAAACATTTCAAAAGGAGGGCTTATATTTGTACGTTAGAGTGAACTAAACAAAAACATTTCCCCTAGCATGAAAACTTCACACAAATTTGGTTTTATAACCATACTATATATATTATATATATATATATATATATATATATATATATACACACACACATGTATGTATGTAATAATTTAAGGCTTATTAGCCTTTCTCCTGTCAAAACATCTCTCAAGACCCACTTCTGTAAGGTGTGGCCGGTCCATCCTCTACCTGTGGAATACGATGGTGCTATATAAAAATAATGAGAAATAGTTTTTACATTTCCGCTCTACTGCTGTATATAGGTGGTGACTATTACACACAAACAGGACAGAGATGCTCTGCTGACTCTCGGCAGAGGTATAAGGGCTAACATACTTTTTGGCTGGCTTTATGGAAGCAAATGCAGTGCATGGAAATAAGCATATAATGATATGTACACATACTAGAAGCAAAAGACCCGAGCTTCAGGTAAAATGTGGGCTGGACATATGAATATTATTAACACTTAATACCCAACAGGGCCCACATTTTCTATTGTACAAACATTGCCAACCACTAAGTTCATTTTTCAACGATGCAACAAACCTGGAGTGAAACAGGTTGGGAAAAAATGGCGGAAACACAAAAGATAGACCAAATATTAATTTAATGCACCAAGGCATCCATCAGTAAAGTCTGCCCGTGCCATTCAGTAGACAGTGGGCCAGGATAGGACATCATGTCTGCATAAATTAACTGCATGACTTCGAAGAGGTAGGCAGAGGATGCGTGCCGTTCATTAAAAAGAATAACAGTGCCAGGATTTTACTCCATTTATCATTGTTTTTAGACATGTAACAATGTTTTAAAACTACAACACTGGAAATTCTCAATGTTATTTCATGTTATACTAGTTTTACAACATAATCGTAATTAAGTATTTACAGACCACCAGCGTATTCTGTAGCGCTATATAATGGATATTTTTGGCAGCGAAACAGGGTTACTTCCCTTCACTTCTAAAAATACAATAATTACTTCCCCTTCAGAACCTAAACCAAAAACCTAAACAAAACCATCAATATCATTCCATTTCCTGTGGGCCGACTGCTTTACTTTTGACATTTGGCCAGAGGCACCAGTGCCGGTAAACCCGTTAGGTACTGATAATCAATGACAAGTATGAATAATGGCAGCCACGATGTTACGAGATCAATGCAACTGATGCTGCTGATTAACTTGTTTAGAAAGTTTTTTGCATTGCAGTAAATGCAGCGTTTAATCAAAAAAGACAATCCAACAAAACAGTGCATGCACGCGCACCCACAAATAATATAAGAAATAAAATACAATAAATCAGTACACCTCAGAATATATATGTCAGGGTCCGGAAGAACTAAATAATACACAAATACAGTTTAATCAGTCCACATAAAGTATATAAAACTCTAGCTAGTAAGAAGACAGACCCTCACAACACAATATCACATCCTCAGTCAGTGTAAAATCTTCTAACCGGACATACAATGTACTTTTATACACTGTATATTATAGAAAAGAATATATATATTATATCTGGTTTTTTAGATTTACTTAGCAATTTTTATCACATGTAAAGTCTTGTGCATGCAACACCCTGTGCATAATAAGCCAACAAAATAGTCACATAGAACGCCGCTAACAATTCTCCAACCCACAGCGGCTTTATTTACATTCGGTAAACAGGCCAAGCCGAATGAAATAGCTTTAGAACATCAGGGTTGGCGAGGTTGGAAGCAGGTGCCGCATCCAGGACAGAGCCGATCGCCTGCGGCAGCTCCCTTATATAAACTGCCGACTAATTGTGACAGGGCCACATGCCGACATCCCTGACAGCTTGTGACGTCAGCCCCACGCCGACACTACAGCCTTCTACAGTCACTGGCAGAAACCTCTCCCCACATCACTACGGCTTTACACGGGCGCAACGGGAGAAAACTTTCCATCCCACACACAGATCAGTGATGAGGATCAGAATAAACGAAAACTATGGTAAAATTGCACTGTTTACAACATGTTCATCTGATCAGCAATATCATTTATCCTTTCATCACTTGAACACAGCAGAGAGGGGTTATGGCGTTTCACGCAGCTTTCCTAGAACGTAAGAAGCTTTCTAGAGGTACATTGTGCAAACTGTGGAATATTGTTATACTCGCCATACTTTTACAGCCTCTCATATGACTAGTAAGCTGAATGCCTATTGTGTACATGGAAGTTGTGTCATTGCACACGTGATAAAGGACCCTCTGCAGTCGCCTTGCCACAATGCTGAATGTCTAAAAGCATCAATAAGCCACTGAAGGGGGTTTTGTTTGGCCACTCAATAGATTATACTGAACACATTCTCCTCAGCTAGCCCGTTCTTATTGTTTATTCATTGTACGCTGTGCAATGATTTCCTGGAGGCCACTAACAGCTCTTGGAGGGAGATCAATACGATTTTTCATCCACAAAAAGACACCAGAAAACGGATGGTCCCTGTCTCAGGCTGCCACCTTTCAAGAAACCGAGTACATCAGTACATCAATAACTAAGAGCTTCTTTATCCGTTCCATACGACGGACACATTATCCCTATAACACAGCACTAACCTTCTAAAAAGGTACATGTGTTGAAAGCTGAGACAGTATTGTCCCACTCAAGGTACACACAACGCCTCCCTCACAACCACCACACATAAGTGAACCCTACCCTACATCAGAAGGAACAATTGTTTCTTCCGATTAATGCATACTTTACAATGTTACCATAAAAATCAGTTTAAATAAAACCATATCTAGCAAGTAGGCATCTAGCACAAACGCATTCGGATTTGGCGTGTCAGTTTTATATTTAACCGTTGATAACATAATGGTGAGCAAAAGTAGAGCAGACCTTTCAATGAAATGGTAGCCTTGTCTTGAAGTTTATCAAATAAAAATGGAAAAGGTAAACTAATACAACACAGCCAAAAGCAAGTTTGACAGTAGTGGTTTTCAAACCAGTCCTCTAACACCGGTAACTACCTGCATGTGTTTCAGATGCTTCCCACTTAATCAACCCCTAAGAACCTCCACTAGAACACCATTGATACCGACGTTCCTTCAGGATACGTGAAGGAGCGCTGCATTGCAGCATTCTTCCAGCGGCTGGCCTAGATGACCATCAGTAGCGTGCTGCAGCTTGTGCTATAGAACCATGAAATGAAATGAGTGGCACAATTTCACATTTTGTGTAAGGATGCTCAAATACAAAATCTACAATTCCATACAGAGCACTTAAAGATTCCAATGTGCACGTCAAGCGCCGATGACACTGCCTGCACATACTAATGTACAGTGTTGCATATGTGCACACATTTATGTTCATTTCAGTTCATTAGTAGCCTTGGTACCACAGTGCTACATATCTGTTGGTTTGGTGGAGAAAACTACTGCTAAGCGCTTTAACTAGTGAAAAGCAGCAAACCCCAAGCACCATCTGTAAGCAGCACACAGCTGCCCACTTGGCATTTTATAGAGAAGAGGAATGGCATCAAACGCCATATTATGGAAATAAGGATATAACTAAAGCTTTTGAAGTATACGGTATATAGTTGGTATATCATTGGGGGTCATTTACACCCTTTAATGAGATGAAATAAAATCCTAGAAGAATCACGGTCACCAACATATGTTCTGTACAGTAAAGCTATTTTTTGTTGAGTATAAAGGCAGCCAGTAATAAAAGAATCCATAGTGGACAGCAAGTGGTTATACATCACTCTGCATGAACACAATGCACGGTGCACGTGAATTTATGGGCGAGGAAGGATGTGCCACGGAGTGTTTGAATACTCATGCCTCCGACATTTGTTTGGTCTCAGGAAACCAAACGCTAAGTGACTTTTCAGGAAATGCAGAGGTTTACAGCATAGCGAACGGCCTTTTGTTTCCTGTATAGATGGAAGAAATGATTGAGTCATGGTAAAGACTCACCACACCTTAGACTTGAGTAAGCAATATCAGAAGAAAAATATTCTTTCAAGGATAGATTTTCCAATTCTGTAATGTAGTTTCAGTCTACAACTGCCTTACTATATACAGCCTTCTCTACACCAACTCTACAGCCCAACACTAATGTAAAAAGAATAAGCAATGAGAATGTGAGCAAGCTGGCATTCCAAGACACGGCTTAATAGGATAAAACGCTGGCTAAAGAAATCATTTTTACAAATGTATGCAGTCCATCGATACCCTTATGGTAAATTATTTTATATATTACAATGCAAGGCTCACCACTTTAGTAAAGCCAACTAATAGTGGCGACAGATAATTGCTTAGAGGAGAGAAGACAGATGTGATAGAGAGTAAGTTCTCCTGCTCAAAGACCACAACTAACCAATTCTTTATGGCAATGAAGTCCTGTTAATCTAATGAATTCTGTTCCTCCATAGACTTTAATTAGTCAGAGGGACTGTCTGGGTAACTAAAGTCTCAAAACAGTCTATTACTCGTCACAGGGCATCAGCATTAGGAGTTTGTAGTCAATCAGTTCTACTTCTGTTCTGTTTTGGCTGATACCACCATCTAAAATCCATAAACAAAACAAAAACCCCACCAAAACCTAGAACAGATTTAACTGAAAAAGAAAAAATGGCTGTGTGTTATTGTGTGTGTGTGTATGCTTCCCTTATCTGATAATCCTTGCTTTAATAGTTAAGCAGCTAAAAGCTCTTGAGTGTTTCTACTGCCTCCATTATGGAAATCACATTCTCTATGATGGGTGGAGGCAATTCTTCATAGAAAACACAGAAAGAACTGCACAGTCGGGTTCATTTAGCAATAGTGACTAACAGGAACAGCACAGAACATTCATCTAAAACAAGCTCTTAAAAGTGTGATTATGCTCCTAAACTGCAGTTGCAAACAACCCTCGAGGGGATTGAATGACCGCATGTTATGATTCAGACACTCGGCACCGTTCTGGTAATATGGCCCAATCTCACAGTTGGTCCCAACAGGTAACAAAACTTGTCAGCGCTGTGTATTGCGTACAATTAGGAAGTAAGCGGCATGCCAGCAGTGTAGCCGTATCTAGCTTTTCACAAGGTTAAAGAAAATCAATAAAAGACCAAGGTATGACTCCAGAGAGCCAGCACGTGGCGCAGCCTTCTGAGTCAGTCTCAATGTGAAGTGCTGTCATCTAGCGGAGACATAGCCCTTAGCCAAGAACGGATATCACTCAATTAGGATGCCCCACGTCTGACTAAATGGGCCGAATAGCTACTCAACCCTAGCTGCTTGGAGGAGTCTCACTGTAGCGTACGTGTGCCCAGAGGCAACCGAAAACAAGAACGCAAGGCAAATTTCCACATGGCCCTCCATCAGTAATGTGTGGTTGGTATATGGTGGCATATACCTGGACTAGCCATTGTTCCCCCCTAAGGGAGGCTCCAAAAGAGAACAAGACCTCAGGGTCAAGAGCATCCAAACAAAAAACTGTGGCCGGCTGAGTTAGCAGCAGTTTGATGAAATAATGTTGCGGCAAGTAAAACCGAGTCCATACAATATTGGGTGAAGCATGTCATTTTGCATCGCCTCTCTAGCCTTCAAACCAGATTTTTACATATCAGTATCCATCAAGAGCCAGGCACAGTATCTACTACAACAGTACAATGTCACAGCCCAGGCGAATACGTTTAAGAATGTTGTTTAATACATTTACACACATATAACGTATAATACAATCCAACAGGACAAGGCTTCAGAAGGAGTTTCCAGCACATTACCTCCCCGCTATCCATTTCCAAAACATATCCTATTCCCACGACATGCATGTATTATTCATATGTTACAGATACCCATCATTCACGTGTGATCTCTAAAGCCCACAGAACAAACATTTTTCTTTATTTCTAAGCGTGTCAAATAGGTTAAGTTTAGGCTCTTTCTAAGCCCAAAATGACAGGTCCTGTTATTAAGAATAAACAGAATGAGACATCCTCACAATGCTCGTTCCATGCCATGTTTTCAGCATACCAATACACTCTAATCTAAAGACAAGCATGGGTGGGAGAGGGGGCTTCCCCTTTGAGGCACTTTGATAAGAAGCCGCTGGTTGGCAACTTCATTTAGAACTAACAAGGTTAGGGGAGAACGACTGCAAGCGAGACAAGTCTTTGTTGAAGTAGGATTTCATTCGGAACTTTCATCAATCCTTGCCATCAAACGCCAGCTCTTACCCTTTGTGGCACCCTCATCTCTTGTTTAGCATAGATTTGATGCCATGAGCTATGAAATAAGTGAACTCTTTCAAATGGCTTGGGATAGAGAGCAACACAAAAAAGAAACAGGGGACTAAGGCTCTGAGATCACATCGGGCAGCCGTTCACCTAACATTAAGGTGCCCTAGTTATTCATTCTAAGCCGAGAGAAGGTTCTTGGCTGGATCACAAAACAATTTAACCAGGAGCTTAATAATTGTGAGACAGGTGCAGCAAATGACAGCGGCTTTCCGTGCCTGCTGGAGACATTATTGCAGGTACTCTGAACATGTTCTCCTTTTGGGTCTTACACTCTCGCCCACACCAAGTGTGGGTGGCTTCAGCAGCTTCTGAGCGAGGCCTCTAATAAGCACCTCTCCCGCGGCTCTACCTTGACGCGCCAGCCAGCACAACCTAAAGCATCCACTGCTGCTTCACCCTTCATGCGCCAGATCATAAAACCCAGATCTCCAAGTAGCGGGGGACATGTGGCAGCGGGGGACATGTGGCAGACTTCCGCCTCGGCAGGCCCACACACAAAACTCTGCTTTTATTCCCAAAAGCGAACAGATGATCTCCCCCACTGCTTCTTAACCCTCTGTTTTCTTGCGGCTGCCATCTGTGCTATTTATCCCTATTTGCTTTGTTTTACTCTGTCAATCTGATCTCCATTCACTCTGCCATGCATCTTTATCCTCGCATCAGGGCCTTCAATATAATGATGCGAAATAAAGCATTCTCAAGAGATCTTCCCATTCAATCGTCTGAATTGAGAGCGCGTTACATGTAACTCGCACCAGACCGCCATTACATCGACATAATAAGTATCAGGAGTGGATTGATACCAGTCCGAGCGCTCTATCAGTACGGCTACACAATACACACTGATGTAAGTGACTGTCACATACGCATGCACACAAAGGAAGCAATATTTACCCTCGAAAGCAGCAGCTACAGTATAAACCGGCCACAACAAACGCATGCCTCACGATTCTTGTTCAGGCGTCAATGTACGGCTTCTACTACATATAGGAAACCCACGAGACTGGATTAAAGGTCTATTGAAAAAAAATGCACAAAATGTACAAGCTATAGGTGGTTTCAATAAATGAACATACAGGACAGTGACAGAGCACAGCTCCCAACACATTTTTATCATACACTAGGATCCATCGATTTTATTCTATACGTACCGTCCACAGCTGTGAAGGGAACTGGTAACGTCAAGACACTAGAGCAGTTCTATCCTAATGTAGGTAATTGCTCTGAAGTCACCAAGAATGCCCTTTCCTTTATACAGCAATAGCTTATTTGTCAAATGAAGCAAATGAGAACATGCTATGTTATACTAGTCATTATTAGTGGCCCTTGTAGAAGGAGACTATGAGCCTTAACACTAGAGTACCCACAGCCCAAAAGTTTATTTCTTTACAAGTTTACCCCATAGCCTGAACCTGTACTACGAGAAAGCCATAGCTCGTACCGCATGTGGACGTTCTTGACGTGTACACAGGCATGATCATTGTTATCATGCCGCCGTGTGTAAGCACCGTAACCATGAACTGTGCTTTAAAGGGCAGAACACACTCTATAGGTTAATCCGCAAACTGTATTTATGCATATTTGTGTTAAATCAATTTTAAGGACTAAAACCTATATAGGGAAAGGAACATTAATGCTGATCTGTAACTTCTTCATACAACTGCAAAAATAACAGCACATGGCTGAACAGGCAGTGTACAACGGTTACAATCCCACCTTGTTGGGACGTTAATGTTATAAGCGCATGCATTTTATAACCAGACATACCATTACAAACATCATCCTAGTACCGAACCCTTGCCAGAAACGTGTCTTCACTAATGTCAAGTGCTTCCCTCGATATGTGAGGGAAAGCTTAATTGTCATGTGACTTAATTGTTAAAGAAAGTAGAAAACTTTCAAGAGCATAAAATGACAGACCAATTAAGGTTGACTTGCTTAACATAGCGAGACAGTGATTACCGTTTAGCGATTAGAGCTCCAGATTCTGCGTGACTACTAACCATTCACTTATCTCTTCCCCATTGTCAGGCAGCTGGTTGTTTCTTGTTAGGTGACGTACGGTCTTACTTTTCATATTACTAATCTAACTATATAATATAAAATGCAAGCTTCGGTTAGAATGACTGCTAGGTCCCCTTGTTAGCATACGGTATAGGGTTAGGTTACACTGAAAGATACCGAGTAAGTAAGTTCAGTCCGGGCTGCCCCAGCCTCTGTCTCCGAAGCATTTACACAATGAGCTTTAAGAAACGTCACACTCCTCCGATGACAGATATCCCGGGATGCCGGCGCCTGGAGGCCTTTAGCCGTGACACACACACCAGCAGGGAGCACAGACTACCAAAACCACCATACCGGTATCTTGTTACCAATAAACATGCATTGCAAATACAATAGAAACCCCTCTGCAGATGCAGACATATTGCAATGACATGTTCTGACCGGCAGAGCGTCTGCTCCAATATCTCATCTTACAACCAATTGCTTTAATGCATATGACAGCCGAGTGTCTCCTTCGCTACAGAATCCCACCATATGGACGTCCCTCTACCTATAGGCATATACTGATGATATACTCACCTCCATTCCTCACAATAACGGGCTAGAGTTTCACAACATAAATACAACCATGTGTAGCATGCACAGAAATACACAATAAAAATGGCAATGTGTATGTAAAACAATCCCAAGGTGAAAGCGGCAGAGAGCTTTAGGTGAGAGAAAACGCAGAGGCGTATTAGAATCTCATGTGTAGAATACTGAACCCAATGCATTACAGTACACGGCACGCAGATAGCGAGGCTTCATAAATAGATCTAGATTGAATCTCATTCGCAAAGCACTCCCAACGTGTGTTTCTGTGCGAGCTGCAATGTCCGGTTTGCCTGTTGTACAGGACTGCAAAATACGCAATAAAAAATAATAATTACCAATCTCAAGGGGTTTTCTCTCGGCTCTCCAGAAGGTTAAAAGAAATGCCTTGCAGCGTAGAACTGAAAACAAGGAGGAAATGCGTGTCGGTTAAAACAAATGCAGATTTCCAGCTCACGACAGACTCCACATCAGCAGCACAATCCTGTTCATGTAACTAAACACTATAGCAGCGCTCAGGCACAATGTTATGACATCATAACCTAGCAGGAGTCCTTACAAATCTATGGTGCAATAGAGGTACCATGCCAACGGAGAAAAGGATATTGTATACTTGGAATTTTGTAGTGTTTTGTTGACCAATGTTGAGTTGCTGGTATTTTGCTGAGAGTTCACTTTAAAGGGAAATGTTGCTATTGGGAATGCGTAATCTCAGAGGAGAATGTACGGTGCGAGAACAGAGCTACATTCTGCATGCGTTTAAACTAAATCCAAGAGGCTGAGAAACGGGCCAGTGCAGGAGCGGTGACCTCACTTCCTGCCATTCTCTCCATCCCCGACAAGCAAACAGGAAACACAACTAAAAGGATCCCCCAAGCACCTTATATGGGGCTTGAAATCAGAGGTTTGTGTTATGTCACAGAAAGGGACACATCCCCCGCTCTTCCTCACTGTAACGTAAACCACGCTTATGAGATGATGTGTATTATACAAACATATTTCAATACGCAGAGCAACCAACGCAAGGCCACCAAAGACTGTCACGGTCAAGCTGACCTAGAGAGACACGCTCAGACAATTTACATTCATATACAAACATTCTACCTACGATCCGAGCTTGTAAGATCCAATTTAATAGATTCGAGACACAACCACCAACGCTAGAAGTTCACCAAAACTAGACAGTTTGAAGCTAGCGTTTGTCTGCTGTAAACAGACTGACGGGTAAAAGTACGAAGGGGAAAAACTTCATAACAGCAATTATGGCAACGTTATCAGACAACAAATTCCAGATCAAGCTTTTAACGCAAGACTAAAAAACACAACACGTTGCGGCATGATTAAAGCGGAGAGCTCACAGGGCTGGAAAAACAAAACATCAAATAGTCCAAACCTGTACCTAACAGAGGCTTACAGGCCACGAGGTTTGTGGGATAGATTGCACGGTGGATGCAGGTTTGTGATAATCGTGAAGTGCGTGTAGTGTACACGGGGAGGGGGTGATCATTCTCCTGTAACCTTTAGAGGAACACAGAACACATATGATTTGGAGTCTGTCAAACTGTCAAGACGCCTTGTGTATCTAGGCCAAGCTTGAGAGGATAGGCACGTAACGGCATGTATGATTAACCTGCAGTGACATCAATGACGCATTACTACATTGACGTTTAGGGTTAACAATGTATTCACCGGGAACTGGAAAATAACCAGAATATAGCCTATGCTGAAACTTCCACCTAACTTCTTTTCTGATTTCGCCATTTCATTTTCATTTCTAAGGCCCCCCCCATATACACACACGGCAGGTGGGATCACTACTGCCCCCACTCAGCAAAACTTCGAGGCACCATACAGCGCTGCAGAATATGTTGGCGCTATATGAAACAATATCATGTAGTAGGCCACATAAAATCATTGGCATAAGTACCAATTTTTCATTCATCCGATTTATAAGCCAATATGTGTTTTTTGTGAAAAAAGTGTGCGATTTCTTTGCACATGGCTGTGTGCAGCGTGATTGGTGCAACCTTATGATCTCCAAGAAGCTTCTCAAATTAAAGCCTAGAGGATTATCAAGCAGCAGAGGCTCATACGTGGATTAATGAGGACGCTTCTCTTTATGCAGCTTTCTGGAACCAATATTTCTTACATATTCCGTAAAACCATAGCACAATAACAAAAAAAAAAAATGATATGTACGTATGGTGAGAGTTCCTCGCAAAGCGAATGTTCTTTTTATCCTTTCGGTCTCATGCGCAAGCAAGGTGAGCTATACTGCGGACACCCTGAGGGGTTAATAAGAAAAAAATTCACCTGTTTGTGTACTTTAAATGAAAAATAAATGCCACGACGCAGTCACAAATGGGAATATGTGCCTGTGTGCAGCGTTACATAACGAGTGAGTCACCAGGTTTCTGCAGAGTACAGAATGATTCACCTGCCCTGCGCTTCACGCCGAGGATGTAGGAGGACTTCTTTGTATACCCGGCTCAGGATTTCACGCCGTTCCAGAAACCTCTACGGCATATCTCCTATTGTATATATTCAGAGGCAGAGCGGCTATAGAAATTAAATAGGCCTTTTATTTCTTCTGCGATGCTGGTGTTCTGTACAGGCTCTCAAGGCACTTTAATGAATAATACAAATGATGAAAAAGAAGGGAGTTCCACGAAGAATGCATTTGCTAGATCTGTGGCAGATTTCTTCATTTCTGTGTCAAACTCTTCCCCCACCGTGCCCTTGTGTTCCTTCTAAATATGTTATTCCATTAATCCCAGAAACATTATCTGTGATCGGAGCTAAGAAACAGAAAAGCGCGGTAAAAAAGGGTAACCGATACCAGTATTGTGTACAATTAACAGCAAAAGGGAATTTGAGTTTTAATGGGCTTTGGGTTCTTAGGTAAACACTACATTTTAAAAAGCATCAAAGCAAACGATTTAAGGAAAGTTGTAAGGAACATGGACACCGAAGAGTTTGCCACGGTCTGTCCACCTACATACTTTGCCTTCCTGCAGGCAGGAGCTTCAATTCAATGGCACCCCAGCAAACAGCAGGACACAAATGAGTGGGAACCATAATGTGCTTGTGAGTAAGAGCAAGAAACATCAGCCAGCTCTGGAAGTTGATGTACTTCATACTTTCTTTCCATAAAGTGCAGCAGTAAGTTTGTCTGACTCTTTATGGTCATTGGACTAGATCAAGCAGAGCTGTGAAAACAATATTACCAAAACTACAGCGCTGGTATCCGGATTCTCACTGCTCCCCACCTTGAACGCCCAAGCAGTGAAAGCTCCACAAGCTCCTGGCCGGCTCCTAGCACTCCGCTCACGTGCTGTGACTGGTTTGCATCACGGCAGGCAATGTGCGTGTTAAACTGCCTGCCGTCGTAATGGCCATTTTGGAAACCAGCATGACACAGGTGCCGCTCGTGGAGATTTTCCAGACCAAAAATAGAAAATGGGCAAGTATTTCTTTCCACAGCGCTACAAAAAAATAATCATTAGGGTACAAAGTAACATGTGTCATCGCTCAGAAAAAGATAAGCAGGCCGCTGAAGAGGCATATAAACTGAATACACCCGACTTGTGTCAATGCCCCGGGATGGACGAATAAAATGATGGCGCTAGGTCACTGAGCAGTGAACCGCAATGTGGTATCTGTGACCTAGCGCCATCATTTTATGCGTCCATCCCGGGGCACTGACACAAGAGAAGGAGACCGTTAATCACCATCATACACGCCAATGCTGTGACTAGGGGAGAGGTAAATGATTTCTTTGCAGCTGAACCCATGTGCAGAGACATATGTAGGCAGAATGGCGAGGCACAGGCCAAGCGGTTTCCATGGCAACACATACATCACACAGTAGCGCGAGGAATGCTCAGCGACACGGCATCAGCTCCGGCAGATCTTTCCATGTGGCTCTCGGCCAGTGATCCGCATACAGCCGACAGCCCAATGTCATCAGCAGGTTTCACAGGTATTCTGGGTGATCTATACACCTGTCCAGGTAACTTTAGGTGTAGTTCTGAAACTGGTTTTACTAGTTTCAGAACTAGTTTACCCCTTTCATAACCAAGGTTAGTTTACGGTCAGGGGCATTTGTCCGGCCATAATTGACCTCCCTACCATTGGGTGTACCCATATTTTTCTTTGATTGGCTGTATATCACCAGAGCTGCGTTTCTCCAAAAGGAAATTTTTAATATTAAGTTTTTCCTCAAAATATAAACATATAATCCTAGAAAGAATTAGAACCAACTAAAGGTGCAAAGTATGGTTGACTAAGTACTTCAGTTCCAGTGTAATAGTGGAGTTTGCCCTTTAACACAGACCAGCTGTGGGTGTTCTTATCGGAGAGCTGCTCGCCGAATACATCCGATGCTTAGCAACAGCCAGTCTAGCAATTCTCATGGTAAGAGTTCTAGCAGTCCCAGAAGCGGGCACGCTGCCTGCCAACTTCCTTCCAACCGCATTGTTTCCTCCTGGTACTTTAATTACGATACAAATCCCTACTGTTTATGTAGCAGCAAACACGGAAAATAAAAAGTCTGTATTTGTGCCAAGTTAAAATTGCATCGAAAAAGAAAAATATGTAAAAAATGACTAGAGAAGGAAATCACATTCACAATAAAATATTAAAATTAAGATGGAGACAGAAGGTTCCGGGACTTGGGAAAAGACGTTTTTACAATCGTTATGCTAACTCAGAAATGAGAAATACACATATTAGCCTTACAGGATCCACAGTGAGCGCAACATATAATATATATATATATATAAACAGTTAAATACAGAGCTTCAGTGCATGATAACACTTGCCCCACATTACACAGCAATATGCAAAGCAAGAGAAGAGTTAGGTTTCTACTCAGTGGCTTCGCTATGCATTATGAATGTCTAACCCCACTGAACTTCTCCACAGGGCTGGCTCTCGAAAGCATTATTAATGGGAGAATCTGGTCTCCAAACTATCTTTAATACATACTAAGTCTATTTTGCCGGGACTCCAGTGGATTTTATTGTAGACATATTGGAACAGCCATTTTTTGAAAATGAGATTTCTGAGCCCTCAGCTGCCTCTACTGAAACCGGAAGCATACTTCCTACACATGCCCGGTAGCACTTCCAGAAAGCATCGACGTGATTGGCTGCTGCTGGTGCTATCGATTGTCCTATTAACATGGCTCCTGAGCATGTCGAAGCAGTGAATTGCCAGATGCTTCCTTCTTTTGGTAGAAGCACCTGGGCTGGAGACAGAACTCTCATTTTCGAACACCAATAACTAAAGACAAGAGGCAATGGTTTCCACGCAGTTAATGCACGATAATCCAATATGGATTTAACATGAAGACACTTAAATATGTGCGTTTCCTTGCAAGTCACCTCTCCAACAGAGCTATGCATCATGCAGGGCTAGCTCAGCCCTTTGTGCAGGAGTAGCTTGCTAAGGAGGGCCCTTCATGATGCATAATGAACTCAGCAAGCTTAAACTACAGCTCTCCTGCCACCTCACGCTTTGGTGTGCAAGTCCTAAGGATGTCGAGGATAATTCATATACATTGGGACAGATAAATCTCAAATACAGAAAGCTGCTACGACACAGGACTAACATACTACCCAGCAGCCCTAGGGAAATTACTGCTGTGGACATCCAAGCTGGGGCTAAAGAACCTACGTCTTCTTACAATTACAGAATTGAGATATGAGCTCAGGAAAATATATGTAAACACAAATACTGGATCTGGAAACCTCCTCGCTTGAGGAATTGTCCTCCATCCTCTACCCAACAACCACCAATATATTTAGAATAAACTCTCGGCAACATGACACAAATAATGAACAAGTTACACATGACAAAAAAAAAAAAAAGAAAGGGATGTATTGTGGATCTCATATGGAGTTGCCTTCTAGGTTCATTGGAGAGCGTAGCTCACGTAAAGAAACAGACACTGGGAACCAGGGCTAGGCCTTGTGGGGTTTGGCTGTTGCTTTAAAGTGTTGCCAAGTCGAAACAAAATGTTAATTAAGTATTTAAGATTAGTACATCATAAATCACACATTGTTACTGGGTCATACCACAAACGCTCATGTGAGCAGCTAAATGTGGTATCCACTTGGTAAATACATCGCCTATTTAGATATGACTTCCATATTTCAAAAAAGTTGCTAATTTTGTACAAAAAAAATTATTCATAATTCCAGACGAAGCCAAATAATACTAAAGGAGAATTTGTAACCCGATGTGTCCGGTCACCTGAATGCCTGGACAAAGCATTAGCCCATGCAGAATTTACATACAAAAATTGGTAGGTTCGGCAATATACCTTAACTGCAGGCATACGATATAACATTCTAAACAGGGCCCTCTAAGCAGGTGTCAACGACAAAAAGATAAAAATAGAGCAAAATGTTTATACATGAGATAAAGCACATGAAACCGGTGTGAATTCGCACCTTTTCATTCACAGGCACAAAAAACCCCCCAAAAAAACATTTTCGCAATTACACAAGACACCAACACTTTGTATGTGTAAAGATGTCACAATTACAACACAACACAAGATGTCTTGTGTAGGGTAGCAGAGATCATGTAGGATATGGACCGATCCCGCCGAGGATCCTCCATATTGTGGATCATGCAAACTGAAGAACAACTTAGATGGGGGGGTGTGTGACAGTTGATAAACAGTCACACTGGAGACCACCCAAGCAGTGACTGCATGCTTTAAAGTATATACTCATTGTTCTTGGAACTGACAGGGGGTAGCGGTTTTGGGTTCATAACATGTTTACTATGTTCGGTTTGTTCAACCTTTTCTTTGTTACAAAATCTAATACCAGACTTTTAATCATCAACTATAGACCTCTAGCTTCCCTGGCAAACGTGCCCTTCGTGGGATAAGGAGCTATGGTAAGCCTGTCTGTTCCTGGACCTTTAAATACCGTCGTTTTGGAATCAGAAGGAATTCTAGTTAATGTTATCATGGAGCTCTAACATTGCTCCAGTGCTTATAGAAAATGACTGCAGATAAGAACCATTCCACCCACCTAGAGCACTCGTCTTTACTGATAGTCTTTAATAGTTCTTGGTCTTGTCTCTTATTCGAGATACCTTTAGGCCTTTCCTATTGTATTAGTCTCTAGCACTTCTGGTCGGAGGGTTTATCCATAACCCTCTGAAATATAAAGTGTAGCAAGAGAAGGCCTACTGCATAAAACAGACAGCGGAATTGCACCACATGCACTGGGCATTATGGGAATACATCCAACAACTCGGTTATTCAATTAAATTATATCCAGGACACTTGGCTGGCACTGGGCCTGCTCAGAAATAAAACCTAAAAGTGTATTTTTAGATTGTTTAAAATGGATATTAGTGCATTTAAACACATTTGCTCTTCCATTAGCTGAGCTATAAGAAATAAACCATGGAACCATTAAAGCAAAAAGGTGTTTGGTTTGAGGTGCCTGGTTTAGTTTACTGCATTGTCACTGGAATCACACATCGCAGTGCCGACACACAAAAACATGGGATATATACACGGGATACACACACACACAGGATACACACACACACACGGGATACACACACACCTGTAGGTGGAACTCAGGGTCTTGCATTCCAGACCTATTGTGTTCTTTAAAGCTGGGTCTAAAACAGCAGGCGTCTACAAACAAGGGACCACACAGAATAAAGAGACATACCTGGTGTGCATGCTGATATTGCCCATATTGGCTACTTTGCTTGAAATGCATGGCAGAACGACAGATATTAAGATTTTTTTTTATTATTATTATTATTGGATGTGATCAGATTTCCCAAACGTTAAGGGCTTTTAAGCATGATAGCGAGTAAATGCACCTGATACAGACAGAAATACGTTCGGTCACAGTAGTCCACTTATTCCCCCCTTTTACATAAGAAAAGCAAGATAATCAAAATATCGGCCACACTGAGGATGTGCAGAAAAAGAAAAACGAAAACAAGGAAATGATCAATTACTTTCATACAGGGTGATCATGCGTCATGCCACAAGGTGCAGACGATTGGAAAGATAATGTCTCCAAGGAACCTGAGAGACTCCGTGGGAGAGAGAGATTATCCAAAGACTGCACTCTGCTTAGATACAGAACTTACCAAACAATTCAGGAACACAACCAATAATAAAATATATAAATAACTGCATTTCAATTTCTCAAAAATAATCTAAAGCATGTTGGGCAGAGCAGTTTCCAAATGGTGTCAGTGTAAACCTCAGGCCACGTTCAGCAAAATAGAGATCGACAAACTCCTTCTCTATGTCTATTCAGAGTGAGAAAAGCTTTAGCATCTGATCATAACGCTGCCTAATAAACTCTGATCTCCTAGTAATCGTATTTCTAATCCCTGCCCAGTCATCTGACTCAGACCTCTAGACTACAGTTAAGAATTGTTTCTCTGCAACAGCAGCAATCGGTGGGTTAATCTGCCGGTGACCGTATGAGACGACGTCCCCAGGACCATAGGAAAACCTACAGGTTGAATTCAGCTTGTTTTGCCAATAGCGGCAGAGCCCATGCTGCACCAAAAGGCTCGGCTCACCTGGAACACACGTTTGGCACTCGCGATACAACAAGCTTTCCCACAGAAAACAACCATGCCTTTCAAACCGCTGGCACAGCCCACAATAAATATGGTTGACTGACCCCCAGATGAAAGCTTTGTTCAGTGTTATTGGCTGTTTATGTTGTATTTTTGTGGAAGATAGGGCTCTAGGGTGAAAGTAGAGCCAAGAATACTGTGCAGATCAAATTGATAACTAGATACACAAGAGATTCTCTTTCAGCAATTTCTAATGATATACGGCATCAGCTTACACATTATGGACAAAGTAAGTAGGCAACGCCGTCACCGCCTTCAATCCAATCGCTCCATATTAAAGGTTACCCGGCACCTGGGATGTATAGCCCATCCTGGGCCCACAGAGCAATACGCATCCGAAAAAGACCTCCGGGGCATTGAAAGATTCCATCACCCTGCATCTCGCTTTACTGCCTGTTGGCCAAATAACCAGCGCCAGGAGACAGTGACGCAAACAACTTCTTTTCAGACATACAGGAATTTATTTATGGAACACATGGTGATGGATATTGTCTTTAGTTTTATACTTTCAGGCTCAAGATATCATCAACAAAAACACACAACATGACAATAATCCAACTACAAACATGTACCCAAAAACCAAAGCACATGCGACAGATTCTTATATTATTCAAATAAGCCTTACATTAGTGAATACGAATGGCCTGCTGCCTGTAACAGTAATTAGTAATAATAGCGTCGGTGTCTTCGGTAAACGATGATTTAGTCGACACATTAGGATATCATTTCCAAGAGGCTACATTTTGTAACGAGATTGTAAGTGAGAGCCCTGAAACAAGCGCACAAAACACTTGACGTGCATATAACGTATGACGTAGTGCTTGCTATCGCACTTGTCCTAAGATTTAACCTTTTGAGAGGTGTGCCGCTCTAAGGGTTAAAAAGGTGACGGTAAACACAATATCATGCGAATAAAGCTATATTTGAGCCGAGAAGTCTTCGGGACGGATGATAATTTGCGCTTTATCCACCAAGCGCTCACATGTATGGAACGAGGAGGAAAGCAAGCAAAAAACCCTGACGCGATCTGCATTGAAGACGTCTTTCAGTCTGCTTTTGTGTTGTAGCCAATTTTGTTTTTAAATCTCAGTAGCACTGAAGGAGAGAGCATTGCTCCATTCACTTCCATTACTCCCGATGAATAGTCCATTTTACCAAAACAGTTTTTCCTTAGCCAGGTTCTCTCGTTCCAAGAAAGCAGAAGCTGGAAGAGCAAACCTACGCTGCTGGGAATTGACACACATCCTTCCACGGCCTCCTCCGTGAAGACGGCACACAGGGCTCCTTTGTTTCCACGAAGAATTAAGGTGCTGTACTTTACATCTCATTACAGACTTGGCTCTTTATCTCCCGCAGCCGGAGTGACTCGATTGCCAGCTACAAACCGAGACCCAGAACTGTAAACATTCGCGCGCGAGACTGGCAGCACTCTCTGAAACCGCAGGAGAAAGATACCTTGTGCTCAGAGTATTTGAGCAGGAGAGGGGAATCTGTTTTTGTGCGGTGGGCTTGCGATGACAGACAGCGGGAGCAGAGACAAGAAAAACGGAACCACAGTGAGCCAGACTGACAGCCTTCTTCTCCATAGAGGTTCCTGCCAACAAAGCGCTCTCCGGCAGCAGAAGGCTGCTCAGTAAGTTATTCTGGCCCCGCTTCATGACAGCAAATAAGACTTTTACCCATAGCGCCAGCACCCCACACACACGCTGTTCCCTCCAATGAAACAGAACATTATCCCTAGATTGGGAGCTTGCCCACCAAATGTATCGGTTTGTCTTAGTCTGTCGATTCTCATCATACCCCTTGAATAAATGTATTGTATGAAGGGCTGCGTAAATTGTCGGCGCTATATAAATAAGTGTATATTATGTGGAATCTCTCTTCTTAATTCGCCTTAGGGCTAAGAAGCTACTGTGTCCTTGCATTATTAGCTACGCAGTATATAGGGCCCACCAGGTCTTTCTTTGGGGAGAAATGCATTGAAATTCAGAAAAGGTTTTAAGTGTTACTGAAGTGGCGTCACTGATCTCCCTCAAACTGACAAATGCACTAAAGTTGGCTTTGGTGGAAGTTTCTATTTGCGGCCCCAGACTTCACCTGCCCAAATCCAATGCGATGCCCACTTCTTGCCAACTATCCCAATTACCTCTCAAACAGTAAGTCTCCAATACCTATGAATTATACATTTCAGGATAAAAATGAGCGACCCGGCCGCAATACAGGAGGAGAGGAACGTATTAAAAACTGCAAGAAACACCAATGCTAAATCCATTGGGGCAGCAGCTGGTGGAAACACGCCAAAGGATTATATTAACAATTCTCAGTATACGGAACTAAAGAGCTGTTTTATGAGGTTTGTAGAATAAAAGCGTGGGCACATTTTAAAAGAATTCTGTTTTCTGTATTAGTACAAACTGTTTTGGGGTGCTCTTCACAGATTTCCGTGTCCAGATTTTTTATCGTGTGGCACTACGGGGCATTTATCATATACTGCCGCAAAAAAATCCAGATTTGAGGTCATAGCTGGAACGGAAATCTCAGACCAGATGGCAATGATAGGAATTGCAGCCCAACAGCTGGAGAGTAGCTTGTTACCAAACAATATGCTTCGGATATGGAGCGCTATAAAGTGCTACAAAACCCCCGGTATAATACACGCTTAATTTGGAACTTTCAGGAACATTGTAATATTTTGTACATAATAAGCACATCTTGACTTCTAAATTCCATTTTATTTAACTATACCTTTTGAATTTCATATACATCGATTCACAGGATTTACTAACATCTACCAAGCCAAGAAGAAAAATACAATTTTAAAAAACACTTTGCTCAAAGAAAGGAAAAAGAAAGTGGTCCTAAATATTCTGCAACCTGGAAAAACAGTGAGTCAGAGATGAAGCATCCATGGCTGGTGTGTCAAACATTCCCGTTTGTGACCTGCTTGTACAAACAGGTATCATCGGAGAAATGAAGAAGAGCATTGCAGGCAAAAACAATGCCGTTCAGGTGGGTTTGGCCTTACTACTACAAAACTCTGAAATGATACATCACCCAAAATCAATTATACAGCATGACTGTCCAACATCTTCCCGTAGGATACATCGCCCAACAGAATGATCAATGCTTTAGTTATTCAGGCTTTGAAATGTTTCCACCAGCAAAACACATGGTTGCTTTTCAGGTTAGAAATGATCATCTGATCCGTGACTCCAGTTTGAGACCATATTTTGGTGCCAATGCTTTATCCTAACGAATTATATTTTCCCATCCCTGAGGATTATGGAAAAAATCCCCAACTTTGCCAAGAGGGGAACTCCGCTGCCTTTCATTAACACGATGCAGTCTTATTAGACTTTTGGCATCTCCGACATAACACGCGTGTGCAAAGCATCTTCCTGCCTCGACCTCCGTTTTTGCTCAGGCACAACATGGCAGATCTCACAAACAGCATAACAGAAAATAAACCGCTATTTCCTACAGCATGTTAAACAGACGTGTGTGCAAACAGTTAAAAGATAACGTAATTAAATGGTGCATTTCCAGACTCGGCCTGTACTATATTTGTACAGTGGATCTGATTTCCAGATAAACGTCCTCTGCGCGGTTGTTCTTTCTTAACACTCTGACTATTCATAGAGTGTAGAGGAAACGGCCCGCAGCATCCCCATCATTTCTATTACTGTCTGAACGCCATCCTATTGCCTCTGCTCCATTACTGATAAACGTTACTCAAACGGATCAAACTTCATTCTCTACGGGACGGATTAAGATAGATATTAAAGTGGCCCAAAGCACCTTTTTTAACCCAGTGTAATGGCGTTTCCAGCAGGGCTAAACAGATCCCTGAGCCAGACACCTATATGTTTTGGCCGTAATCTTCTGCTTTGTCATAGTAATCTGAAGAACATTTTTTAGGAATAGACCTTACGTGTATAGCATTAACCTCCATGTTGGATTTGCACGGTTATCCCTCTGTTTGCCCCCCCATTCTGCTGTAAATTCGTGGCGCTAGATATCGGAGGGAAAGGAAGTGAACTTAAATATTCAAAATATTTTTTAAAAATAAAATCCAAACAGACCGAAAGAAAAAGAAGCCCATAAGTCAGGAATCCCAGCACACTCAGCCTGCCAAAGTAAAATACATTTTCTGTACCAGGAGATAACCGGTTACAGTACATTTCACGAGATTGTTGTGGAAAATCACATTTCCCAGCATTTAAATGTCACGAATCACACAAGTGCTTTTAGTCCTGTCAAGTATTTCCACCCGTTCATTACACCACTAATTGGATGGAGTCCCAAGCTAACTGTACCCAGCCACGTGACACGGAACCCACACAGCGCTGCCTTCTCATTTAAGAGGCATTAAACTGCGTTGGAATCATTCCGGCAGCCCGAGAAGTCTTAAAACTATGCTAGAGAATTACTCTGAAAAGAGAAACTGAAGAGAAACTGTGGTTCTGCCTGCTTCTCGCTGTGTGATGATCAGCGGTTTTCCTGATCACACCTTATGTCAGTGGCCCAGTCTGACAGGCCCTGCAGGGCCTCCTTCACACTAGCGGAAGCCTCTCGGCGTGTAGCATGTGACCAGCACTATAAGACCACCAGTGCAGGGCCGACCGCTGCTGACAGGGGGGCATCAGTGGTGTGTGGTTAGAAGGAAGGCCCATTCCGATTATGACAGCAGAGAACCTCCTTTGTCACAAATAGGTAAAAGGAACCCATGCCTCAAACAATAAGACAAAATAGAAATCCATTTTTAATCTTAATTGTTTTGGTTGCCATTTCTATTGAAACCAATGAAGGAAAAAAATTCAGATCCACAAAGAAGCAGGTCATTTATCAGGGGAGGACAGAAAGGCAAAAAATACATACTGGCAAGGGTGTGCTTTACAAATAATAGTCTGAAAATAAAGTTTATATTCATAATATTTATTTATAATAAATAACAAACAAAACAAAAAAAAAGCTGCAGGAAATGCTCAAAGAATTCAAGCAAAATATTTTGATTGACTTTCTGAATGCAAAAGTAACTAATGCAGAAACGTAACACATAAATAAAGCCATTCCTTCGCTTGCACGAAGACTCTGGATATATTATGTAATATAAGCCACGGCCATTCCAGCAAGACCTTTCGAAAATAGCAATCTGAAAAGGGTTGCATAGCAACAGTTTACAGCTCCCCGACTTTAAAGGCATCTTGACATTCCCGTGAAATATTTATACCGTAACACAGCACAGTAATTAGCACATAGCCTACAGGAAATTCAAGGAGTCCTTGGAACAGAAAAAAAAAAATGTTCTCCCTCGCAAAACGCAGACAAAGCATCCACACCTCTAAGAGCCACGGTGTCTTCGATGTCACTGAGGTGGCGATTCCACTCAAGACCTATGTAACATAACAAGTGCTCGGGGCCAAGCTTATCCCCGCTGTGACGCGGAGCACAACACAATGTGGCTGACGAAGCATTCCTGCGCTCCACAACACTACTTTACACGTACATTACAGCTAAAACTTCCAGCTGGCGGGCAAACCGTTTGCTCATACAGCGTACGGCGGTAGCAGCAGGAAAGACTGGATGAAAAAATGCAAGTGGCTTTCAAGACATTCCAAGCGAGTTTGCTATGAAGAACTGGGGTTGCTTCCCACCCCAAATAAACAATGATTGGGACGGCACTAAAGAAGAATATTAACGTGGACACCTTCTCACCTGTCCACACCAAGACATGTCTAGGGCAATCTACCAGTTAAGTAGCAGATTTATTTAAGGACTAGCAAATTAACCACTAGATATGCTACAAAAACCAAGTTATTAATCGCCCGCACAGAGCATTTTAGCATCTTACTGACATAGTGGTACTATGTCATGTCTTGTTGCCACGGTGATCCCCAATTTACAGTGTTCATCCCACATAAGCTTGTATCAGTTTACCCAACATTGATACTGAAGAACATAAAAGCCAGAGGACCACGGAATCCCTAATGAGCTGCCCAACATTGAACTATTTTATTTTTAAATACCAATTTATACAGTTTAGAAACGATAACAGGAAATGAGAGGGTCATATTGAGATACAGGTGGAGTATCCCTTATCAGATTTTTCTGATAAAACTGAGGCTGAACGGAAAAGAGGATGTCTGAACTAGGACTGCATCGGGATGCGGGTCCCATCAGAAAACTTGCGGGTGCGGCAGTTTTTCGGGTGTTGCGCGCGGTCAGACAATATACCTGCGGTTCCCAGTGATCCCGCACACTGCTGCAAGGCTGCCTTCGCGTTGCTCACACACAGCGTCTCTTCTCTTTTTCCGCCCAGGAACCCAGCGTAGACACGTGAATTTACGTCACATCACTCTGTTCCGTTCCTGCTTCCCCTGGACGGGACAAGAGAAGAGACGCTGTGTGGGACCAATGCGAAGGATGTCTTGCGGCAGCGCGCAGGAAATCTGCAGTTCAGGTAAGGGGGTGGTGGGAATGAATAAGTGTATGAATGAGAGAAAGAATGTTTGCGATAGCGGACATATGTCCCAGGAGCGGGCGGAAGTGGTCAGAAATTAAGCAGGAGCGGGATTAAGAAAACAGTTCCGCGGAGGGCTCTCCTGTAGTCAGTAGATTCTTTCCCTCCCTCCTTTTCGGTTTCCCTCTGCTGTCCGCTCAGTTGTTCAGGCTTGTCCCCGCAGTCCCAGAGAACTTCCAGTCCGTTGTTCAGGCTTCCCCAGAGCACTTTTACTCCCTTTTCTACGGCAACACTTTGACAACTAGACCTTCTTGCGGAAGAAAGACCCACTTGAGCTTGCCTGCCATAATGCATACATATGTTGGTGAGTAGTTCTAACATTTCCATGTATAAAGTGTGTTGTCACAGTTCTAAACGAAATAAATGTTAAAAAGATCAAGCTGGACATTGAGTCGTTGTAGATAATGCTTTTGGTTTGGTAGTAAAGGGAGTAAATCCTACCAGAAGGTTAGAATTGTGCTCATTAACAAACTATTCATAATGTGCAGAGATACCCTTTGTATCTGTAGGCTCAAGGGCTAAATTAAGACACCCTTGGAGTAAACCAATTGTGCAGTAAAAAAAAAAGCCTAAATTTGAAGTCATTTTCTCCCCCATAAGTAGTTGTCATAGCAACATACTGCGTCCCACTAAGACACACTGCACAAAATGGATGCTATATGGAGAATGAGCAATGAAGTACTATAAGAAAAAAAGCCATTGGAAACTAGTCTGCAGTAACTTTGAAATTAATAGCAGCCTTTAAATAACTTAATGGCCTTCAAACAGGAGTGAAGTAATATCTTCGCTACATTTGCGGGTTTAATTTGTAATAAAGTGGGGGTGCGCAACAAGACGACCTCCCAAAATCAAAAAGTAATTTAGGGAAAAAAAAGAAAAAGCCTTCATATAAGACAACCCTATAGGAAAACAGTTTT
>VKOC01000003.1:11411446-11465943 GCA_009364415.1 Spea multiplicata | reverse complement strand
CCCGGTACCTGCCCAAAGGCAGCCAGGCTGCAGCCGGTGCCCCGGTACGTGCCCAAAGGCAGCCCGGCTGCAGCCGGTGCCCCGGTACCTGCCCAAAGGCAGCCAGGCTAGTGTCCATCTCCTGCCCAAGGGAAGCCAGTCTGCAGCCGGTGCCCGCTCCCTGCCCAGCACTCAGGAAGCAGCCCTCTCCCATGTCACCGTACCAGCTGGCTCAGGGAGTCGTGCAGCCCCCGCACGGTCAGGGAGCTGGAGGCTCGGATCACCCGACAGCCGAAATCCACGCAGAGTTTGAGGTTGATGTGTCTGGTGATGAACTGATCCGCGGAGGCGAACGAGCTGGGATCGGCCATGGCTACGAGGAGATCGCTACCCAGTGAGCACTGCACACAGAATCAGACCGTGACAGCCGAGACGCCGATAGAAGAGAGGTAAAAAGACAGCAGCGCTCCCAGCGTGCAACGGGCAGCAACGCGCGGGGCATCATGGATAATGTAGTCTCATTTTACTTAGTCCTCAACAAATGATGTTGCGAATTGCTGACCTGTACTTTTCAAATAGTTAATAATCATCTATTTTGCGCTTTAGTTGTTGGTTTTAATACAATTCATACCAAGAATGTGGCACTAATGTAAAAAAGTCAAAAATATTTTACTTGTTCATCTCATTTATGAACTGTGGTGAAATCCAAGTTAAAGGATGTGGCTTAATAAGTATTTTTTATAACATTTGAATGTGTGATTTATTGCAGAAAAAGAAAACATACATAAATATATATATATATAATTTCATTTACAATGATGCAGGACATTATATTTTCACGCATCATATATTTCTCACACAAGGTTTTATGCTTTTAGGGCAGGGATCTCCAAACTCGGCCCTCCAGCTGCTGCAGGACTACATCTCCCATACTCCTCAGCCAGCCCCTTAGCTGAAGGAGCATTATGGGAGATGTAGTCCTGCAGCAGCTGGAGGGCCGAGTTTGGAGATCCCTGTTTTAGGGTTTCCATAGTCTACCCGGCTTTAACGCATTCATACATTTACAGACTGTTATGAAAGATACTGTATGTACAAAAAGGGCCTTTCATTTCCTGTTCTTTTTTCTTCCTCCTTTCCCTGCAAAGTGCATTTTAATAGCTTTCATCTCAGACGCTTATATATATAAAAGTTACTTCCTTTCTGGCTGCTCACACTCAACCTCGCTTTTACCACAGGGCCCTCTGTGAACACTTTTGGACTGGCCCTTGGGGCCTTTTGGCATATAGGGGTACACGGCATTTCTGGAGGCAGAGTGGCATATAGGGGTTAAAAGGTATATCATGGGGCAGAGTGGCATATAGGGGTATAAGGGGAGTATCAAGGAGTGGCATATAGGGGGGGGTATAAGGCATATCAGGGAGTGGCCATATAGGGGGGTATAAGGCAAAGCCAGGGGGCAGTGTCCATAACTGGGGGGGCAGGTTGGCAAATAAAAGGAAATAAAAACAAAAAAATATATTTTTCTCAATCAGCTTTTATTAAATATGAAAAAAATAGTTTACATGAATTAATAAAGAAATAAAAGTTTCTTACAAGAATATCGTGAAGATCACTGATTTATTCCACTGAATAAAATGGAACTTTTTCATCTAAATTTTTTTTGCAGTAGCAAATGTTTTGATTCCATTATGTGTAATGTATTTCATTTATTAGGGCCTTTTAACAATTTTGCTTTTTGGCATTTTAATACAAATAATGTGATAAAAAGACTCGGGTGTGACTCGGGTGTATATTAGGGGTGCGTGTGGGTATAAAAGCTCGATATACTATATGGGACTGGTCTCCAAATGTTTCCAGGGCTGCTTTCATTCCCAGTCCGGCCCTGTGGACGAGGTAGCCCCCGCACTAAGGGTCAGTATCACAACGGTCTGTGTTGCAGCCACAATAATGATTATGCAAGAAAAAAAAACGGCATTACATACTGTATTTGCACACAGAGATGTATTACCAGTACACAATGAAATATGAGTGAGCTAGGACTGGATTCAGTACATGTAGCCACTTCTGTAACTTTTTAGTGAACTATGCCATTTTTTATTTAGAAAAATACTAACACAGAATATGAGAGAAGATAAGAACCATTTGGCCCATGTGGTCTGCCCACTTTCCCTGATTTAAAAACTCAGACCTTAATTAGTCCTTGGTCCTGTCACAGATTCAGGATAGCCAACAACATATACTAGCATACACACACTCTAACCCCTTCTTCATGCATTTCTTTCTAACATAGGCAAGGATCTGCGGGGGCTTCCCTCTGAAAGGTCCCCTAGGTCACCTATGTGGTGGGGCCATCCCAGTATGTCCCAGCACTGACCTATTTTTGCCTTGATAAATATACCATAGTTAATGCTGGACATGGTAACTGAATCTTAATTGAATCAGTTTAGGGCTACATTTTAAAAGGGAAGCATTAATCAAACAACCAGTTTACAAAGGTCTGTAAATATACAGTATAGATACAACAGGATATTTTGAAACCAAATTCCTCAGGACATCATATCAGCACTTTTCAGTAAGGAGTGAGTCAGAATGCATATTGCGTAATCAATGTTACAAAAATACAGAATCTAGACTTAGAAACATGTAAAGCTCTCATGGTACTCATGGTACTGCCCTTCAGCATTTCCCTTTGGTATCTAACTTTAACCCCTTAAGGACAACAGGTTGTCCCTATACCATTAAAGACAATGCATTGTGAGCCCTGTACGTGAAGGGGTTAAAAATGTCCTTTTCTTAAATATGTTAAAGAAAAACAGCTTAACAACTATATTATAAGTGCTCTACCAGAGATGCAAAATGTAATGTATAATATATATATATAAATATATATATATATAAAAACATAATAAAAAATATTAACAATACTTTCACATAATGGATATAATTTCTGTTTTTCATGGATATTATAACAAATCCATTGTGCTGTACCATATGAATCACGTTCACTGTATGTAGAATGCAATGCCCTTTAGCGTAGAGACTTCAAATCAGGCCAGGCTCCACAGTTTGAGAGAATGATGATTTCACATTTCCTAACAGTTTTTATGATGGTAACACAGTCGCCTGCGTTGACTGAAGAGGTTAAGGGTGAATCTTCTGTCTTCTCTAGTTTGAGCCATTGAAGAGCTGATGTCTTTTTAGCAGATCTCCACAATTATATTTTGACTGGTGCAGAATGTGATTCATTGTATTAAAACATGTTAAATGTACAACGGCTATGAACAAAAAAAAATGTGTTTTTTTTCAGTTATTTGACAGGTGATCTTTTTCATATGTGTGCGTAGCACTAAGAAATATGTTTCGGGTGAATCATACAAAAGTTCAAATATTGTTAATTGTATTTGTAGGAGTAGCAAGAATTGCAAAGGCAATGATATGCCAAGTGTCTTACTACAAACGTTATTCCCATTAAGTCATTACCAGCAAAAAAATAGGTTAGTAAGCAAATCAATAACGCTAACACATCCTGATAAGGTTTTAGACTTTGTACTTACTTCTTACATGTTATTAGCAGAATAAAGCTACAATAGACAGATAACCGGTTCTAAATGTTGATTGCTATATGCTAGGGATATAGCTTTTCACGCTGCAAAGTTCAACAGGTCTGTGGGAAGGCCAGTTTGCAACATAACACAAATGCAAGCCAGGCTACGGTTTTGTGTTAAAGGCAGGACAAAAATTGGCAGCTGATCAGGGACCAAGCTTTACAATCACCCACAATAGATTACTAATGTGCCCAAGTAATGTGACGTCATGAGGGGATTCAGATGGAAAGAAGGAAAAAAATAGATATTATGATGAGGGATATACAGATACTTCACGAAAAGGAGCAAGGACATAGACGTGCTTGATGAACTGTTACGCCTAGGGCCCCTTTCATTTTAAAGATATACCTGACTGTGTAAAAGGGACAGGCACCCCGTATCTGATGTGTTTGAGATGTTGTTGTCATCATGCAATTAGACTTATTCAATACAATTTTTGAAGCCAATAAATGAGTTGATGCAGCTACATAAAATTCATAACCTGGGTCTAAACGGTATACCACTTGAAAAAGGTTAATGTACTGGAATACATTTCCCATACGCTCTCCTCTGGACAAATGTCTCATTACTAGTTCTATAATTGCATTTAAAAGAATGTGATCAGGAATACTAAGGTAGAGGCCATGTAGTATAATTGTTACACCTTTATATCAAACGGTGTGCATGTTGTATTCACACTATTTCTTTAATGACGTGCTCTCTTTATATATACCACAAAGTCTTTACGAATGTACTCAACTGACCACCAGTCTCCAACATGTCTTCAAGGGGAAGTGGAGAATACTGTGAGAAAATCATTGTCAAGATAACCCAATCAACCGATTGCAATACATTTTTTCATAAGTGCTAGGCAATAATCATTTTTGTGCATTTATTTATGTTTTGTGTTTTTACCTGTGCAGTGCTTTCCATCCACAAATGTGGAAAGCAAAATGATACCCTTAGCATCGCTGACCAAAAAATTACCGTATGAAGGTCACCGAGTGATTAGTGTGCATGATTCAGGCCTATGTGCAGGTTTTTCCAGAATCACAGCTAATTTCAACAACATTTCACAAATTTGTTCAGGTCATTTTCTAGCGCATTGCCGTCAATTGTCAATTTGACATATTCAGGAACACAATGGATTCTCAAGCTTTGCCTAATTCAGCAACACAACGAGACAAACATTGGTGTCGCCTGGAAGGGGCAAGATGGTAATTTAAGCAATCAGGGGCCATCATAGAAAGGTAATTGTAATAGATTTGGTGGCCTTAAAAAAAAGGGTAAAAAATAAATTGTGCTAATAAAGAGATAATGAAGTTGGATATTAAGTTATCACTTTGAACTTGGCTTTCCAAATACTCTGCAGGTGCCTGTTTATGCTAGTAATAGCAATACACTTTGTATAAGGGTGCTTCCTTTTTAATATGAAAACCTAATCTATAACACTCACTAGAAATTATTTTATTATTTTTTTCACAAGGATGTAGGGCTACACTTCATGGTGCTAATTACATTTAATTTGCAAAAGAAGACTACTAAGCACATTCAAAACTTTCTCTAGTATTAGACGCATATTAAAGGTGCCGTTCCACTTAGTCTACTGAATTTACCATTCTTGCAACTAAATGCAGCTTTACAAAACAATTCCTACCACTGCTTAGTGTCCAAAGATTTCCCACAAATAATTACTCGTATTTAATTGTATAAAAAGCTGCCAGACTTCTCTTTGTGATTAAACTTGTCCAAGGAAGAAATAGCATGGCTGTAGCACCTCTGAAAACACATTATTCACTAAAGTCAAAGAACTGCAGCAACTCGCTGGTATTTTCACGGCACACGGGGTCAGTAAATGCTGCAAAGTAAGACAGAAGAGCATTTTCAATATAACTTGGTTGTGAAGGTGTGTTGTAGCTTACTACTCCCAAACTCCCAAACAAGTAAAATGTTTAAAAACTAATGGTACTGCAGCAACTGTCTGAACACCCCCCTTAACTCTCTGCTCTTCTTAATCCAGCTATTGTCTTTTCTCCACTTCTCCAATTTCCACATTCTGTTTTCCATTGGCATGACATAAGAGAACACTTTCCCATAGTGTTCAGTCTGAGGAAGCCTGTGTTGTCTATCACTGTTCTTTATTGTACTGACTCTCATCCCACCTGTCTACACATCTGTCCTAAAATCTTAAGTGGACTTGTGCATTCTTCATAAAGTCAATGTTTCTGCTGTTATTTAAATTCACTTGTATCTCTCTCCTCCATGTACCCTGCCTTCCTTTTTTTTTATAGCATTTTAGAATGAGTCCAAAAGTCCACCATTTCCACAGGTTAACTAGACCTCAGCCATTGAGAACTGGGGGAAGCCAGGATCTGATCGGTGAAAGAATTACAGATTCTCTGCTGGCAACATACTAATTTACAAAAAAAAGACATAATTATAAAAATAAGGAAAAATCGTATGGTAATCGTAGATGTTAAATGACCAATTAATACAGGGTGTTCTTTTACTTTATTTGAAAAGGCAGAGGTTGGACACGTGTGATACGCCCATCATCAGGCAGAGCGTGATATTATACACCTGCTAGGTGCGCACAACACTGGATATACTACAAAGATAAACAAGGAATTTACACATATATGGTATTTCCTAAATAATAATAACCACTTCATTTACACTTATTTTTATAATAATACTGACTGGTCTGATTGATTCATAGATCCTGCACAGCTTTACACTCAGCCTGTATATTGCAGAAGCTGCAGTCTATTCCATGCCCAGCAGCCAGGCTGCAGCCTGCGCCCAGTAAATCTGTGGGATTAAGGCCGCCTCTGTTAAAAAAAAAAACACCTTAGAGTCTATGAAAACACAATACTTCTGGTTTTGATGACGTAAAGCTATTGTATGAACGGATGAAGCAACCTTTGGAGAAACTGGAACTATGCAATTCCTCGTTAGTATAGTGGTAAGTATCCCCGCCTGTCACGCGGGAGACCGGGGTTCGATTCCCCGACGGGGAGGCAAATATTTTTTCCCTTTTAATTAACGTTTAAAAATTTTAGAAATATGTTACGTTATAAGGACGTTTGTCTGTAAAATTTAATTTAACTATATATGAACCAAATTCCATCAGTGTGGAGGAAATGCGTTTTCCTTTGCATCACTATATCTGCCTTGCCACAGAGTTGTGTTACTACAGAAGCAAATGCAAAGAGCTAGCAATTTCTTTTTTGTTTTCTGAACAATATATTCAAAAACATTATTATCATTAGTGCATTCACATATCATTTAAATATTAGCATGATTTTTGTTTTTTACCGCTATGACACTGACAATGAATTTATTTTACTTTTAGCCTGGACCTTCCTGGTTCCTAATTGTGTTAAAGCGCACTTGTTTCCGCTACTTGGTTTATCCCCCTGTTTCATTACCCACAGAAAAAGCTTACATTTTGACATACGAGCAATGACCAGCATTGTCATGCCCCACATTACAACACTAAATATTGTGTCACATCAAGCGGGGCCTTTCACAATAACCTCACTGGTCAGTCCAGCCCTGTCAGGAGAGCTGGGACATCTTAACATGGGTTGGACCCATGAAATATGAATTCACCGCGTGGACAATCCTTGATTTCAGGCAATGAATGTACAAAAGAAGCCTGCGACCCCAACAGATGAAAGCAGAACCTATTTCTGTTAACGGTTAAAGAAAGCTTATTAAGGACTCAGCAGAACATGCATTCTTTAAAAAATAGATAAATAAACGTATCCGTCCTAGATGTTGCAGCCCTGCAGCCAGATATTTGTCTGTTAAAGCTTTCCCGCTCAAATCTAAGATCTTCATTAATCTTCATTAATCCACATTTAGCAGGAAGGTGGCACTTGATCCATATTTAGAATTATGGCCCTTAATTGCTCTTTATAAATATGATGCTTTGTATGTAACCTCTGTGTTTATAGTTTCACCTCCCACCCCATGGAAGTTATCGCCCTGGTACGCAGGACTAGTATTAAGATGGTGAGCCAGTGGCGAATATATATACTATAAATTCTATTTATTAAGTCATTATAATACATTTAAAAAATACTTCCTTAAACACAGTTCCCTTTATGTGGTCTTTTGCAATAGTTCCACGAGTCTGATAAAATATTGTGCATGGTATCTGGATATCATTGCATCTTTATTATAACTACACTGAGGGTTCCCGGCATCTGCGGGTTGTTTATTTTTAAACTTTCGCAGATGTCATGCATTTGCATTGTCAAAGGAAAGAAGCAGGCATACTTTGATTCCAGCTTCTTATTTCAGATGTCTTCTTAGAAGTTTCGGGGGATATATACAGTATACAATTAAGTCACTGACACAATTTTCGGGGGATATATATACATACAATTTGGACACAAACACAATTTTCTTAATTTTGGCTCTGTACGTGACCACAGTGGATTTGAAATGAAACAACCGAGATGCAACTGAAGTGCAGGCTTTCAGCTTTAATATAAGGGTTTGAAGAAAACTATCCTATGAAGGAATTGCAACCATTTTTATACTCAGTCGTCTTATTTCAAGGGCTCAAATGTAATTGGAAAAAATCAACACAAAGATAAATACAGGGCTGGTGCATGGATTTTTGCCACCCTAGGCAAAACATAATTTTGCTGTCCCCCTTTTTTAGAGTTTTTTGGCAAAATCTCATCTGGCCTTTCTCTTCTTGAGGTTTATAGATGGTTTGCACCTTGAGGTGACCCCCTCTGTATTTGCTCTTGTGAAGTCTTTTCTTTATGGTAGACATGGATAATGATATCCCTACCTCCTGGAGAGTGTTCTTCACTTGGCTGGATGTTGTGAAGGGGTTTTTCTTTACCATGAAAAGAATCCTACAATCATCCAGCACTGTTGTCTTCCATGGACGTCCAGCCTGTCATCAGGCAGCCAAGGGCCTTAAAGTGCCAGTGCTGCCTCGTCATCATCACTCTGGCCCTGGCTGTATAAATCCATTTATGGGCATTTCTATTGGATGGAACACAAATGGCAAATAGTTGGGGTCTTGCAAATATATGGAAAGGATCGCAATGAATCGTTTTACACATTTGCATGCCAAAAATGGAAACATAAGGTGACACACAGTTATGATATAAATTAAATTGTGACATACGTTTCAATATAACTCGCTGTCCAAAAAACCTACGCAAACTATAAAACAAACACTTGCTACAGATTGCTAAATAATTAACAGCTTCAACATATCATCTGAACCAGATCAACTCATCCCCATCCAAGCAGTCCTCTCCTATTGTCTTACTCTCCTCAACCACTGTCTAGACTTGCAAGAGCAGGGTCCTCCTTTGCACCAGTTTGTTATTGTATGTGTTATTGTGTGTGATTCTAAATTGTTCGTCTGACTGTAACAGCTGCGAAATCGGCGCTTTATAAATAAATGTAATGTAATATACAGATATTTATGTTGCAGTTGTGGTGGCACACAAACACCCTCACGTTGGTTTATACATTTTGAATGCATATGTGCCCTAACTATAGTGTAACTATTTATGTGACATTCCTTGCAGAACAAGAGTATTGTTTAAATATCCTTTTGAATGAATCATTTTTAAGATCATACTTTTTAGTATGGACCGTCAGGCAAGGTCAAGCGGGCTGAAGTCACAATTTGAAACACTGCTACCACCTTGAGGCAAAAGAGGAGAATGCATACATAGTAGTGCTTATAGTAATCTTTATTTTGGTTAAAAACATAAATAAATTCTTAAAGCATGATAAGAGGTGTCACTCTAATGAGTATAAAACATTTCCAGTTGCTATGTTGATATACCGGTATATTGTCTGTGTACAAAATTTTACAATTTACAAAAGTTTTGTACCTAGGTTCCAAAAAAAGTAGACTTGTCTTGCACCATGAAATGAAACATAGAAACATAGAATTGGATGGCAGATAAGATCTTTTCGGTTCATCTAGTCTGCCTATTTTTTCTAATGTAGATACTCAGTCCTTGGTCTTTATGCATAGGATAGGCTTTATGCCTATCTCATACATGTTTTAAATGCCTCGCTGTATTAACCTCTACAATACATTTCTACATTATATCAGACTTTTATACATAGCTCCAATGATCTGCATTCATACACACATTTATAATAACTAATCAAAATGACTTTCTAACTGTAACCAAGTCCCTGAGATTGTGAGACTTTGACATATGTGTGTCCAGGAGGTTACAGAGGGGCTAGAAACTGCATCTTCATCCAGAAACTGGTGGACATAATGATTGTTACCTCTGCATACTTAAACTTTTCTCTTTGTCATTAACTACCTGCATGTTGCTGTAGATGTAAAATGTTTTATTTCTGACCAAAGGCAACCTTTCAAGTTTTCATTGTTTTTAAGAAAGCCATTACTTTTAATACATTCTCATATATAAAGATGTATGCTCTGCTGTGCAAAACCTATTTATTTAAAGGAACCTGTCATCTCTGAAAACTCCATTTTCTGAAGGAAAATGAGGGGCAGAGCTAGCCATCGGTGAAGGCGAGGCTAGTCATTTGTGGGGGTGAGGTATGCACAGGTATGGAGCTTTGGAGGTACATCTGCAGGGAGTAGAAAGGGAAGCGGGCAGGGAGCTGGCGTGACCAAACACCGCTCCTCTTCAGAGAAAGAGGAAAGTAAGCTGAAGACCCAGGGAAGCATTGCTTCAAATACAGACTCTGGGTGAAACCCGGTGGGTTCCCAGGTAGGTTCTGATGCTCAAAAAGGGTAGGCAAACCATAGCACAAGAAGTCAGGACATAGAGGTATATGTCTCTTGTGTTTTTTAAGATGCTTAGGGAGAAGTCTCTGGTCTCACCAGCTGCCCCTTCCACCTGACATCTAGTGGCAGCCGAGTGTACTACACCAAGTTCAATCTTCCAGGTACTCTTCTCACAATGAATTTGTACAAAGTTCTTCCACTGCTATGTCTTGCATGGGAATGTTTGTGTGCATCTCCTGTGTGAGCAGAAGTGTGAGTGTTTATGCTCAGTTTATGTATACATTGCACAGGTGTGTATATGTACGTGTGTGCACATGTACCTAGAAAAATGTGTATAATTGCCAGTGTGTGTATGTATGAGGGTCTCAATATGGTTGAGTTTGTGTGCATATATGAATATAGGTGTCATTGTCAATTTTAATTTTCAGCATGTCTATGAATAAATAAATAGTTGGCAGGGGAAGTAGGACTAAAATTGGAACACTGTCAGGAAAGGCGTTCAGAGATGTAGAGGCCATTAAATAAGGCTTGCAAGATGGATTAGGAATTTGTGTTGCCTCACTTGAGGTAAGGTTACATCTGTTAAATTTGCCTGTGTGTGAATGAAAAGACATGTAGAAATTGAGTTTACTCTTGAGACCCAACTAATCCCAGTTATATTAATGCCCTTCATTACCCAAACTATATTGTCTGTGATAAGGTATCTGTGATATAACCATAGGGGACAACAACCATGCACAGTATGACCTGGGCATCTCTATTCCATAATGGGTCTGCGGATAGGCCTACCTGCCCTAAAAAAACATTTTAGTGCCCACTTCCCTCTAGATTACACAACTCTCTTCTCTTTCTATATTTTTGCACCGCTTGATACAGTGAAGCATCAGTTATAACCATGAAAAATATAACGTGTTTTACAAAATAACAGAATTGGGGTATTGTTGATAAATGTACAGAATGTGTAGGTCTACATACGTTACGCATTATAGAAAAACATGAGAGAGATTTGGAACTAATCAGTATACGCTAGGAGAGCACTATGTTCTGTCTGAAACTTCGTGGAAAGGATTTCCCCGCAGGAAGGAGAAAGGTGGAGCAAACTGTGCAGAACATTTCTGGTTCTCTATTGTGCAAATCTTTGGAGGGACACAGGAAAAGGATGCGGAAGTTTCTACCGGATGAAGGAGGAAAAGTTCAAACATAAACAGCACCCAAATAATGTCATTAAAAGATATTTTTCATTTCTCTTTTAACACCAAACCCTTTCATTGCTGACATACGGTATACCGTATATTCTATGGTTCACGATCTGATGTCCGAGCATCAAGATGGGAAAGTTCAGTGATATTTTACATGATTGTTTCATTTAATGGAAAACTAATCCTCCTAGCTCCACCATAACTCCAGATCCCCAACTTGATAAGAGAACAATAAATCTTGTTGTTCATTTCTTAGTAGCATCAAAAATTAGACTGTCACTGTGTGCAATGTGGCACTAATTGCTTAAGGAACAGTCAGGTATTTTTTCCATTCACTGTTAATATTTCCAAGCTCTCAATGCTCTGCTACGTTTGCGTGGGCATATTTCTACTTGTCTACTACACGGAGTAAGTAAGCTGCGAATCTGCCTGCCTAGATAGATTTCCAAATATGTCATTATATTGTCAGATTTCCCTATATATATTTGCAGACGATGATGGGTGGACTTCCCACTAGGCAGATTATGCATGTTTATAGTGATGTCTGGGGGGTGATATTGGTGAGCTTGAAAAATAACCTTGAATACTCCAGTCCAAGCTCTGTCACGACTAAAGTCATGCCCTGAACATCTTATGTTTATGTCCCTTCTTGTGTTTGTTTATCTCCCAGGGGATCAGTGGTGTTTGCGCCTAGGTGCACATGGTCCTGGATACAACCTGATATACTTTTATCCCCTTAATGACAAAGCCCGTACATGTACAGGTTCAAAATGCATTGTTTTCAATAGGTTTAGGGACCGCCCATTGTCCTTAAGGGGTTATATATATAATATATAAATCCAAAGGGTTGTCATAATCATAGAATTCAAATCCACATGTAGATAAAACTGGACACTGGACCCAGGTTGGACAGAAAATACATCTTTATTGAAGCATACTGCTATACATACACTCCTATAATAATGGAGAGCGTCCTCACTCCAAACGCTCAAGGGCTACATCTGGACTATACGTTAGACTTGTATTCTATCACCAGAGTCAATATGTTTTGCCTGTTGTGCTACATGAATTCTATAAAATTCCATAAAACAAAAAAATATTCAATTATTACTTTTCTGAATATGCAAAACATTATTATTATAATTGTTGCAGTTATTTATTGTGTAATTATAAGGCGAGTACTTGCCAAACATATAATCTTAATTATCCCTGGAACTAAAAGATACTTTTTGTCCTCTTGATTAGCATTGTACTTAGCTTTTCAATCAAACATCGTAATAAATAACGGTCTAAAAGCATATGTCATTACTTTATACCAGAGCAGAATCAGTATGGAGAGCTGTGTTTAGTAAACCTTTCACCATGTTAGATTTAAACGAACAGCTTAAACGGTACTAGAAGGCTTTTACTTGACTATCGCTGTAACATTGATTTGTGTACACATTGCAGGCGTTACTCGCTCTTAATGGTGCTGGTCCACCTACCCTGCTTAATATTTACACTTTCTAATTCAAAGCAATAAAAACATCATTCATGAAGCTGCTCAGTATACAAGCACCAGAAATGATTTCCTGTGTTGATACGCTCTCACTCTTATAAAGGCAGCCAGAAGAAATCCGTTTTAACCAAAGAGGGGCTGGAACACAACATAAAACGTGTGGGGCATAAACAAATGGAGAAGAGAATTACAGACATAGACAAGCGCAGTGTAAAGAAAACAAACCAAACAAAAATATATATTTGTCATCACTATACTACTATATTAAAAGCAGAAATGACTTTTCCATGATGGTGACCCTTTAACATTCTCTGATCAGCTTTTATAATATTTATAAAATATATATATAGTAATATTTCCACCCATATTATTTTTCTTCTCAATTACAGTAAGAAAAGAAATGCTAGAATTGGATTATGTAACATTGTTCTGATAATTACAGCTCATCATGCACAGAAAATAAGGAAATGTTCTGCACATTTTACAAATACTCCACCTATTCTCCAGGGTACTGTAGAAAATATTATGAATTCATATCTATAGAGAAGAAAGTCAATCTCCGGGCTCATATTTACATGCTTAACATTTATTGGAATGATTAGGTATCCGAAAACTCTGCTCTGTTAGACTACGTTTATTGAAATTGTCAGGAATGCTGTCTTTAAAGAAGGGCGCGCTATACTTAGTGAATTACAACAATCAAAAGCAGATAGGGATTATTTTGACAATTAGTTTAATGTGACACTGAACTCTTGTGTGAGATCATCAGCTGAAGTTTACTTTGGAATGCAGAAAATAAATATCACAAATCATCCTCAGTATAAGAAAGTGACTATGCAGTGCTTGCAAGTATGCATTATAAGTATTACGGTAATTAACACACCGTATTAATACTTTCAATGACAGTGGTTTGTACAATGTGTTCCTTGTGAACACTTCAGGAGCAGAATTTGGTAAAAATCACTGCCACCCCCTAATAACATTAAATATCCCTGTTGACGACATGCAGTTAAAGGGTCAATCTCTAACTCAATAATTTAATTTAAATGAAGCCGACATGAACTGAATTGTATGTCAATCAGATAAAGTGACATTTACCCAACACACCAGATAATGCAGAAGATCCAAAGTCCTAACCTCAGCTAAAATCTGGATTCATTCGTAACCCCCCCCAAAAAGGGTGTATGACGAAACCTATTTTACATATTTATTTTAAAAAAATCAATTTGCAAATTCATTTGCAGACATGCTTCCTGGGGTCAATGACAGCAATGGGGGACCTGGCAAACCAACTCACATTATATCACTTCTCCTCACTGTTTTGCTTCATAGTAAAGCAAATACCGTATTATCTTAAAAGTGTTATACAATAAAGGGTGTCTATGGTATGGTTGTGTTCAGAATGGATGCTGGTTACCCCAAGAAGTCTTAGAGGTGACATGTCTCATGTGTTCTACAGACCTCATCAAACCTTGCCTGGGACACTTTGCCAGTCCCTGTTTCCTCCTCCCCTGCCTCCTTCTATTGATGCAGGGAGCACACTCCTGTATCATGTGTATATCCTAAAGCACTTTTTTGGGTTTCCTATACAAAAAGTGATTCAGGTGCAAAGTTTGAAAAGTTGGTCACTATAGCAACCAATGGACTGGTCCCATCAGCAGGAGCACTGTAGTGGTAAGATCTCGTTTTAACATGCAATGCATAGTTAAATCTTTCATCCTGCGTAAGTGGAATATTTGGAAAAGTTTTGTTTGACTTCGGAAATGTGCCATTAAAATCTAAGCAGAAAACAGATGACATTATTGTGACAATCCTCCTCCTAATATTAATGTATTTAAAGAGTGCAGGCTTCTCATGAAAACAGATTGACTTTGAAAACCTGCACCTTTTAGTTATATGCAATTATAATTATACATAAATCACATACTGTTGGGGGAGCAAGCCATATTATGACTTAAAAATCAATGCAATTTATTTTGCGCAGCCTGGGAAGGGTTATGTTAACAGAAAACTGTGCCATGTTTCAGATTCATTACAATTTCTTATAAACAAATCTGATAATTTAAACATTCGCCATAGCGATGGATAAATAGGGATGTACAGAGAAAAATGATGCATGTCAATTATTGTGGTCGTGAAAATTGTTTAGGCATTGTTCTGGTTGCTATGGTGACTGTACAACTTTAACTAAAAGCTGATTAGATGTTTCATAAGATGTAGGAATATTTCTTATATGATTCCAACAAGTTAGAGGAAATACAGGAACCAGCCATAAGAACAAAACGTAAATATTTTTTTAATGTCATTTTGAAATAAATTGCCTGCTGGGGGATTTTTTTAATGCTGCCGAGCATGAAAATTACCTTCAACGCATTTAAAATAAAAAAATTGAAATATAATTTACCTTTACCTGTATACCTAAAAGAGATTATGTGGACATAGAGAAACATAGGACCAAAAAAAGGGTATATTATTATCATTTTTTTCTTCCCAACCTCTATTTCCTAATTAAAATCCCATCAACTTCTTCTTGTTATCTCCGCGGAATCTTCTTCTCTATAAATACAATGTAATAATAAAATAATAATTAAATACATAACTTATGTAGGAACATTGAAAGAACTCCTCCACGGTAGTGCAGAAAGGGAAGATGTGGAGTACGGAGAGATGGAGCACTTGTAGCTTGAGTATGTATGTGCGTGTACGTAGGTATAGGTGTTTGTGTGTGTGTATGTATGAGTGTATGTATGTCTGTATGTACGTGTGTGATATTAATCTTTATATTGTCTTACCTCCTGACATTTCTTAAGGGACACCTTTGTTACAGAGGGCGGGTGACTAGGGGCAGGGATTTATTTTTTATGTGACTTTGTGAACTTTAAATAGTTTTTTATGTAACCGAGTATATTGTGTATTTTATTTACACAATTTAATTTTGAAACACATGTCCTTTTGTTTCTTTACACATTGTGACTCTATGTAGAACACTCATACCCACCAAACGTTTTGAGATAAGGGGGGGGGATTTAGGGCCAAAAAGGGGGCCTGTCCTTCCCAAAAAGGGACGCTTGGGAGGTATGCTATGTGTGTCTTACGTTACAGCGATGCTGAGTATCAGCAGCCAGAGAAAGGAGAGGGAGGAAAAGCCTGTTTACACAGACTGTAAACCGCCTGGGGAATAATGCAGCAGAGGAAGTGAGCCGGCTCTCTGTCTGACTGCTCCAACTTCCTGCTCTCTCTCACACAGCACTGAAAAAAAAAAGAAAAGAAAGAAAAAAATCAGGATCTCATTACAACAGGAACGCTCGAGACGGCTGTCAGCATGGAGCGCGAACACATATTACCTGTTCCATTCTAGAGCATTACGGGCAAAGTTCCGAGGACACAGCAGGAGTTCGGGTAGGTAACTGCATGCAGTGGCTTTAGGGATGCTGCAGACCTGCCAGCGATCGCCTGCACTGGCATCACACAGCGGGCTTTATCGGGGGACGTGTCACGATAGAGCTGGAAGGGACACGGGATGCTAGGTGAGGAGGCGCGGGGGGGGGGAAGCGCAGGTAGCGCGGTAAAGGAGTGTCACTGTCCCCGTGTCGGAGGAGGCAGGCTGGCGGTGTTACCGCGGGGTGACTGTCACCCGCCGCCGTCTGGGGCTGCTGTAGCCAGCTAGGTGCTGTGCGAGCCACAAAGGGCGAAGCTGGCTAGAGGAGGACGGGGGCAGCACGCAGTGGAGGCGAAGCTGGGATACACAGGCAGGGGGGGGCATTCTTCTTAAAGAAAACTTGTGTGAGTCTGGCTTGTCTGGAAACAGTAAGACTAATTGCCATGCGCTTCCGGTTTGAAAACTGGCAGCAGACAACATCTTGAAAATGAGTCACTGGAGCTCACAAAAGAGACTCTGTGGTTTCCTTCTGCTCAGGTTTATGTATTTGCGCCTCGCTGCTTCCTTTGTAGTATTGAGAGGGATTTTTATTATTATTATTATTAGGTTTTTTTTTTTTGTTACCTTGACCGTTTAATAAAAGTCTCCTCAGACAGAGAGGTAGGGGATAGAAACTCAAGTGTTGTTTTTGGAGGTGAGGAATTCCATTTTTTTTATATAGTTAGAGGACCTGATGCTGCTTGGGGGGGGGGGGGGAGTTCCCCTGAATTTTCCACTGGCTGCAGGAAGGGAGCATATTTAGTCATGGCTAAGTAATGTCTGCGAGCACCGACTAATCTCATTAGGAGTTTCCGGTCCCCAAACACTGGAGGGTTTTGTGCGCTCTCCAGGAGGAGCCCTGCCACCAGCATGCACAGCGTAGGAGACACATCATCCATCAGATCATCATCCATCACAACAAGGCTGCCTGCCCTCCTTCACCAATCACTTAGAAGAGCAGATAATTACATATATATATAATGAAAAGAACCCCGAGCAGATATAATAGATATATATATATATATATATATATATAATGAAAAGAACCCCGAGCAGATATAATTAGATATATTAATATATATATATATATGAAAAGAACCCTCCAACAGATATTAATTAGATAATATAATTATATAATGAAAAAGAACCGAGCAGATATAATTATATTATAATACTATATAATGAAAAGAACCCCGGCAGATATAAATATATATATATATATAATGAAAAGAACCCCGAGCGTAGCAGATATAATAGATATATATATATAATGAAAAGAACCCAGAGCAGATATAATAGATATATAAAAGAAAGAGAAAAGAACCCCGAACAGATATAATAGATAGATATATATATAAGAAAGAAAAGAACCCGAGCAGATATAAATATATATATATATAAATATATATATAAAGAAAGAAAAAGAACCCAGAAACAGATATAATATATAGATAGAAAAGGAACCTGAGCAGATATAATATATAGATATATAAAGAAAGAAACGAAACCCGAGCAGATATAAAATATAGATATATAAAGAAAGAAAAGGAACAAGCAGATATAATATATAAGAAAAAAAAAGAAACCAGAGCAGATATTATATAATAACATATCAGGATATCCTGTTTTTCAGAAGACATTGTATATATAGATAGATAAACATACTGGGATCAGTGAATCATGTTTTGGAGTTACATTTGGTAAAATAATTACTATCATTAAAATATGTAGACTTGATTAAGTTCTTGCAATCATTGAGAATTCTCAATTTAAGGAGCTGGGTGGAGTAAATAAGCAAATCATAAATAATGACCTACTAAATTTTGCTTTTGGTATTTGAAATCAAGACGTCATCTTTAATTTTGTGCTGTTTTGGAATTCAGTGATTACTTTTATCCATGGTAAATCATCATCGTATTGTTCAGACGAATGCACGTAGTGGTTGCTATAACAAATTTATTTGTAAACGAAAATCCTAATCATTTCTATAGTCTTGCGTGGTGATCAGATTGCCTTTTGATTGGGAAAATGGAAAATGTATACAGCTGGGCTGTATTATAATCATAGCTGCCTCAGACAGATATTAGTTTTGTTTCTCTGTTCAAAGAGACATCTTCTTGCTTTTTAGTTTACCGAGAAGGTTGTAGATGAGTGAAACATCCTCCCAGCAGAAGCGGTAGAGGCTTAAACAGCGAGGGAGTTTAAACATGCATGTGACAGGCATAAAGCTATCCTGGATTTAAACATGACCAATGACTGAATAAATAAAAAAAAATGGACAGACTAGATGCGCCAAATGGTTGTTAATTGCTGTCAAATTCTATGCACATCTCCTTTTTTCTTTGCTTTAATTTGATGCAAACATAGTTTATAATACTTTTTTACGGTGCTTCATATTGATATATATTTTTATCAAAGATAATATTTTGCATGTACTTGTTATGTGTGCTATCGTTGCTGATGTCATCTGTGAAGTCATGTCTGATGTAATCAGCATGGGGTGCATGGAGTTAAGTTCAGAAGACTTAATGTTTCCCATATTTAAGGGAGAACGGAATACTGGCATTAAAAACCAACAGTAGTGGCAGAGGAGCGCAAGAAATACAAGATACTGTGTTCTTGTAACAAAGTTTTTTAACAAAGTTTTTTTAAACAAAGTGTGGGGTTTTTGGTTTTTCTTTTACACGAGAGCGAGCTGCATATTATTTAAGGTGATGGTAGAAAGCGCCCGGCTATATTGACTTTGGCCTTCTGTTGGTAACCTGTGTGTTAGCCGTAGAGTTTTGTGATTTAATATACACTACACAAGTGCTCCGAAGAAAAGGAGGGGGCTCTTTTTGACACTTGGTTCAAAAGAACAGAACAACAGCGTAAATCAAGGTGTTAACATTCAACTTGGCCAACTTCCAAAGCTGTGCCTGGTGAAACCTCTGTGCATTGGATGCAAACTGCAGCTGAAAACACAAACATCAGAATGATTACAAGTTTGTGTTGTGCTGGTATACGCATCATTACAAATAACTTTACAGTCCAGGCAATTATGTTATTGTGTTTATGTTTTTTGTCTATTCATATCTCTATAAACTAAACAAGGTAGCTAATTCTGGCCATGTGTTAACCCTTTCACCACGCAGTCCTATTCCATCATGGTTTTTAGTTTATGGCACGTACATGATGGTTTGGTTAGTTGGGTAAATGTATTGTAGGGGTGTTTCTTCTTTCCCAGCTACACTTGCTGTTTGCAGTTTATTATAGGAAAAGGTATGTTTATGTTTTCTCCATTTATACAATATGTTTAGTATTAAATGTATACTTAAATGTGGTATCTAAAGAAAACACTATGCACGGTAATTTGTATGGGTGCAAAAATAACATCAAAATGATTGAAGTAATTTTATTATATTAACATAGCGCCAACAATTTACACAGCGCTTCTTACAATTTGTCAGTTTAAACGGAAAAACAGAACTAGATTTGCAGGTGAAACAATACATTAAGTATTAGGGCCCTGCTCGCAAGCTTACAATCTATAAGGAATGGGGTGTAAAAAAACATAATTGTTATACTACCCCCTAGGCTACTCTAAGATGTACTTAAGATGGTCAGTATAATTTCTTAGAGGGTCAATGGAGCCATGTCACATGGGCCAGTCTGTTTCGTATAGACATGGATGTCTTCTAGCTTCCCTTACAGCAATTTCAGGAAGAATTTGGGGTACACATGACAGGTAATGCTTTGAGTGTTGCTTTGTCCTGCCCCTTTTAGTTTGATGGCCAGCATAGCATTGGCATGGATGTTTAGCTGTAGCTTTCATAGACTGCATTTGGAGGCTGTAGATACCGCTCAGCCACGTGCAATAGACCGGACGTTGGTTCCAACCAAAACATAGCCAGTGGCCACTAGCAAGGCGGTTCATTATATCAGTGATAAAACCCATTTGATACCAGTATTTATAAGTAAGATATTCCGCTTATGTAGCGTGGTAATAAACCTTTTCATTAACAGACCTTCTTTTCTTAAAATGACTCCTGTTCAATATTTTTGCAACTGTAATTTTTTTTTTTTTTACTACACCGTGTTTACGGATAACCTTCTGTGCGGTTGGTTGTAAATGATGGCTTGAACAGCAACTGGATGGATACTTGGAAAAACACAATATTCTGTGATATAATCTTTAATTATGGGGAAACAGCTTATTGATCCAAGGAGAAATCTGACTGCCGTTTTGGGGTCAAGAAGGAATTTTTTCCCCTGGTTAGTGCAAAATAGGAGAGAGCGAAACCGGGGTTTTTGCCTTCTTTTGGATCAACAGCAACAAATTAACAGATATAGGAAAGGCTGAACTTGATGGACGCATGTCTTTTTTCAGCCTATATAACATATGACATACTATTTTCATCTATGACAAAGGACGAGCAGCTGAAACAGCATATAACGGTGTAAATATTTAAATTAGTTTTCTATCCTCTCTCACTCTAGTAAAACACATTGAAACCATACAAACAAAGAACTAGCCTGTTTTAGGGCACCACACAAAGCTGTTCTGTAGAGAGGAAAAATTGTATACTTGGCTCGACTTCAATAGGAAAACACACACTCATTAGAGAATAGGAAGAAGTGCACTGTATGGACACCTGACTATTACATCAAGAGGGACTTTTATGACATTGCATTCTAAATAAATAGAGCTTAATATGTAGTTGGTCCCCCATTGCAGCTATATCAGCTTCCACTCTTCTGAGAAGGTTTTTCACAAGATTTTGAGAGTTTCTGTGGGAATTTTAGCCCATTCATCCAGTAGAGCATTTGTGAGGTCAGGCACTGATGTTGGATTAGGCCTGGCTCAGCAATCTCTGTTCCAGTTCATCCAGGGCTCTGTGTGGGCAAGTCAAGTTCTTCTACACCAGACTCATCCAACCATGTATTTATGGACCTTGCTTTGTACACTGGGGCACAGTCATGCTAGAATAGAAAGACCTTCCCCAACTTTTCCCACAAAGTTGATAACATAGTATTGTGCAGGAGATCATGGTGTCTATCGACATCCTAGACCTAGACTCTAGGCCAGGGGTGTCCAAGTTTTTCCTGCAGTGGGCTGCTTCATCGGAATTGTTTACGTGCGAGGGTTGCACTAATTTTTCCCAGTGAGAAAATATGGCCTTTAATAATTTATGCAGATTAAAATAGTAGAAAAAGTAAATGACACAAAACCTTTACTTTTCCTCTCATTGAATTCTGGGCCTAGAAAGTTTTGTGACTACAAATTCAGGATTCTGGATAAGTAAAAATAAAATAGTTCTATTGATTCTAGGGATGCACCAAAACTGAAAACCGAAAATTCAGGGAAAATTCAGGGTTCACTTAGCCAAAAACGACCACCATCTTTAAAAATAATAAAAAATCCCACACTTTTAATAAAAGTAAGTTACACACCAAAATTGTACAAAAAAAATTAATGTGATATATATTAAATATGATTGTTAACAGCAATCTCAGGCATACTCAGATTCCAGCATGTACTGGATGGCTGGGCTTGATAGGAGTGTGATTGCTGTCAACAATAATATATAAATTAATATTGTTATTGTATTTTTTGTCCAATTTTCATGTGTTAACCACACTTTTATTTAAAGTAACACACCACAATTGGACAAAAAAAATCAACAATATGACTTTGCATGATTTTATACCCAGGCAACCAGTAAATGCTATACCCAGCAATCACAGTCCCATCATGCCTAGGTTCCAGCACTTACACATCCATGCTATCACACACACACACACTCATTCATTCACAGATTCATTCCCTCAATCACGCATACTCATTCAAACACCATCCCCCACCCCCTTACCTGCGTTCTCTTGTACTGCACAGAGGAAGCAGGACTAGAGCAGAGTCATGTGATTGGTTCCGCTTCCTCTGTGCAGTACAATAGACGCTCCCACAAGTAAGCAGCAGGGCTCATGTGATCCTGGCTGCCGATCGCACGCGGGCCGCATTTGGCCCGCAGGCCGCATGTTGGATGCCCCTGCTCTAGGCTGTCAGAGGCAGCTTACTGCCAACAGAACGAGTATAATGGCATTATTAAGACTTTACTTGCCCTGAACAAAATGCTGTATAATTTGTGTGGGTACATCAAATATGGAAAAGTGGAATCATGGATAAACATGGGAAAATTGACAAAAAAAATAAAAATAAATGAATTTGTGTGTGATGACAGAGCTAATCTGCTAATTAGAACCCATTATTAATATACTGATCTTAAACTATGGGCATTTAAAAAAAATCAATTCCATTGGGAAGTATTCGAAGATGTGTTATTATTAGCAAAGTAACCAATGAAATGGTGCAGATAACAATTACGTTTCAAGTTTTTCACCACAGTTACTGTTTTGCTTCTTATGTGCATACCTAGAACCTCTCTGGGTTTTACCTGGAGTGTCTGGTCAGTGTCAGTGCCCCATACCCCCGCTATAGAAGAATTCATAATAAATGTGAGACTAACATGCATTCTTCCAAAACAAAAATAAATGAATAAAGAACTTACCTGACTATGAAAATCAATGGCAGCACTTTCCATTCATGCACACTTCACTGGGCCAGCGTTGGGCTGACTGGAGTTAGACGTGTGGCCGAATACATTTCTCGCAAGGAGCTTCGCTGGAGGATGGTGAATGGGGCAAATGCATATGGGGGGATTCAGCAGAAACCCCCGTACATCTGCAAACTGGGCACCCAAAAATGAAAAGGGACCATGCAGCTGTCATGTGCATTACTGTGCTTATGATGGCTGGAGTGTGCCTGGAGGGTTCATCCACTTGTCCAGTATGCATCAGATTAAACCAGTACCAGTCTGCTTGTATCCGCACCGGTGACAATGTTTCTCTATGTAAGCTCGATTGAGAAAGGCCCTCCTCACCTGTTGTCTCTGTAAGTCAATTTGTTATGTTACATACTACTTATGTCCTGCCGACCCATTGTACAGCGCTACAGAATTTGATGGCGTTATATAAACAATAAATAATAATAATAATGTGTATAGAGGTAACCATGCGGGTTGGGACCACGTGTCACACCACGTGCGTTCCCTTTTAACCAACCTGTGTCCAAGTGAGGAGGGCAAACAATGGAACATACTGGGTATAAAGAAATAGTTAAGAAGAGCTGCCATTTCCACTAAATCACCTTGAAGATTTTGGCACGCTGCAGAAGTAACACATGATGCCACCTAGACAATGGGTATCGATCTATAGAAGGCAGGCCTAACTAGCATTTCTCTTAGACTGTACATTGTACGTTGTATTAATGCTATGTTCTAAAACATTTGCTTTATTCGTTTTAGTGAATTTGTTTTAGATATATTTCTGTAAAGGCATATATGGATGTAATACACATGTTACATTCCCAGGGGTTCATGTGATCAACAATAAAAACACAATTTCCTTTGAATTGAAAGACCTCTTCCAAAAATGCATATTTTAAATATAACTCTGTAATGATTAATCCATTAACTTTGAATAGTCAGTTTTCTTATATTAAGTCATACATCAAAGCAACTATAGTAAGAGACACTTATTCTGTGTAATCTAAAACAGATTTCATTACATTGGAATACGTTTATCTAATTGTCAAGTTTAAGCAGGGGGTCGATAGATGAAATTGTTAAATTGAAAATTAATCTGCATTTGAGAGAATCGTCTTCTGAGAACCAGGATAGATAAAGTAGGCAACTGAGGCATAATTACAGAGTCAGAATTGTTTTTCTATTTGACCCAAGAACAAAGGATCCAGTATAGCGGCCAAATCAAATACACAAAAGAACCTGGAAAGAAAGCCGTAAATCTACTCACCTCCCTAAAACGGGAGAGTTAGCAGCAGAGTTGTGGTTTTCACTCTGTCACTTCACTATTCATTATGAAGGGCCAACACTGGCAGGTTTCACCAGCATAAAGAATAATTGAATAGGTAAGGAGACTTTGAAGAAAGATTTAACTGTAGAGTATATATATATATATATATATATTTTACAGTCAGTCAAGCTCTTCCTGCTGCAGAAGCTTACTCGGGAAAGGACTTTCATATAGACGCCACTTGTTATGGTGCCGTACGCAGTGGCATGTTTACCTCCAGGGCTTCCCTATGCTTAAATTATGATGTCATATGCCAATAAATAAAAGCCCAATAATACTTTGCTTCAGTAATTGTGGAACTGCTTCAGCCACCAGATTTGCTTTTGGCAACTTTTGCAAATCAGTGCATTACGTCCTGATGCATCTACCTCTGAGTGCCTAAAAACCAATAAGAGTTAAATCAGTCCAGATTTTCATACATCTCAGTCTTATAATTGGTATTTTCCACAAATGTGTTGAGCCCTGAGTCACAAAAAGGAAAGTATTACTTGAGTACTTCATGTGTGTGTTTAGGCTGAGTCAGGCAGTGCTTGGAATTAAGTTTCACTCAAGATGATCCAGATATGTTTATCTGTATTCAACATTATAAAAAGATAGGAAACATTAAATTGTGTCCATTGGTGACAGAAATGTCATATATATACGGTATATATAGATAGATAACAGTAATCTTGCCTTTTAGAATTTTTGCAAGGGAAACTTAACTGTCATGTGACACAGAAGCAGGCGCCGATAGGCTGTTCCTACAGAAATGGAAACACTTCTTAAAAGTTTCTACGCTGTATTTGTGATTAAACCCTAAGAGAGAGAAAAGGCTTTATTTGTTTATTAGGCTAGAACGTGCAGTTAGTGTTATTTTCTAACAGCACATTTCAAGGTGCAATTTTCTTTGCTGTTTATCCCCATCATTTAACTTGACTTGTACTTATTGCAGGACTTAAATATTCACTTCTCGGCTTATTATGCTTGTAGCACAAAGGATTCATTCTAAAGCACAGGAAGGGCTACTACAGAACCATCACACACACACACACACATATATATATATATATATATATATATATATATATCTATATCAAAATGGGGTACAGTCTATTTTTTTCATTGTGGGCTACGAAGATTATGTGTAATATATATACATACATATATACACATACATTTTTTTTTAAAGGAAACCAAAATGAGGATTTATTGTACTTTAAAAGGAAAAAACTTGGCCTCATCAAACAGTGTAGATTGTACATTTCAGCGTTCCTGGTTTTCCATGGGTTAGTGCTAAAGGAATTCCTACTTTCTGCTTTTTTCCCAGCAAGACGCCCCAAAAACATAATAGGAGGAAGTCCTGATTTAGAACGTTTTTACAGCTTGAATACAATAGCAGAAGTTAGAGGATGCTCTGGGCGGAAACATTAGGTACTGGATATGGAAAGATCAGCATCGTTACTTTGCAATAATGTAGTATCCCACCCAGTGTTGCGGGTATGTAGCGGAATTTAGCATCACCTTGGATTGTCCGCAGCGAAGATGCAATGTGAACGGTGTGTTAAAGGAAACTAAAACTGATCTCATTTCAGCCAGGTTCAGGTAGTCAGACTTCTTATCCTCAGCAAGATTTGTGATGATGGTAAGTTCTGTAACCCTCCCTGTGCTTTAGAAGAAATGCTTATAGTGGTCTAATTAATGAAAGCATTGTTTTCTGAATTTTGTTAAGTGGATCTTTTCTCTTTAAAGTATTTTTTATAATAATGTATTTTAGCTCGCTTTTATTATGAGTAATAATCATACCACAGCAAGTGGCAAAACCCAAGAGAGTAGGTTTGATATGGGGCAGAATGCCCATCAGCGCAGACATCAACGCAAAACTATTTCACAAGAAAAATTTTACCCCTTATTTTTATATTTTACACATCCCCTATAACTACTGCATTGTGACAAGAACTTAATAATGTCCATTCTCCAACAAAGAAGAAGAATTTGCATTATTTCAGGTTTAAGTAATCCCTTCTACCCCAGAGGCACATAACGTAACGTGTGCTTTGGGTGTGAATGTAAAACTCAGGGGTTAACGGTTCTGCCGCTTGGAGCAGAGGAAGCGAAGCGTTGTGATTTTAAGCCGGGGCAGATGTAAGAGTCCAGATTTCCTGTGGCCTGTTTTCCAGTTTCCTGCCAGTAACCTACAAAAATACAGGAACCAGCAAGTTACAAATCAAGCCCACCCTTGTTCCTGGAGATATCGCTGCAGACTAACGGTCACAGGACACCCTGCACAAACATTGTTTACAGCGTATTTATATACACATAGGAACCAATATTCCCACTCTGAATCTGGTTACACACAGCGGGAGCTTTATCAGACTACAACGAACGCAGCTAAATACTTACATCTGTAACACAAACGTCACATCAGACTTCACCTCCGCTGTGCATTTACAACGCACAGGGGCCATAACAACAAGTAGAGCCAAAATAGTTGTTTAAAGTAGCGAACATGCACCAAATTGGTGCACGTGCAAAATTACAAAACAAATTGCCACCAACACATGCTAACAAGGGTCACTCACACTTCTCTCAGGGGCACAACACCAACTCTCCTTCCTCCAAGGCCTCTTGGTCCAGAAGCAAGTCCTTCGAAACTAGAGTTAATTTGCGTTTAAGAATGTCTAATATGTCATTACATACAATACAACAATACAAGAATATGTTGCCCCACAATACAAGTGCACATAAATACAGCCATTAAGATCCAAACCAGGATGGATACACAGGGAAGGAAGAGTTTGTGCTACACCACTGTCTAGTGTGGGCTACTGGGAGTTTATGGTATAAGCTAGGATTGCCTTAGCCAAATTAAATCCTTATGGGTCAGACATAACCAAACATAACATACTACATGTACGCATGTCAATTGGTTATGCATCTGTAAGAGCTTTTGTAATACATTTGGACTTCACACTACATTTGGTATTTCACAGAACAATCAATCAGCAGAGTACTCTAACTGCTGGTTAAGTGGCCTTGGTGGACAGGAGAACCGGTGAAAAAAGTAGCATTGTTCGCTGGCAGATTAACCAATTCCATGACTAGTATAATGCTTTTTTGGATTTAGCAATCAAAAACTTTGTACAATGCGGAAGGGGGACCACAGGAAATCCAACAGCTATTGACTAGTGCTCTTATCCTTCTAGATTGTAAGCTCGTTTGAGCAGGGCCCTCCTCACCTGTTTCTGTAAGTCAAATTGTTATGTTACATACTACTGGTTATGTCCTGTCTACCCATTGTACAGCGCTATGGAATATGACGACGCTGTATAAAATAATCATCATCATCCATTTACTTGGATGGAAAGGGGTTTCTCATTTGTGCCGTTATAATTTTTGGTGCAGGAAAGATGGTTTCCCTCTAGTGGTACATTAACAGAATGCAAGCTGTGTTTTCTACTACCCTTGCTAGTTTTAATCTCTGCAGTGCTTGAGCTATGAATCTGAATCCATGACCATCTTCCTCAACGTTCTCTAAAACTACAGTATTCATGTTCTTGGAGCATCTCACGCTTGTACATTGATCTTACCCAGCGTACACTTATGCTGTGACTTTGCTACTTGCAGGTATGGAGAGTGCAATTACTCTGTGGCAGTTTCTTTTGCAACTGCTTTTGGATCAGAAACACGAACACCTCATCTGTTGGACGTCAAATGATGGCGAATTCAAGTTGCTTAAAGCCGAGGAGGTGGCCAAACTCTGGGGGCTTCGCAAGAATAAAACTAACATGAACTACGACAAACTGAGCCGGGCTCTGAGATATTATTATGATAAGGTAAGTACTATCACGTTGGTCCCACAGAAAATTGGTAATCCCATTTAGATTTAGGATGGTAGGTGCTGGGCTGTTGTAAGAGGAACATGTTTCTATCTGCAGGATAACTGTTTCTGTGTACAAATTCCTAGCAGTTCGATGGATGTGCAGGCAGAGCTATTAAGATTAGAGCTGCAATATCAGCTGCTTTTTTCCCTGGACACAAATAATTCTCATACTTGAGAGAATTCTCATGCTTGATTAATATCCTTCTTTGATTTCATAAATCCCAACTACCGTATGGTAGTTCTATAGACGATGGCTGGCAACTGATGCGTCCAGGAAAAAATGGCAGATCAAATAATTTTTAGGAGTAGCATCAGTTCATTATACCATGCTTCAAATTTAAAGTCATCTTACATAACGAACATATAACAAACATGATTGATGGAAATTATATATGAATTTCTTAGTTGTATTGTCATGAGCCTGCAAATTGATTAATACATTTTGCTAGCCAAATGTATAGATCCACAGATATGTAACTGATTCTATATTTTCTTTTATACATGTATCTTCTAGAACATTATCAAAAAGGTTATTGGGCAGAAGTTTGTATACAAGTTTGTCTCCTTTCCGGAGATATTGAAAATGGATCCTCATGCTGTGGAAGTCGGCAGAGACAGTCTGCTGCTGCAGGACAGCGATTGCAAAATCTCGGCTGATCTAAGAGAACGTCACAAGCACACCTTGTCAGCATTAAAAAGAAACGAATACATACACTCGGGCTTGTATTCATCCTTCACTATAAATTCCCTGCAAAATCAGACAGACAACTACACAGTCATCAAAAGTGAACAGGAGGACGATGACGAAGACGAGGAGGAGGAGGAAGAAGAAGAAGAAAAGGAAAAGCCACATGCCAAAAGCCCCATGAAGGAAGTCAGAACTGTTATAAGATTTGTTACAAACAAAACAGACAAGCAAGCTGTCCGGCCTGTAGTTTCAATACCATCAACATCAGAATCGGCAGCCGCATCAGAATTTTTAACATCTTTTTCTGCTAAACGGTCTTCTGATAGATCAAATAGAGCTAGCGTGTCATCTTCATCACCCTGCTCCACCAGATCGCCATCACTGTCCCCTAACCTTTCCTACCAGACAGAGCAGAGAAGTCCGTTCTTTGATTACCCTTGCCACAACACAGACACCTTGGAACCATTAAATCTCTCGGCAGGATCCAAAACAAAGTTATCTTGCCACCCGCCAAAGGCCAAGAAGCCCAAGGGTCTAGAGATCTGTTCTCCACCCCTGCTCCTCTCTAGTAGTGATATTGGATCGATAGCTCTAAACAGCCCAGCACTTCCTTCAGGATCTCTGACCCCAGCCTTTTTCACAGCTCAGGTAAAAGCATGTACCAGCAAATCACATTATTCATGTTTTCCATACTTGGCACAAAGTGGTTTATTCACTAAAGGGAGGGTTAACAGAAGAGATTCCAGGTGAAGCCCCAACCCCGGTGAGCTTTTGCCGCAGGAAGAGTATGGTTGGCCCCATGTAACCATAATTCAATCAGTGAAGTATATCCAATGTATCCCTGTCTATTGAATAATGGTTCATACACATCCCAGGGATCTCTTCAAGCGAAGCACTGCTTCCCCGGCTCACTCTGCTCTTTGGGGAGGGGAGTTGCGTTTAGCCACACCCTCCCATGCAAATTTGATGCTATCTGGGGGTAGCCCTGGCCATCTCCACCCCTTAAGTAGCTAACCCCACCCATTCCATAAAACCACTCCGCCATAAGTGGAGTAAGCTGACCTAGCAAGTGCCTAGGTATTATTGTTTCATATAGCGCCATCATGTTCCATAGTGCTGTACAACTGAAAGGACATAAGTAGTATATAACATAACAATTTGACTTACAGAAACAAGAGGTGAGAAGGGCTCTGCTCAAACGAGCTTACAATCTAGAGGGAGTAGGTATGATTATAGAGGACCAGCTCACCCCTTCTAGTTGGAGGAACCTGCCAGTGCCAGCCCTGTATAATGATGAAGTAAGTGAGCTGAAACCATAACTCTCTTGTAAATTCTTCTCAGTAACCATAACGCTCTTGTAAATTCTTCCAACAGTTCTCCCTTTATTCTACAATCATTAAATAGCTCCCTCTTGAAGTCTAATATTGCAGAATGCGATTGGCGAATATGTCCTGGCATGCGTAACTGGTGTTCATGGGATGCAAAGATTTGAATACGATATCTATTCAAACTACTTAAATAACAAAACTTGAGACCTTACAAGGTTGAAGGAGAGAAATCAGTGTTCCAGTGCTGGAATGCTTATGATTTTCCATAAGAAGTGTATGCTTAGAGCTGGTAGAACCTGTGAGATCTGTGTTCCTCCTGATTTGACTGGGGACTCTGAAATAATGGGAGCAATCCCTACAAATACATTTTGCACATAGTAGCTTTTAGCAACTATCTAAAAACTTTCAGTTAAGATCATCAGTGAGGCCTTTGCAGTTGAGTTGTGAACGTGTCCTGGAGCTTGGCCAGGCCAACCTTAGGCGACTACCAAAATTCTAATACCCTGATTCTGTCACATCTTTTGAGCTGTCATTGCATAGCCTCCAAAATCAAAATACAGCGTTAACCAATGTAGCACACATAGTTCAATGTTTGAGATGCATCCAATGCCCCTGAATAAGAGTGATCAATAATACTTAATTGGACTTACCATGAGTTCTCTGAAATCATGTTTTCTGTCCAGTGCCAACAAGACCCCGACGCCCATACATCCACAAACAGGTTGTATTAGCCGTTCTCTACACCTATCCAAATCTTTCACTTCATATCTACCAGCGAGGTATAACCGAGAACGCTCCAGATTTGAAAATGTATTGCTAGGTCTGTAAAACAGGGGAGGCATTAGCCACAACCTCTCCGATACATCTACGCTGCTTTTAATAGGCCAGCATACCTAAACATACTGTGAGAAGTACCTTTATGCAAATCTATAAGAGGGGTATTTGACCCACATAAACCCCTGCATTTAAAATGGCCAAGGGTGTGTAAGGCTTAGGACTCTAAAACAATGCGATATACAATGTGATAACCAGCAAACATTCTGAGCTCCAAGAGGAGACATATCTAGGACCATGATCTAGTCAAACATTATTAGGTGTAGACTGTAAAACACCAAAAAGTAGTTCTGTGAATGAAACTACTTGAAACCTATGGTTCCTCTGTAAACCTACACAGTCTTGGCATCACTGCCAAAGAATTGGGTTTGGTTTAGAGGTCCTGGATAAGTATTTTAAAATAATGCATGGTCACTTGAGTTCAGTCAACAGATTTGTTTGTTTGCACTGATACACAGATAAAGAAAAAAGAAGTGTTCACAAAAGAACAGGCTATCAAGTTTGGAATGAAAAGTTGCTTAAACTGTACAGAATGGTCCAAGTGGCAGTCCTGCGTGCCATACCAAGCAAAATAAGTGACCTTGTCAGTGATGAGTGAATAAAGATTTGCATGCATAGCAGGTGTTACATCTAATATCAATTTTCTATTTAAATTTCAGACTCCAAATGGATTACTGTTGGCTCCAAGTCCTCTTTTGTCCAGTATTCACTTCTGGAGTAGCCTTAGCCCAGTTGCTCCTTTAAGCCCAGCCAGGCTGCAAGGACCAAATACCTTGTTTCAGGTGAGTGTGAAAACATTGGTGAATCACAGTTACTTCTACAGCACCAATTGCAATAGCTATAAAATGTTACATATATATATATATATACATATATATATATACACACATATATATACATATATAATATACATATAAGAAATATGTTCAAGTTTCACAGCCATCACAAGTTCTGTTTATGATGCAAATGGAGTCAAATGAAGGTGACCCCTCAAAAATAACTAAAAAATAATATATGCATGTCTGGTCTCTTTGACCTGCTAAATAAGCCAGTAAATAGTGGCAGCAATACTGCAACTTTTCCATGTTACATGCACTGAGAACTAGATAGTGAGTAGCGTGCGCACAACTCGCATATAAGAACAGCATTTTTTAGACCTTATCTATTGAGCGATACAACTCTGAGCAAAATTACTTTTTATTCGGTACGTATCGGAGCTCTACTGTACTAAAATGCAGTAGTATTAGTGCAGGTCTCTTATTAAAATGTGTTCTTGCATTATATTTACAGTTTCCAAGTCTGCTGAACAGTCACTTACCGATGCAGTTGACAGGCTTGGACAGAGCTTCATCTCCAGTGCTGCTATCAACCTCTAACCCCCCAAAGTCCTGATATACTCCACTCATTATGGACTGGTCAACCAACCCATGAAATAACTCCTTACCAGAACACCTCAACTTTCTGGATAAACTGTATATGTTCACTCGGCACCTTCTGTGTTTCCATCAGGCTACACATGGCATCATTGAAGTGTTTGACAGCAGTGCAAAGAATTGCATGTGTATTATAGGCTTTGTTTGGTTTAGTAAGTGTTGAGCACTGTTCAATTCTCTCCCCCTCAATCGCCGACTTATGATACACCCCTATGTTATGCACTTGAACTTTTGTCAACTATAACCGGCTGTGCCTTTTTTTTTTTAGTTGTGTAAATTGTTTATATATATTTCTTGCATTACGGGGAACAGTTAGGAAGAGATACTTCTTTTGATAGCATTTTAAGCCCCTTTCCCCCAAACATATATTCCAGCAATATTTGTATTTAGTGCTTTTTAAACGTATAATGAAATATGGCCTTATATTTTCTACATTGGGAACACAAAAAAATAAAAATAAATCTTATCTTTGAATACTTTATCTCGGATTTCCTTACCCAATGCTCAAACATTACAGTGGGGTTTATTCACTAAAAGTTTTATTACTTGTACTTCATCATCCATTAATAAAGAAATCTCAGTAATATATGCTCTTCTTGCAGCAGAAGTTCACCAGTCAGCCAGTTTAAACCATAACTACATTTATTGGATTGCCCCTATATGTTAAGTCTTAGACTATGCTCATTGAGCAGGTCCTGTCTCAAAAAAGATAACATGACTCACAAAAAAACCCCCAAAATATTTATTCACAGTTCACTAGGTACACAATGTATCCATTTATTTATTTAAAAAATCCTACCTAAACCTAATTCCCCAATATACATTAAAATGACATATAAAACGATTAAACTCATAGGGTCAGGTAAAAATAAAAAGTAAGCCTTTGCTCACTATTGCTAGCCATTTTCTGTCTCTCGTCAGCTCATGAGACATTTAGCTGTATCCATCCATGTGATTGTAGTAGAAAGTGCGGGGGAGCTGCTGAAGGCTGCAGTCCGCTTCATGGGTGACCCCGCAATCACGGCGACGTGGGACCGTTTTATCAATGACCGACCTACCTGGTATCTTATTGATCGCGAAGAGTTTCATTGAAACATTTTAAAAAGCCACGCTGCAAATTATTGATCCTATGGATACCTGGACAGCAGATCCATCCCCCTCAACAACCCAGTGCCATCTAATGCTTACCTGTTGCAATGTTAACCAATGCTTAAAACTCAATCTTTAGACACAAAAATAATCACTATCCTCTGCATGGGCTTTAGTGTTAGAAAATCATGACTACATTTTTAAGAACCACGGACTTGTTAACAAAGTGTGCTTCCAAAGATCTCAAGTGCCAAGATTCCCAGTCCATAAAAGTTGTAACGGAACAGTGAGAATGGTAAACTGTGTCGTAAAAGTAGATAACGTATTATATGCTAGTGTGGAGGAGGGCTGAACACCAACGGGACGCAGTCACAAGGTGATCGGACATCATAGCCCAACATAAGCTACAGACATTTCCGTTGGGCAACTGGGTACTGATGCTGCGATCTCACTAAACCCAGATTTGCCCTGGAAACCTGTGATTTAAGAGCGCTATACCAACAGGGGAGGATGTATTTTTGAGCGAGTACAGTGGAACACCCACCTAATGGTCCAAGGGACAAATTGGTCTGTTACTCTCAGTAAAATTTGATAAGAATTCAGCCCAGTGTCAGCGCCAAACTGCCAGCAACATGCACTCAGTTTCAAATCCATTTTATTTTTGCTCCGGAGATTATAAAACACCTTAGAAATCAGCACCAGAATGGTAAAAACACAGGGAAAACAAATTTTAAACATCTGTTTCTGAGCTGCACATGATAAGGTGTGTGTGCATGTGGGGGGGAAAAGTCTCACAACATAGAAGTATCTGTTCTCATGAGAAACTTCAAAACAAGACTGCTGATATTTCACATAATATTTATACTTCAAAAAGTACAATATTAATACAGGTTTGTCAGTTTATAATAAAACACCATTTCTGTTAGGTCTATGGATCCATTCATTCTTAAATTAACCCATACAATATCAGAAAAAGTAGTGGTCCAAATATTCTCTGCTATTTAACATGAACCTGTCATTTCTAACAAAAAAAAAAGAAAAAGAAAAAAATAATCCCAATGTAATATATCTGTTATATTAAAGAAACAAACCCACATGTTTCACAAACACTATTCACAAATAAAGTTAAAAATGAAATAAAAAAAAATATAGAAAAAATTAACAAGAGGTCACGTAATACTGTTAAATAGACTACAGAAATGGGAAGACCCTGAACGTTTTTACAGTGAATGGTAGAGTCATGAAAACCCAATGACAATCATTCAGGATGCACCACTTCAAAGATTAACATGACCACTTAAAAACAGAACAGAGATTTTACAATCTTTTTCTGGTTAAAAACCCAAAACTAAACTAGGTGAGCTCAAATACTTCAGAAATAACTTCTGTTGCCACCAGCAAGTTTACTTTCATTAACATCTCGGCTTCATCACCAACGGCAGCTGGAAAAACGCCGCACACCGACGCTTATGTCACAGAAATGCTGAAGCAACAGATTTACTTTCAAGACATAGGAAAAGAAAATTTTAAAAAAAAATGTTTATTATAGATCCGTCTTACATAAAATGGAGGGAATACAGTAAAAGTAATCGTTTTGTGCTAGGCGGACTTTCACTTTTCCCTCGAAAGTACGTGAAAATAAAGATGACCTCAAAAGTTTACCTTTTGAATGAGCGCTGCATTATCTGTTTATAAAAGGGCTCATTCCATAACTTTATTATGTCGAAAGGAAACTAAGTACAAAAGGGGAACTTTTTGGCCAATAAAAATGCAGCCACTTAGCTATTTTACTCTTCACGAAGGAGGAAAGGAAAAATGTTTGTATTATTGCATATTCACTGGAATGCTTATAGGTTACATCAGGTTAATGCTGGCCCGGTGTTACTATGTGCTATTCACACTGGAGTGAAGACCTTTAGAGAATTCATTACTACTGCCTTTTCGTATAGCAGTCTAAGATTGCAATTGAAAAGCAATCGTGGACTACAAGCCCCATGATGCCCTGCCAGTGACTGTCACGGCTACAGCAGCTGAATGCCAAGAGCTGCCTATAGGAGACTGGGATTTCATAAGCTCATAGCATACAGCCGAGCGAGAGAAGCCCAACCAATGCCAACTTTGGAAGATCCAAGAACAGTGTTGGAAACCGGAGCGGCTTTTCACTGCTTTGATCTTGTAGAAGTTGTCATCACCGTGGTTATTCAGGTTAACGTGAAATGTGCATTTTAAGACGCTTAACGTGGGTATTCGCTTAGCTTTACATAATATTGATATAAACCATCAGACTTTATAAACATGTTTCATTCAAGTAATTAAGATTAGTTATCAATTCTTGTGTCACTATCCTATTCCCTCAATGAAGAAAAAAAATGGAGGAAACTGGTCGTTTTTTGAAATTATATTAGTAATAAGAACAAGGATGTAAATATCCTTGAAAGACACACCGGTCTCACATGAGTGTGTACTTGTATAATCAAGTGAGCTTTAATTTAAGTGCCATTGGCACTTTGTGGTTCCAGGCATCATCGGAGCTTCTAATAAATTGTCAGTAGGGAAGTTGTTATATCTGCGACTTGGAAAGCACTTTGCTGGTGACCTGGAAAAATTAAATATATTTTTGCTGGTTGGATAACTGAATTATATTTTTTTTTCTAAGCTTAACACGGGCCAATTATCCTCAAACTAACCGAGTGCATTCCCCTTGGTCCGCAAAACTATGAAGGCCAAGCAATACAACAGAAACATCCAAACATGGCAATAAAATGTTGTGGAAAAGATAAAAAAAAGAAAAAATAAAACCGTCTGGGAGAACAAAAAGGAAAAACAAAAAACACAATGCATTCACAGATTATAAAGCCACCGCAACTTCTTCAGGCATTTGACTGTTATGGTAAATATTCAGACAGTAGTCATTTAGCAGCAACGATTCCGCAATAAATAACGCATTATGTCTCAGTCCCGCATGAGAACTGCAGCTACAGTCACACCGACAGCCGTAACCTACCAGCTAAAACAGCAGTTGAGACCTTAAGAACAATCTGTACAGTATTTGTCACACTGTGACAACAAATATTAAAAAAAAAAATCTGCAGGCCTGAAATAAACAACTCCGCTGGTAGGTAGACATGAGTCCAGGAGTCCACCAGAAGTGATCATTTTCCACCAAAGTATCTGATATTGGTACAAAAACCACAAGATAGGAATAAAATCTTAGAAGAGCATGCTTTGTCTTCTGTTCTTTCCATGTCCTGAGAAGAAAAAGAAACAACATATATGTTAGGAAGCTGAAGCAGCAAACATTCCCTGGTGGTTATAATTGTTATAGGACATTCTAGACATTATTTACAACACATGCATATGATAGCTGAGTGGTCTTTTAAATTTTACCTGGTGCCCCCCCCCCCCATAGGGGGTATCGGCATAATTCCCCATATGCATTTTTCCCCTTTCCCCACCATTTGCGATTAAGGAGAAAGAGCGTAAAATAAGACACCCATATACAGTACATATCACTTAAGAAGCCGTGATCACCAGCAACACAGATTTACCATGTGAATAAGCCAAATATTGACTGCCAGAGAATGAACACTTACATTGTTGATGATAAAAAATTAAATACATTGAGTAAAACATTTCAATATTAAAGATAAACAGATATTTCAAAGGATATAAAGAGTTGCCAAACACAATGCCTGTCTGTATTGTTCAAATGCAGATCACGTACCTGTCTCTGAATAGGAGGAATTTCGAAAACCAGGATCTTTTTGTAATTGGATATCCATAAGACTGAATATAGATATATCTACAAAAAGAAATAAATATATAAATATATATTAACAAAAATGGTAACTTAATTGGCAGCTACATAGAAGACATGTTAGCTGAAAACATTCATGCGCCTTGGTCTTACTTTCTGGCAAGCTGTGTATTTTTGTGCCAAGACTTCGGAAGTAAGCATGTTTCATGGCATCTTCTGCAGAAATCCTCTTTTTAGATTCGTACTGCAAATTACGAAAAAAAAGTTAAACCCTTTGAATTGTGATGTGCTTTTTCTTCCATGTGCTGCCAAAACAAACCACAATACAGCTACACATCTGACCCAGGCAGTCCTCGCAATACACTGCATCTTGCATATTATACTATAGAGTGGAAACTAGCCAACAACTTGGAATAAAGGCTGTTGGAACATTAAGATTGGGAAACTGCAGACTTACAAGACAATGCAATCTGGATGTCATGAGGATCAGTATTATTAGTAAGTCCTGAACACAAAACAAGCCAAGGCTTAAGGGCCAGATAAACGGTGCGGTTTCACAGGAGAGAGAAGGTAATAAGGGGAACATAAACTAAGCCACATGGATTATATTTGCACAGGAACAGATTCCGGCCCTCCTATTGAACTAAAATTATTATGAGCCACAGCTGGAATCTTGTTGGCCACGAGATCGCTTAGCATCTTGGACAGGGCAGTAGAGCAACAACTGAAAAAGTATAGGCTACCATGACACTATTACATTTAAAGCGGCCTCCAAGCCGTCTGACTCCATTGACAGTCGCTTCACACTGCGCAGATGTGAGCTGGTTTGTGTTCACTGCATAAACATTACAAATTACAAATTCATCTTGCCTCCTTCTGCATGTATGTCTTAATATGTTTTAGGCTGTTAATGCTGTATCCTCTCATTCTAATAGCCCCGCAGAATCTGCTGCTGCTCTATGGATGTAATCTCTTACCTGAAGAAACTTTGTTAATAGCTCGATCCCTTCAGAGTCTAACCTAAAAGAAATAGGAGCGATTAGATTTCATAGCCGCAACCCGCCCCTATAACTTAACACATTTTGCTTCAGTGTAAAAAGAGATCTCAAAAATATCGGTCCCAAAATAGTAATATATGTACATTACGCAGTGCGACCGCAGCACAACATGCTTATCCAGAAAAAGAGAACGTAATTCATATTTTGAATCAAATTAAACACAGATGGTGGGGCTGGTGCTAGTGGCCCGCGGGGGCCTTCTTTACACCAATGCCTCTACTATCACGAGGTCTCTCAGATACCGGCTATACCCCCCTGATGGCAGCCCTACAAATACTTGGTAAAATCTGCCCCCCCTGCATTGTTTCCTTTAATCCGACAATCGCGATTAATAAATCATTGATACAAAGCGGCTTAAATATGCTCTGAATGACTTAATATTGCGGATTTATTATTTCTCACAAAAATATTTTGCGTTTAATTTGAAGAAATCCTATCAATGCAGCTCCTGTTTTGCCAGAGGTATCATGCTTTCCAATTGAAGTAACTAATAGCCGTGTTTGCAGAGAGTAAGGTAAACACAGCAAGCGCAGCGGCACAGTGAGGACCTCAAGCATGCACACGCCATTAACATGCTTAACTCATCACGTAGGCCTGCCGATTTGTTACTGGGCAAGTTTGCATATGATAAAACATACGCAAGAGCTTCCAGTAATTTGCTTAACATATCATTAATAGGGTATTTAAATGGTGGTTTCCGCCATTTAACAGCCTCAAGACTATGCTTACTGGGGAAACGACACTCAAACATAGTAACACTTAACAGCGTCAACATCCTAAACACTAAAGTCTACCCAACATACTAAACACTAAATTCTTCCCATGGAGAAACTCCGTACGCCACTGCAAAAAGCACAGGCGCTTGATGTGCATCGATGATTTATCCCCTTGTCTGTGGGTAGACACGCTAGGGTGCCGGGACATGCAGAAAAGAGGTGTCTGGCAGCAAAATATAGCGAGGGTTACATATAAGGTGCGATTTTAGTGCAAAGAGTGAAAAGGAGCAATCCGTAAAATACTTCTGATGGAGATACTCTTCACTATGGGGACAGGGCCACTGTTTGAACAATGTCAAATTTCTTTAGGTAACGTGTATGAATGTCAAGTTTCATTCTTATTTGACCGCGTATACATAAAGATGTATACAACCTACTGACAGACAAGGCCAGATTTAGCAATACTCCCAGCTGCATAAAGGAAATGGTCTTAAATAACCCAGCCATGTAGCACAGGCGGCAGAGGTTTCACGGTGACACACGTGAACTGAAAAAGGCTGTTTTGTTACCAGAGCATAACTTCATGTGTTACGAGACGCTCAGAGTAGCAGAGCAATGCTGTTAACGTACATACATAAAGTCCAGCAGATCACATAGAATCTACAAATGGGCCAATGTGTCACACATAAGACCGGTTTCTTTACTGGGCAATACAGCACAGCAGAACCCTGTCCTTCAGAGGGGACTCCATACCTGGGTGCGTGATTGATCAGAGGCTGAGGCTTGTATTTGGGAAAATTGTAGTTTCGGAATTCATCATTTGACAAAATGCCCGGCCATGTTTCCTCAGTTGCAGTGCCTAAATGAGACAAATAGGGAATATTGAACCAAGTTCTCTTTCCAATAGGGTAGTGGAGGTGGTAAGACGTGTTTAGAGCTGAAGTTGCCCACCTGCACTGTATAAAGCAGCTTATATTACCCATGTGGATGCAAAAAGACTCTGCACAGCTGGGGGAGGCGATGTGTATATAATCAGCAGCAAGATAACAGATAGTGGCTGCTTATATCCTAAGGTCTGAGAGAGTAAGTCCTAGGTCAGCTGAGACCTTAAGCTTGTTTACTACTTGATCAAGTTCCTGCCCAGACTGAAAGGTGTTATCATTAAAGGACTGAAGCCACCACATTGCACATCAAAACGCCTGTATGATATGACAGGCTAGACCACTAATAGTATGGACAAGGCTGTAGCAGGGTTCAATCCTGAATACATAGCTATATGTCTACCTCTTATGTATAAAACACGCAACAGCTTGTTTCTGTACCTGTGTGTCATTAGCTGGGTTCTGGCAGACTAAGTATTGGTGCAGACGTGAAGCTCATGTAACAAGTGTCGTGCCCTGCATGGGGAGAAGGCGCAACTGCAGAGGTAACCAACCTGTAAATCCCGATCACATCTACACTATTTACCTAGGAGTCTGAATATTAAATGAAGCTCATCTTCCACCGTGGACCCGGGAAACAAAGGTCTTCCTGAAGCCATTTCAAAAAATATACAGCCAACACCCCTATTGGAGAGAGACAAAAACATGTTAACTCATAGGAGTTGTGCTTTGACATTACAATACCCTAAAGAATGTAAGCATTATGACAACCCAAATATTAGGAATTTCCTGGAGGAAATTCGTAATATTTCATTGGTTTGCTAACCAAGAATCAATTTTTTTAACCAATAATATTACTTAGCTCGATAAACAAAGTAGCTGCTGCAGAAAAATGTATGCCATGTTGCTACCACTAGATGGCAGCGTAGTATCGTGTGCCCGTATTTCACACGCTTACAGCTCATTGGAAACACATTTTCACATCTACAGTACTCACCATATAGTAATATTCTAGGAATCCCATTTTTTACTAACATATCGGAGGAGCGCTAGGTACAAAAAAAATACACATACAAGTTAAATATGAACTATTTACCACATATCAATTTGCGTTGAGTATTCAGAAGAGCCCAGGAGGACATCTGGAGGCCTGTACCATAGCGTTACGACCTCATTCGAGTAGGTTTTTGTGGGAACGGACTTTGCTCTGGCCAAGCCTGAAAGGGAAAAGTAAACAGATTAACATACTATATATAATTAAACAACGCAAAATGGCTCTTGAAGTAGGAGTGGAGATCCAGGAGCACGTGTTGCATATTCAAAATGGAAATCTTTGCTTTGATACAGGCGAGTATTAAACAGTGCAACTACCAACATGAAAAACGGACAGTAATTCCAGAATCGTACTGCGCCATGGAACAGCTATGCCATGCACACATACTTTATCTTGATTTCAGATGATGCCACAATACCTCAATGAGGTCATGGTCTGGACATTTACTAGGCCAAATTTCTGCTTCCTAAACTGTCGAATACGCTCATAATCTCCTTGAAGAAATTAATACAAACATTTAGATGTTTAGATTTAGATTTTTTAGGTGTTTCTGTCATTGATTGTAAGCTGTCCATTTTCTGATGCAGCAACATATCCACAAACAAGGACACAACTGCTGCAATGGGTTTTTTTTTTTGTTTTAACATGGCAGGCAGTATTTACTTTATGGCAAACAAAACACGAGTATGTTACTCAAATGTTCCACTTCTGTACCCATCGAGCATCGTTCTAGGATGCTTGAGGAACATCCAGGTGTTTTTTGGCAAACTTATGTTCTTAGAGAGCAACGGTTTAACCGGGCTCCTCCACCATGAACCACGTTTGCCCGTTGCCCCGTCGACGGTGGGCACTGACTTTGGCGGAGGAGAGAGAGGACGCAGACATTCAGGGCAATAATAATTACATATATGAAGGCTGCATGTTTGATTAACCAGCACGTCAAACCAGAGTCATCCTGTTCTATCATATTGCCTAAACATTGCTACGGCCCACATTTGCAACAAAGCAGAAAGGCTACTGTAGATGTTCGAATAATTTAGAGTACTGTGTGATCCTGTAAAGCAAAGGGCACATTTACAGTTATTTTACGGTGTAATTTGAGTCCACTCAACTGAAAGGAATTAGCGGAAAGGACAATGCAAGATACAACATACTTCATTCCAGCAAATCACACTCAACGTCTGTCATTAGTATTATGTAACTGCAGCAATTTCAAGCTGTCTGTGTCAAGCCCAATCACCTGTGATAATATCTATAGTTACAGTCCGTTTCATCGTAATCTAAGCACCCTCACGCACTGTTGTGCATTAAAAATGTTTGTCCAAGGGCTTACTTTCCACATCTCGGATGATCCCAGATTAGAAGCAGATGACTGTCAAGATGAGTAAAGCCAAGAACTGTACAGAAGATATTTTTAACTTATTGTGGTTAGCCCCAATATTAAAAGATGAAGTACAAAAATGTATCAAATACTGGGCTACAAATGGGGGGGGAGGTTGTCTATGTGCTGCAGTCTGTTAACTAGAGTCAGAACTTCCTCTAATCAGTCAATCAACATTGAAAAAGAAAATCTATTCTTCCAAATGTTACAGAATAGAAGTAATACCAGCACAGATGGAGTGAAAGGGAAGAGGCGATATCTGCCGCTAGTTTATCTGCCTTCGTGCAATTAGAAGTCAAACATATCTCTTGCAACTAAAAAACAATGTACACCAGCTTTAACCTCTCTTGCCTATAGATGTATTAAAATATAAGACATAGTGCCCAATGAACTGAAATGCGAGTCCCCCATACATACCAAAATCAGCTAGTTTCAATTCCCCTTTCTCATTGATGAGCAGATTTTGTGGCTTCAAGTCCCTGTGAAGTACTTTTCGCTTGTGACAGTATGCCAGGCCCCGCAGAATCTGATACAAAAATATCTAAAACAGAACACAGGAAAATGATACGAAATAAAGAAAAAAAAATGTCTCAACATGTACAAACAAAACAAAAATGTGCTCCAACTGTGGAGGCATTAATGCATGGGGCAGTTAATAAGCGAAGGGAAAATGGTAATTATTATCAAAAAGGTTTTCTCAGGGCATTCAAAGGGGTCAGTGCTGCCCAACACGTATGTTATACCACGTTTCAAATCCACCAACGCTTTGACCAATACCCTTTTCATTTTTTTAAATGATTGACAAATTGGAATACTCCCCTGCATGAAACATTATAGAAGGCTAAATAGCGGGAGACCCCAAAAAATACACCACTTTATAAAGCAAGGGCACTTGGGCAAACATTTGCACTTTGATGCACGAGACAGCTCAGTGTCCGCTTTACATTTTAGGCAGAATTTCCCCACATTTTTGCTTCTTTCCTCTTGCCCCCAGGGCTCCTAAGCGAGCAGATGACATGTTCAACTGAACATACCTGCCGGCTAGCCAAAGCACGCAAGTAGTATACTTACTACGAGCCAACTCCAGCTCTGGATTCTGCGAGAGTTCCAGGGGGTCCAAAGAGACCACCCCTCACATGCACACAGAAAGCACTGCCACTGGCTGAAAATCAGGAGGCACGTACCTTTACATTGTGTATACTCATGATATTCCCACAGTCATCCATATACTGCTTTAAATCTTTATCCTTGGGGAAACAAACACAAATACAGAACACTGATGAGTACACAAGCTTCTGTAGGAATATTTTAACCACGCTGGCTATTAAATATTTGATTTAACTGCAAAATACAATGTGGGCTGCAGCTCTTGTTGAGGATGATGGGAGTTTCAGGAGTGTGAAGTGATACTAAAGGTCTGTTATCAGCATGTATCCCACAATATACTTCACAACCATCTAAGCCCTGACCAGGGGTACTTCAGGTTTTGAAGGAATACCAATAACTAAGAAAAAGAAAAAAAAAAGTGCAGTACAGTGTTTCAGCGATTTCAGTTTGTGCAAATGGATGCTCTTACGATCGTCACCTTGGTGGGTCCATTTGCTAATAGTAAGGGGGAATCTGAATTTATTATGCAACCAAATAAAAACAAAAATGAGCGTGAGGACGAAGAAAAGATTTATGCAGAGTGAAATTCTCACTGATCTCATCTCACTGTGAGCTTATCGGGCGATACAAGTGTCAAGTGCTGGGATTTTGTCAAATTAACGGCTTTTTGCCTGTTAATTAACAATTAATCCAAGCATTACATGTTAACGTGGACTTGCTAGCGGGGTGAAACATTCTGAAAAAGACAGCCTCCTCCCCAGCAACAGCCAATTCTCTTTACATAATCCACCTGGGTATGGGAAGTGTGTCAAAGCCACCGGTCTGTCAGGTTAGTCGATTCTGTCCCCCCACTATAAATAATTTATACTATAAACAATTTAATGCCTTGTTTATGTAAGACGCTTGCCAATCGCAGCAGAAAAGACTTGTTTGAAGATGAATACGAAGACAAGCAGCATTCATAACCAATCACTAAACTAGGAAAAAGGCAATGAATTGTTGTAAGATTGTATTATCCATCACTGCAGTCTTCAGGTACATACCAGATATTCAAACACCAGCGTCAGCGACTTGTCTGTGTGTACAATGTCATGCAAAGTGACAATGTTTGCATGCTTCAGGTCCTTTAATAGCGATACTGCAGAAAAGCAGATAAGACAAATTAATCTCCGACATAGGCTTTCACCGCACACTTATCACATTACACATTCACACTTCCTTTTGTTAAGCACCTAATCCAGCTTTATCTTCCCACAGAGGGGGGATTTGGAAGCGGGGAGGCAGATGCTCCACGCAGACCACTGCTGAAGCATGAAACCATGGCCTGGTATATAAACGTCAACTGTGAAACAGACTACAGCAGTCATATCTGCAAACCAGTGAGTGTGAGAGTTCCTTTTAATATTTAGTTACATGAACCGTTTTCACCTGATTTTAAACATAATTCAATTTACCACGTAAAATACTGCGATCGCTTTCAGATCCATGAAACCTATTCCTCCTGCTGTCCTTCTAAAAAGAGCCATCGATAAGCATGTCAAGTACAAGGTTGTGTGACACACGTGAAGGGTTACCTTCTCTAATAGCTGTGCACGGGGCTCCTTCTTCATGCTCCAAACGGATTTCTTTCAGCGCTACAAGGTTCTCCGTTAATTTACTTCTTCCTTTAAACACCGTAGCATAAGTGCCCTGTAAAAAAAAAAACCACATTCACACCGCTTAGTGTATAAACACGGTAGATCCCACAAAATGAATAGCAGCCGCTGTATAGGGTTCTCCTACACTCCTACGACCTGTACATTGTATGAGTCCATCACAATTTTGTCATGCAAGTACTGGTTTTACGAAAAAGCGTCTGGGTAAAGAAAATATCTATTTCAATGAAACATTTACAGCACAAACGGAATATAGAATGGAAAATACTCACCTCTCCAAGCTTTTCCAACTTGACGTACGTTTCCATTTTCCCAAAGCCAATTTCTGACTGTATGGGAAAAGAAAATAGCGCAAGTTACATGGCAGTATAGATATTACAGCAGTGTCTCCCTCCAAGTTGCTTGGCCCGAAATATGTTTCAAAAGACTAGTAATTGGCTTTTGATATGACAGAGTAACAAAATATCATTTCGTGGACTCTTGGTAACACAGATTCTTCATCAAAAAAAGTCTCCCAAACAAGTTCATATTCCATCCAAATTCCCTAGACCAAGTATATTAGGGATGTGAATTCTTGCTCTGCATATACTATTCTTGTAACAGTAATGGCATTATATATATATATATATATACACACACACACACACACACACATACATATATGCTTTATAAGGAAGTTAATGTTTTAAGTGTGTTCTTCCTAAAATCCTGTTACAATGAGGGTTATACTGGGCCATTGGGGTGAATGCTGATTAGTTATGGCATTTGTGATGTAGGCCAACCTGGTTCATTTTACCAGGTTGGCCTAGACAGACCATAAGGTAGGTACGGGCTACCAGTTACAGCCCGCTAGCAATAACCAATCATAATGATCTAACAGAAGAACATTAATATAGGCCACTTTCCCCATTAGAGTTGGCAGGTACAGGTGGAGGCAGGTACCTCCAGACAGGGGACAGGGCTGATGACACGTTATTCAATGGGAAAGGACACCTAACATCAAGTGTGCCTAGTCCTTAAACTACATTAGCAAACAGCCCACTTCACAAGCCACTTGTAAAACCCTGGTAGCATGAAAGACATCTTTACACGCTAATGACATAAGAGCATAGAATGAGGTAATGAAGCATGTCGATTAATATGCTGACAATGCATTACAGATAAAGTAGCACACATTCGAGGGGTTTGATACCTTTTCACCCCAAAACGCAAACACACCCAGCTAAACATGGGATCACGCCATTAATTTCATTTAGCTGCAACAAATATCTATGTTACATACATCTATTGAGAATTATGAACCAACACTTCCAGCAAGAAATAGCAACAAACTGACATTAGAATTCTAGATAGCAATTTGTTGTTTTTTTCTGGAAGGTTCCGCCAATCCCTATATGTTCTCACCAATGATGCCCTTCTCGATCTCCTGCTCATGGGTTGATCAAATGGAGGGCTGTTGATTTGTAGCTTTTCTAAATATCCATCTGGTATCCTAATGTCTGCTGGAAGTGACAGCCGTTTATTCAAGTCCTAGAGAAAAAACAAACATTCACATAGATTGGCATTATGAAACATTAGATTTATGGTGGATACTGTATTTTTTTCCAAATCAGACACAATAAAGTACTTTGTACTCCAAACATGCATTCTTTAAAATGTAAAAGAATTCAAATAAAACAAAAAGCATTTGCAAAGTGGATGGGTCCGCTAAGCACCCCTATGCATTTAAGTGCATATGACGGATGGAGTGTCCCTTTAAACTCATGGCTGAAATGGCTGGGCTCTGATTTCTTCGCACAATAATCCGCGCCCGCAGATGGAAAGCAGAGATGCTCTTTTCCACGTGCAGACCTTGGAGAAAGCCTAAGCTGTGTATTAAAGCGCACAAAATACTTTGATACAGATCTTGAATTAGCCTGGCATCTGCTGCACCCGTTCAATCCGCTACATATAAACCTCTAGCAGAGACATCTACTGTGCCAGGTGTTACAAGCATTACGCGGGCACACAGACGATAGAACACATTCTACAACAAAATAGAAAATGCATGCAATAAGTGATGATTGGAGTGACATTTATTTAGTATTCTACTGTATTACACCACTGATTGCATGCAGATTTCCTCTATGGCGGATTGGGGAGGGGAGATGTATTTTCTCCATACTCACACCGGCACCCCAGTTAACCTGCACGACCCCTCCATCACCCTTAATTGGGGATCACGATTTCCCAGCACTGCGCTTGTACATGGCAGAGAGCTGCAGGGGGTATGTTAAACATTCAGATGTATGTTTCACATGTCACAACGCATCCGGGGATATCCGAAACAGAGGGAACCGTTGTTCTCCCAGGCAGGAGAATGCCGACTCAAATACACATTTAATGGTCAATAGGCTGAATAATACCGATTTATACGCTAACACGAGTTCTATGCCATCCGCTCCAATCACAGGCTTCTCCAATATGTATGCACATCGAGCGGACAATTTGTCAGCCGCAAGGACTTTAAACGACTCCCTATAATACTGAGGATCCCTATAGGAAATATTAACTGTCCCTGCGCTGAACATTACACATATACCCACAACACGTAATATGGATTATTAGAAACCCTTGATGTTCTGAAGAGGTTTTAGGTATGTGGCTGCCGCGACCTAATGTTTATTCAATAATTGTTTAAAGATAAGGCAGCTGAGAGAAAAAAACCCTGAACCTTAGCTTCTTCTGGCAGCACCGTATTATAGGAAGACGAGCATGAAATAGATCTTCATTGTTATGAAATATGAGCAAAGACAAAATGAGATCATGACCCAATTAGAGAAGCACTTGAAAGACGAACGATGTTCCAGCAGGGAGCGGTGTTTTTCCAAGGAGGCATTGCACAGCCCGAGACAGGAATCACCCAATCATTATATATACACACACAGACACACAGACACACAGACACATATACATACACAGACACAGACAGACAGACAGACACATATACATACACAGACACACACAGACAGACAGACAGACACACAGACACAGCTTAACCGTGCATCGTTGGCACTGCAAAGGCCGTTTCATTAAGGTCGTCTTTGCTGCATTAGCGATTCTCAGCTATACATCAGGGAGTTTTTACACACCACTATAGCTAATAAGGTATGCGATATATACGACGCCATTCAGTTGGAACAGAGGGGTTACTAAACAAATGATCAAAAGACCCAAACTTTCACCTCTAGGGCGGGGGTAGAAAGAGTACGTAGCTGAGCGTGGGTTTACTCTGTTCTGGTGTAAACGGATAGCCCACACCTCTAAACAGCTCTATAATGCGCAGCCTGAAAACCCGCTGTAAATCAAACGCACAAAACCCGTCTGCGTTTTAAATAAAACTAAGGATCTTTAAATATTTGTCCCTTACAGACGCAGGTTCCCCAAACATTAAGTGAAAAATGTATACAGTTCCTTCAAATGTTTATCGTAGGGTCTCCCAATTGTTTGAACACAAAACCCCAAAACAGCCCACTGAACCGTCCCCCAGTAGAATAACTCATCCTCCTAAAGAAAATCAGACATACTGTAAAGAAATGAATACCTTAGACTCGACGCATGCAAACTATTTCAATGTATATATGAAAACGGCAAATACAGAAAGATATGTAAGGAGATATGTAGTTTAACCCGGGGGCGCTGGCACACATTTTCACCCCTGGGAGCCAGGCCAATTTGTGTAGGTGACAGTACATGATAGATTACAGGGGAGGCACACGGTTAAATCCCATAATTGGGCTAATTAAAAATATTTAAACAAGTATATTCTGAGAAGATAGTGCAAGTTTGAAAAAAACTTTCCCAATGATACACACTTTTTTAATCTATACATTTTAACCTGTAAGCACCATTATTTGGAATTATTTAGGTAAGAAAAATGGGTCTTTTCTGGCTGTAAACACTAAGAAACTTAAAATGACTAACGCTCCATTACTAAACAAGGTATATCGGATGACACATAAGCAACCGGAGAATTATTAGGGATCTTTCAGAATCTGACACACAGCAAGCCGAGTTAAGCCGTGCACATAAAGCATTTCCAATACATTATCTCAACATTCACGGTTCATAAAGAACTAAGCCAAGCAACCATTTGACGTGGGAATAAATCCAGTGTCATCGACAATGGGAGATCCTCATTAATTCATATAAAAAGGGAGAATTGCACTAATTAACCTCTTCTAAAAGCTGCTGGAATGGAGAGAGATGTATTCACAAGTGCAGAAGTCACAAACACCAGGACATCATTGTGCTACTAATATTCTCCCTCATATATACACACACACACACACACACACACACACATATATATATACACATTTAGTTCAGGCAGCTGAATCCCAAACAATACATTGACACCAGGACCAGAGACCAGGAGTATTACAATTCTCCATACATCAAACAGCGTTTTACCAGCTCAAATTTGACAGCCCCTTCCCTGTATCTACTGTGTGAACACTTCTTGCACATGCTCGGAAGAACTCCCATTTTACTTTAGAGATTTTGTGCACTCCATGGACACCGACGTTTTACTAACATACATGCTACAAGGTGCTGCTGCTACTCCCATTCTTTCCGATTGGGGCTCGCTGCCATTGGCTGTAACTTGAGTGCTACCGAGCATGTGCAGGAAGTATGCTTCCTTCTTACACTTCCTGCTTTCCGTAGAGGCAAATGAGTTAAACGAAATAGAAGTCTCGATTTCCGGCTCATTCATGTACAGTAAAAAAAATAAGCGTAAATATACTGTTAGAAATGCACGCTACCTCCATTGAAATCCGCCGATGCATTCGATTCCGTAGGCATACACCTGTTGGTGACTGAACTTCGTCCGATGAGGTCCCAGATGCTTGGTCACTTTCACCATCTGATCCCATTTTAAGGTTTTCGTGTACTATATCTGAAACAGAAGCATTACTAAAATTATCTATGCCAAATTACAGCAACTGATACATTTACCAGTCCAGAAAGGGCCAACAAGATACCACCTACTCCCCTTGAACACTTGTTTGACAAAATGGCCTGGTCCTCTTCCACTCAGTTAATTTAAAAAAAAAAATGTTTTTTGCAACTTGCCCATTTCGGCTACAACACAGTAAGTATAGTTAAAAGTCATTTTCATGACATAAGCCGCTTGGCCTGATTCCTGCTGATTTGGCCTGGATGCCATCCGCATAGGAGAGTCATACTTGGGTGAACCCTGAAACTAGCCAAGAGATGGGCACATTTGTAGACAGCATATACAGGTCAAATACATAAACAGGGCATCCACTTTTTTTCAAGGGGAGCATGTGTGTGATGTGAACTAAAGTTTTGTAGTTAAGAGGCACCAAACGTCTAATACATGCGCAGATAAATGCATTTACTGGAATAATGTTTCTATCAGCGCATGTGGGTCTATCAGCGCATGTGGGTCTATGTACACAATGCATTCTGTTATTACACAATGCACACACTCTGAATTGTGCCAAAGGCAGCCCACTCTCTATGCCACGCACGCTGTGAGCTTTTAACTTGCATAATTGATATAGATGTGAGCACAATGCATAGAGCATTTCCGTTAAGTGGCCCGTTATCCTGTTTGCATGACTGAGGCGCTTCACACAGAAATGCCGTAGACAATAGTTAATAAAACCACACAAAAGAAATCCAAAAGCAGTTTTCCTATGTATCTGTGATTTAAAGTCATAATCTAACTGATGTTTTAGCTACGTCCAGGATCTCCTCCAGCACGGGTGACCCTGTCAATAACTAAGTAATTGATCACACGTGAAGATCCTGGAAGCTGCTGGAGTTGGAAACCTATGCTCCACAGGTGTCATTTTAAAACAGGTTTATCCAGCTCAGGTCTTCCCAGTAAACACAATGTGCAATCACTGAAAGGTTAGAGAGAACGCAGATAGTGCCGTCACACTGAATGTAGGTTAACGCAGACACAAGCGCACAGCCGTTATCACGCATTGGCCGTCCACAGAAACCTGGGGTGGATTTTTATGGACTTCGTTTCGCTCTCTTTCCTCTCTGACACAAGATCAAAGTGTGAAAGTAAAAGAGGGAGGATTTTAACAACGCAGCCTCTGCCCTCTCTCTTCGGACTGAAGGACCAGGGGAGAGGCTGTCCCTGTGCCGCTGAACGTGACTACAGCCTTCGGCGGAAGCACCTGGATAAGGCAGACACCGGGGAGAAGCGGATAAAGACAGACAGAAAAAAAGATGAAGCTGAGCCGTGGAAAAGGAGACAGGGACATGGAAACGGTCGGCGGAGAAGGAAGGGTGACAGAGTGTGAGAGATCATGCGAGTGACAAGCTGCTAGGCTTAGTCGGCGGTGCTGTGGGTCTGAGGTCTGAATAAAAACACAAAAAAAAAAAGACCTCGATTATAAGGTCGTTTATTCTCAGATTATTTCTGGGGGGGAAAAAAAAACAACTTGTCTTACAAGCAAATAAAGTAGTAAAGGAATTATTTCCCATTGTTCTTCTGGTCATATAGATGCAAAATACCCTCTGATGGTGCACCTATAGGCCCTAAAGAAATCCATCATGTGACTGCTGCTACAAAGAGGAAAGCCACAAACCCTTTCAACAGCTGATAAAGAAAGGCATAGCCATCGCAAAACAGACAATTCATCATTTTCCAGGGATTGTCATATGTACTTTGAGAGACAGTGTTCCATTTTTTGCACAATTTTGGCACTGAAGCTTGAAATTAAACAGCTCATTAGAATAAAAAGACATACGAGGCACTACATTAAGACAAAATCACAGTAGACTTGTTCTCTTAGTGTAATGAGGTACTGAAATGGTATGAATACCACAACAGCAAAAAGACTGTACACAAAAAACACTGCATATGGGGTCTGTTACCTATGATACCATGTGGTGCCAATGTCAAAACAGAGGGAGCTTTCCACTGCAGCTTCTCCTAAAGTTGCTTAAATGATTTTTTAACTTTTGATGTTAAAGTACATAGAATATTGTCCCTGATGCACCGAATATAGAGACGCCTTCCAAAAACCGATGAATGCTTATACACTGCCCAGAAAAAACCTCTCAATGTGTCCGAATGTGCCATCGCTGACACGAACAAAGTCTGCAGTAAGAACAGCCATTTCTTTAAGTTCCGATGTTTTATTTTCCATGTCAAGGTTTCAAGATGGAAAGTGTCAGCTTTGCTTACATCTTTGTATAGAAAGGCATTGTTTAGTCTCATTGGTACAGCAATCCAAGCAGCCGGGCATCAGAGTATGACAAATCTACTGATGTGTACCAGATAATGTTAGCTCAACTGCTTGTATAAACAGTCAATTACTGGCATGTTACTCCCAAAACACACTTAATTAATGTGTCTATGCTAAATGACTAAAAGCATGCAAATGACGCTACTGCAATAAGAGCTTCTCTAATTCAACAAAAATGAAAGAAGTGTTAAGATCGCGGTACCAGAAAAGCTTTGCATCTAAGGATAATTTGAAGCAAGACATGCCAGTAAGATGTTTCAGTCACCAGAAAAAGGGCCACTGTAATAAAGGTTAGAAGAGTCTGCCTCTTTTACATAGGAGAATGTATGGAAGTGTTTTTCCATGGATTCAATTGCCTGGCCTTCACAGTCAGACTTTTTATAGTGCAGCAGTCCAAAAAACAATGTCAAAGGTGGCATAATAGAGATACCTATAAGGTAAACTCACCTGAGAGCACATGACCAAAAGTATTGGGACACCCCTCCTAATTATTGATTCTAGCCATTTCAATCACACCCATTGCTAACAGGTATCAATACGCAACCATCTCCGTAGCCAAACATTGGCAGTAGGATGGGTCATAGCGAAGAGCTCAGGGACTTTAAACGCAGCACAGTCATAAGATGCTGCCTTTGCCAGTTTGTGAAACTTCTGCCCTGCTAGATCTGCTATCATTGTGAAGTGGAAATGTCTAGTAGTAGCAACAACTCAGCCACGAAGCCGTTGATAAACCTTCACAGAGCAGGCCATCGAGTGCTGAAGTGCATAGCGTGTAAAAATAGCTGGGCCTTTGTAGCATCGCTTACTACGGCGTTCCAAAGAACCTCTGAAGTAGCAGTGAAGTGTGTTCTTAGTCAAGCGATTCATCGCTCCAATCGGGAGGTCTGATAGACAACTCCAGGTTTGGCAGATGCCAGAACACCACCTACCTCAATGCGCAGCGCCTACAGTAACATTTGGGGGAGGAGGGCTTTTTTTTCAGGGTTTAAAACTCAATATTAATGCCCATGGTTTTGGAAAGAGATTTATCAAGTTCACATACGCGTGATGATTAAGTGTCTACACACTTTTGTACGTCATTGTACTTTGTGCATAATTGGCAGGACCTAGATGTAAATATCCTGGGACTGCATAAAAGGTAGCGGTGAGTATACGCAGACACTGTTTTGGTCTCATGTCCAGAATTGACCTCTGTCATCCCCACATGTACTACCTCAATATACAGTTTGCCCAGGTATACTCAGAATCCACCTTGTTCTGGGTCTACAGAAAATATCAGTTCAAAGAAAAAGCTGAAATAAGTATGAATCTAATTATCCTTTCGCCAAGAGGCAGGAATATCAATTGTTCCCAATGAATCCTTTCTGAACTTCAAAAATGTACCCCTGTACTACTTGTATATGGGTAAAATGAGGAGATAAACATTTCAAAGGCACCCTCTTCGCTTGCTCTTCTGGCTTTTGTTGATTTCTGAGTGGCACTCGCAACAAATTACAAACTAAGCAAGAATCAATAACAAAGTCAAAGTTTTCGCTAACATATCACTCGGGTTTGTACTGCTCACTGAAAGTTATTGTTTTTTTTTCTAAAAGAGGACCACTTCAGTCTAGAGAGCTCAATAAACAAGGACAGCTCCAGCTAGAACAAAATAAACTAAATCAAAAACCCACTTTCAGAAGATTCTTCAAAACAGAATAAAAGGATATGACTCACTGCTATGCCCACAACACACTAACGTTTCAGCTTTTATATTAATAATATTAAAGCTAATAAATAAAACACCCTGCAACAAAAGAGAATGTTATTAAAATGTACCAACTGTACGACCTCTGATGTCGCCAAAACCTAAATTGCACCCGCAATGGCAGTGGCTGTACAAATTCATATGCAAGTTCCAGGCCCCCTGGGATTTTTTTTTTTTATACATAATAGAAATTACTACAATTGCCTTAAATTTGCTTTAAAGGTATTTGCTATAGGTTGTTGGTGGGACAGTAAAGATGATAACGGACACTATAGCAC
>VKOC01000003.1:11373171-11389113 GCA_009364415.1 Spea multiplicata | reverse complement strand
TAGATAGATAGATAGATAGATACCTGTGTGTGTGTAATCACATGCCCTTCATAGTGTTTCCCCGAAAGGCAGAAATAAAATGCGGTCACCCTAGTGCACAGAACATATTACTGGAAACCATCCTGTCCAGCGACGCATGGGGCTTCATTGGAAACATCCAGTGGAGAAAGCTTGTTGTCACCTGTTTTTTCCTATCTGCCTACAAGGACTAATTTTAATCAGCACTCAGGTGGTATAGTTTGGAATTGCCCCTCTCGTTCCACAAAGAACAGATTAGAAGAACTAAGCTTGCTTGGGTAGAAATTGGGAGAATTGGAAGAACTTAAACAAGAGCCAAATAATGACGTGATACTTAGATTAATGGTACGCCTGGCTGTATTTGAGAGGACCTGCTAAATGTCAGGCTACAAAATACGCTGTCAAATATAAGCCCAACCTGTGCATGAGCCAATACAAGGATCTTATTGCAGTCTTCAAGTACAATTTCACTGACGCTCCCCATTTTGACTGGTTCCCTTAAAAACTTATTGAAGCACTTGTACGTTCAATTTACAGATTTCTCTCTAATAGGGGGTGACTAAAAAATGGCAACTTCAGTTGTTAACTATGTTTATTTAAAGCTCAATAAGAAACAGTTTCATTTTTATTTAAAGCTCAATAAGAAACAGTTTAAAGTGCTAGTAAACACTTAAAATAACTATGTCTTCTGTGAAAGATTTGATAGATTTTTCAGCTCCCATTTTTCAGAAAACAATAGTATATCGACTGAAATACACCTTGTTTTCTATAGATGTTTTGGCTCACAGATTGTAGAGTGGATCTAGATAAGATCTCCTATACTAACCTTGGTTTAGGTGACTTCCACTCTCCTTTTTATCCACCAACCAGCTTTCTTCCAGAACAGGCTGTTCATGGAACACAGATTACTTTCATCGGCATTTATCATCCATCCCCAGTATCCTTGATACTGAAAACAGCACAGTTTGCTGGTAGCCAGAGAGAAAGGTGCCAGTGAGGTAAGGTGGTGCGAGAGGGAGCGAGTGAGTGAGTGAGAGGGCAAGAGAGATACTCTATAAATGTATGTATGCATTTTAGAATGAGAATGTATTTATAAGTGTGTATTAACATTAATGTGTAAGTGTATTTGAGGTTAAATGTGTAACCATTAGTGTGTGTTAGCATGACTGTGTATGAGTAACTGTGTGTTAGCATAAATGTGTATGCGCAAGTGTTTGTGTGTTAGCATCGATGTGTTTGTGTGTTAACATAGATGTGTATGTGTGTTAGCATGAATGTGTAAGTGTGTGAGCATGGATGTGTGGGTTAGTAAGCATGAGTAGGTGTATTTGAGTGTAAGTATGTGTAAGCATGCGAATGTATAAGTTTGGGTGTGTGTACATATGTGTGCTGGTGCGTATGTTGGGGGGAGCAAGGGGCCGATGGGGGAACTTGGCTTTACTTACCCCCCTGCCCCAGACCAGAAAGCGGCAGCCCTCCCCAGGTGTAATGTGTTTTAATGTTATAAGGTTACATGCATTTTATTATGGTACATTTTTTCTTCACATGTAACATCACTGAGACAGGCACATGGATAAAAAGCTAGTCTATGCCTCCTTCCAGAATGGGTAGAGGCCACGTTATATAAGCACTGTGTACTCTTTAGTTGTTACCGTAAATGTTGTATACCTCAATTTATACGCATTTTCCTTTTTAATACTTTTGTTAAAGATTACACAGCAATGAGTGATTGTGCTTAGGTCCCATCAGAAAGCTTTTCTGTAACTGATTGCTGCTTCAATCAGCAGCAAGAATCACTGGAGCTCAGAGCAGAAGGGCAGCTGCATTGCTGGAGGGTCTGCCTCACAATGTGAACACCGCATTGTTTATATAGGGGGCTCCCTGGGACACTAAGGTATGGTTGCATCTTAAAGTTAGTCAAAGCAAGCTGGGATGCAGAAATGCCGCGCATTTGGTGAAGACAAAGCCTTATGGGAAGTGCTATGCGTTTATATTATCCGCAGAGACGCCATATCAACCTACTACAGTCTGAGGGAGGACATGGAGCCTCCCGCCAGCCCACTGAGCCCAGAGCATTACAACCAAAGCTGTTGCATCAGTCAGAACCTGGAGGGCGTGGTTTGTGTCTACATGTGGGCGGGTTCTACAAAGCGTGAGAGCCCGTCCTCGGAACCCCTATCCAAGCGGCCTGCTAGGTGAAGGGGGTGTGACCTTTTCAATGGGCGTGTCCTGAAGGGCATTCGCTCGAGAGATGGGGGCGTGTCCTGCACGGAACGTTCCCCGACTGCTCGGTGACAGAGCGCTGCAGTGAATCGGTCCCGCTCGGTCACCGCACCCACTGTCTCTGCGGGGACATTTTTATGTCAGTGCGAGCATCTGCCGGGCATTGCCAGAATGCTGTGGGCAGCCAATCAGTTCATCAGGAAGTTCTCCACCGCCTCGGTGAGTAGCGAGCTGTCACTCCTCACACGCTGACAGCCAACTCACCACCATCTGTCAGAGGCATAGAAAGATTGTGCTAAGGGGTCATCGGTGGAAAGGCTGCAGACTGTAGCTTTAGGGGCGCGATGAAGTGATTAATATTCATACTGTACTGCTTTGATCTTCTGTATATCTCGTGTACAGCATGTATTTTTCTGTATGTGGTTACAATTACTTTTTTTATATATTTTTCCAGCTATTGGAAGCTATTAATAACAAGATCACCTTTTGCCTGTGGTACTTGGAATAGCGATCTATGGTATATGGGTTATTTATTCCATAGCTTAGTTTCTTGGTGTAACCACAGCTACTGCCAGAAGCCAAATAGAGACAAAACAAGAGCGATTCCTCTTGGGGCTGCATCAGCAGCAGGCATGGGGGGTGTTCAGGGGACACGTTGCATGTGCGTTGATCGCTAAGCGCTCCGTGGGTCCCACTTATTGTTCTGAGCACTTGGCCGGTTTTCCATAGATTATGGCTTGTGCAGAAACAGAGGAGAGCAGTAACAGACACAAGGTGCCAGCTAGATCCAGTTTACATTTGATATGCCAGGCAGAGGGCCAGTGGAAATGTATTTTAAGTACCCCATTAATGTTGGCTGTCACCCTGCTTCGCTCATGCTGAATGCTGGGATAAGGGTGTGTGATGGGCTGAGATCTGGCTGCATGCTCTTGATAAGATGGTGGTGTTCCTCAGTCTAACCTTTAAATATCCTATATTGTGAGTCTGCTGTAGGTTTAAGGTGCAGTTGGGTGCCCTGGTGTGTAAGAGGTGTTTGGCATCATAAGGTCCGATGAGTAAGTAGGAAGACAGGAGAGCCCAAGGCTGTAAGATAAAGGCCGGAGAGAGGGAAAGGTAGAACAATTAATGTACATTATCATTATTATCTTTTATTTCTATAGCGCCAACAGTTTACGCAGCGCTTCATACAATACATATATTCAAGGGGTATGACAAGACGAGACGAGAATCGACAGACTAAGACAAACCGGTACATTAGGTGGAGAGGGTCGTGAGCTTACATTATATATTATTATATGAAAGAAAGAAAACAAACAGTAGTTATGAAGCACAATCTTGGTACAAACTATTATTACTGCGTATATCAGGTGCGCTAAGTGCATTTGGCAAAGCTTGCTTTAAAGTAATGCATCAACATCAGTGTTGCACTCAAAGGGTTAAGGCAGAGTTTATCACTGTGTTACTTGCCTTAGGCTCTGTGCCAATATTAGTTCATATTACGACTAATTATACAATCAGAACAATAACCGTATATAATGCTGTGGGGCTGCCAATCACGCTTGTTGTTTTATGTAGTTCTGGGTGAGGGCTCATTCAGTATAAGTTGGTAGATGTTCTTCTGGGTCTAATAGCTTTAGAAAATGTTTATTACATTTTATGATAAGGTTACTTATAAAAGGGGATTCTGGTACAAATATTGAAAAGTGGTTTGAGCACCGCACCAACCGTCTGATTGCTACCGATATGTCTCGGGGAGAAAGGGACACATCGTCTTATATCATAGCATTAAAGACCCCCCTAGTTGCTTTGGATAGGTTTTACAAAATGAAAATAAACAAAGTAGTGTTTATTTTTCATATTGTAGAATAAATATTGCAATTATAAAGTTTCAAGTGGATCTCTCACTGTACAACAGAACTTTTACAATTATATATATTTTATGCATAATGTTACTAAGACCTCTAATATATATATATCCTTATCAGTATGTATGTGTATATATATATATATATATTCTTCGATTGTGCAGACACAGTAACACCAATATGTGTAAAGGTAATGGGTAATCCTATTATAATTTGAAAGACTGCTGTATTGTTTTTTTGCAAAATGTTCCAGATTTAAATCCCATGAAAATCAATACGACAGTTTTTTTTTTTATGAAGCACGTGGATGTTTTAGTAAAGACAGAGAGTCCTTGATAGGTACTACTGTGGTCCGTGTTAACATATGTTTTCTTGTCAATGTAACCCGTTTTATGGCTTAAGTCTTTCCGTTTGATTAGTAAGATAATAAGAGGGTATATTTCTCTATAATCGGTGTAAATAGCCACTCTCAGCTGGTGATGGATTACAGTTCCTATGATCCTAGAAGCTGTAGTTCAGCACATGAAGAACTACAAGTCGTCTACTACGGAAAATACTACACTATATTATCTTTATTTTCCTTTATGTTATGTTTTGTATTTCTCTTCTCCCCCACCTTCATGCTGCTTTCTCCTATTTATGATTAACATTCTTCTTTCCTCCTCATTATCCTGTCATGTTGTCCTGTATTGTTTTCTACCTGATATGCTGTATTTCAATCCATTCCATCAGACCCAACAGTGATGAGTAATATATGATGTCACAGACTTACCTGTATCTGATTTCTGGGCATATTGCTTGCTGCCATATGTTATAGTCTGAAAAGTTTCACTACATTGCAAGGTCAAGTTTATTGAGGATACGTTAGTTCCACTTTTATGTTGTAAAAGTCTCCAATGTATATAGTGCCATATAGTATATAACCAATTGTAATAACATCAGACATGTGTCGGTTCACATACAGAATGACGTGCTTAAGGTATGAATCTTTAAATCACGAGAGAAAAGGCAGATTATATGTGTTTACCGTGAAATGTTTCTATGTTTGCTGTTAGCATGGTTATTTTTTTGTCTTTTCAAGTTTATAGATTGTTGTAGCTATATACGAGTGTAAATGTACATGTAATAAAATGACTTGTGTATACGTAGAATACGCAAAAATATTTTTTTCATTATCCTTTACAGGTCTACTACCAGAACAAATTAAGGCTTGCCCTCATTGGCCAGAGTCTTTTCGGGCAAGAAGTATACAATAACTTACGTAAAGAAGGACATAAAGTCGTTGGGGTGTTCACAGTTCCAGACAAAGATGGGAAAGCAGATCCCTTGGGTAAGTGGTATAATCAGAGATGTATTTATACAGTTTGGCTGAAAAACCATTGCAAGTCATGGCTATAAACTGATATATTGCTGGTCTGTGAAGCCATGCACGTCACTGATTTTGATCATGTTACATTAAAAAATACCTGGCATATTAAGTACAGGATGGCTTCTACGGCCATCAGACATACCAGCTCAGGGATCAGCTTTGCTATCCCCACCATACACACAACCTAGGGGCTGCATAGAGCGTCATGCCTGTGGGGGGCGCCACCACCAAGTTCGCGCGGTAGAGCGAGATGCCTGAGAAATAGTTCACCCAGGGTGCTAGAAAGACTAGGTCCCACCTAGTGAATCAGTTGGTACTTGTGTCTGGGTAAAAAGCCTTCTGCTGAAAGTAGATGTCTCTTTCGGGGATCTATGTGCCTGGTATGCACTGATTCTGTATTAGAATATTGATCTGGTAGTTTCATGGCCAGACAGGGCTGATATATTTATGTGATATTAGATTATAAAAATGCAATCCAAATTTCCAACTTGTATCGTTTGTCAGCAACCGTAAACAGCCTATTATTTTCTTTAGAATACTCACAAAGTTTGATGCTTGTGGCACTGAGATGTTAAACGAAACAGCATCTTGAGTATATTAAACTCAGATGGTTGTGGTTTCTTTTCTGTTGCACCTTTGCAGTCGTTTTCAGTGGTTTCACATTTTTATTATTCTGGCTTCATTTTCTTTTCTTCAGTCTTACTCAATTTCCAGTATGCATGTGACTAGAAAGCCACGTTTTAGGGGGTGGTTGGGGAATGTAAAAGGGATGTAGCTAAAGGCAGCTCTGCTCGTTGCTTCCCCAGCACTGCTTGTTTTGGCCAAAGTCCTCCCGTTGCCCTTTTTCTGCTCCTGCTTACCTCATTTAATGGATTTGCCTCTCCTACAAAGGTGTTGACATTTTTTCTTCATCATGGCGGTCACTGATGGTCTTTTGCCTAGAGGCTCCTGGAGTGTAAATTGTACCCTGCTGATTTATGCAAAACCAGTTGTGTGTTAACCTTTCCCTTAATACACTTAAGATGAAGACTTGGGCGTTGATGGTGGCGTTACTACAGGAGTTACCTACTTTTGAGGGAAGAACATTTCTAAAACATAACATATTGTCTATTAGATGGTGAACGGCTGGGCAAGACTCAGTAGATTATTTTCTACTAAAAACATGGTGATTCCTGAAACTTTTAAGATTGGTGCTTCCACAAGCACGTGAATGCCATAATAGGATATAAAGGAGCTGTCTCTTGTGTACTGCTGACCAAGAGCATATCTGCCCTCATACATCATAGGAGGAGTAATAAGGGTTATAGCTGCCACTTAATGTCACCTACTGTACGTGTACCTGCGAAATCAGCTGCCACTACTGGAGCAGGGATCATACAACATATCCCATGTACTCAGAGGTTCTAGAGGCTTTATATAAAACCCTATGCATAATCAGCCCCTTATTTTTTGAGCCTGGTGGCAGCAGGGGGATTATCCATTACCCATACTAGACATGTGTATAAGGGCCCCGAGCTCTGGGGATCCCACTGCAGAACTACAATGACTTGTGGTCAATCCTGACTTAGTAGCATCTCAGACCTATTTAGCTTCACTTGCAATTACAAACAAACAATCTCAATCTGCACATCAGACCTGTCCTGCAAGGGTAGCCCAGACTTGAAATGTACACCAACCAGTACTTATTTTGATTAATGTTCATTTTAGCGCAGAATAACTATGGTTTTTAATGCAGTGTAATTTGATTTTGTATTGTTTCTGGCTCTTTCAGCGGTGGCTGCTGAGAAGGATGGCACACCAGTGTTTAAATTCCCCCGATGGCGAGTGAAAGGAAAATCAATCCCAGAGGTAGTAGATGCATATAAATCAGTAGGAGCCGAGCTCAATGTTCTACCTTTCTGCTCACAGTTTATTCCTATGGATGTAATTGACCATCCTAAACACGGCTCCATCATCTATCATCCTTCCATCCTTCCCCGGCACCGAGGAGCCTCTGCTATCAACTGGTGAGCTTTGCCTTTTGCTTTGGAAGAACCATGGTCATTCAGAATATGAATATTTTTGTTTAATCAATGTCACTCCCTAAGAGGTTAATCCATTAATACGGTATATATGGAATCAATTTACGGACCAATTGTGTCAGACACAAAGTCTATGTATAGGTCAGGAAGATAGACCATTTATGACTACAGATCCAATTCCAATACCCGGTTGATTAATACATTTAGATTTGCAATTTTCCAATTACATTCTAATTTCACAACAATCACTTCAAATTATAACCATCAGTCACTGCTACTTTGTTTATTATTAGATATTTCTAATTGGCATTAGAAATGATCCAGAATTTGCCAGATAATGACAAAAGAAAGGTTTATTCATTTATCATGTCGAATAAGATCAAGACCTATGCTGGTACAGAGAGAAATACTGAAAGGTGGGCTGTATACGTCTATATATATTATATAAATCATACTGATGTGTTTTTTTTTCATATTGTGGATAGCACCATATGGATTTTTCATGTGGTTTGCTTATTTTGTTCTGTGTCTGCTCCATTTGTTTTTTAGTGATGAGATGTGCTTCCTCCAGATGGGATCAATGGTGTGGAAAGCACGATTATCTCTTGGCTCACATGCCGCATCAGTAACACGATTAATTCTTGCTACACAATTTACAATGTCAATGGCATTACGCGCATTCGATTCTGATCATATTAGCAGTGTCTGAATATTAACTTAATACCATTATCATTAAAAATGAATACGGAGACAATTTCCTATAACCACCTGTATACTTTTTTATAGAGCTTATAAAATGTATTGCAGTCTTCATTTCATTAAAAGCTACACAATCACAGGAGATGAGTTCAGTTTAATATGGAGTCAAAATGAAAGAGCCTTATATTGTAGCAAAAAGACCGAGCAGTTTGATGGAGAGAGCCCTGGGTAGAGATTTGGAATCTCCTAGTGAATAGCAGTAACTAATAATCCTATCCATTGAGATGTGGCACAAATATCCCTAGATGAGAATTTGTTTAATATAGCTCCGTCATATTCCGTATTGCTGTACAATGGGTAAGCAGGACATAACAAGTAGTGTATAACATAAAAATAGTGATTGAAATATTTTTAAAAGCACCTGTTTCCTAATGTCTACTTCCCGTCTCTTAACTTTGCATGTAGGGGACAATAGATGACCAGCCGCACACTAAGGCTCTCCTGTGATCTGCCGAGTTGGCTGAAAACAAAGCAATAGACCCAGTTAATTAGATAATTCCCATATTGTTGGATAATCTAATGTGCCTGTCTATGATCGAGGGTCTTGTAGTTTATATGCGCAAAGGCAGAATCAGTGGCCCCAGGAGAGAGAGACAAAGACATGGGGGCTACTGCCATAATACTTGCCAGAACTTACTTCATGTAACAATTCATTTCTAGGACCTTAATTCATGGTGATAAGAAGGCTGGTTTTTCCATCTTCTGGGCTGATGATGGCCTCGACACAGGACCGATTTTACTCCAGAGGGAATGTGATGTAGAACCAAATGATACAGTGGATACGATTTACAATCGCTTTCTATTCCCAGAGGGCATCAACGCCATGGTAGGTCTCAACAGCACATTTAGGAGGATTTGGAAATGCAAAAATTGTTTGAGTACATTGAGCATTTAAAAAAATGCTTTTCGAGGTTTGTTCATAGTGAAGCATAAGCATCTGTTTTAATAAATCTGATCTCCAGAGTGTTTTACTGAGATCCGCATAAAGAGCATTTATTAAGCTGATATGATTCACATGCACCTTAGATTGCATCTTAGCAATTCAACATGTATGAATGCTTGATATGGTTTGTATTGGACTGGAACCAATACATCTGAACAACAAGATTTTCTAACAATACATTTATTAAAACATTTCAATATGAGCCAATAAGACCAATAAAGATTCCATTCATTGATGCCAGCAAACCAAACAAAAATAGAGTAATTTCAATTTCTTTATATTTTAAGGTGGAAGCTGTTCAGTTAATCGCAGATGGAAAAGCTCCTCGTATAGGCCAGCCAGAAGATTGTGCCACTTATGAAGGAATACAGAAGAAGGAGAATGCAAAGGTAAGGATCACAAAACTTTGTGTAAAGTGCAGTGCTAAGGACTTAGACACTGATCATTTTCCTTCCTTGTCCGTCACAGTCCCATGCCGGTCTGTCATTGGTGGCCGTTGCTCGCGTGGTGCCACATGCATGCCTACTCCGCATGATGATGTGTGCAGGACACGTCTGCGGAGTGACGTGCGAGCCTCGTCCACGGCGTTCGCACGAACCCGTGCAACCCGCCGTGGCACACCAGCGGCGGCGCGACAGCCGGAGGTGTAGCACACGCTGACACTGTATATATTAGTTTAGTACATCGCGACGACGCTATTCGCGTGTGTCGGCCGCGATGATGTCACCCCATGTCCTATTTAAACCTGCTTGTTCCATTGTGTGTTGCCCGTACAAAGAGCCACGTTGCCTTTGTGCTCTGGGTTCCTGTTTGTTTGTGTATTACTTGATTCCTGACTTCTGTGTACCGACCTTTGGATACTGTTATACGACTTGGATCACATTCTGCCTGCCCCGACCTCAGCTTATCCTGACTTTGATTCCCTGAACTGTTTTGTTTGCTTTGGACCGCTCTACCTGCACCTGCTGCCTTGTGAGTCCGCTACTGTCTCTGCATGGTGGGATCATCCACCGGTGCTATCCTGGGCCTTGCATAACAGTCTGATTTTATATACTATGAAGCCAAAAAAGCATACTCTCTGGATCAATACAAAGCGTATATCCCCTTTAAATATTCTACATCCCTAGATATGTTGGGACAACTCCGCAGATGCAATCCACAACTGGATCCGAGGGCATGATAAAGTGCCAGGAGCCTGGACCGAGATTAATGGTCAGGTATGTCACATGAAGTGGTCCTTTGACTCACATTTGTATTCAGAAATGATACACAAAATAACTGCCAACCTTTTTTACTAGATAGTCACATTATATGGATCTTCTTTGCTGCAAGGTTCTGTGCCAACTGGTGAGCCTTTGCCAATTGATGGATGCTCGAAACCTGGTCTTGTGACAAAAAATGGACTTGTTCTTTTTGGAAACGATGGAAAAATGGTGAGTTATTAATGGTGAGACATTTAACTGTCCCTTTTAATACAAGTTAAGTTTGCATAATCATTTTCTTAATGTAATACAAAACAATTCTTGTGCATTCTACACTTTGTCCACAAAAATAGTTTAATTTACTTTAACTAGCCTTTTTAGACTTTACAATTTTTAATATGTGTATGTTGTATGCCGGGGTATGGAAACCCTAAGAATCCTCTGGTAGTATTTTACACGTTATTTCTGTTTTTAGAAGTAGGGTAATTGCTGATTATTTTGTCTTTGTGTATATTTACACTGTAAATGGCTTTAATTCTGTAGAAACACATTGCTGTCCGTCCCGACCCAAGTTTGTTGAGGTCGGGGATACTGTATACTCCCTCCTATATTAACATAGGAGTCAGGGTGTAATATATTGATGTTCATATTTTTATGTTGCTATTTACGGTACACATTCTTTACAGTTAATGGTGAAAAACCTACAGTTTGAGGGTGGAAAAATGATCCCAGCTTCAAAATACTTTTCCACTGATGATGCAGCGGCTCTGGAACTAACAGAGGAAGAAAAGGCCATGGAGACAGAGATTAGGGTAAGATTACCGTAGGCCCGAAATGAATTTGCCCCACTGCAGCGGTGTGTCTGATACAATGGAGGTTATGTGAAAAAAGTCATTCTGGTGCAAAGTTATGTCCTTGAATAGAAAATCCCATTGGTTGCTATGGTACTAAGACAACATTTATACCTTTACGCCAGAATCGCTTTTTTTATACATAACCCCCAATTTCTCAGCCAGCTAACTAGGGCAATTTTGGAGGGAAGGAGAAAAGATAGATGGGATGAAGGGTTCTTTTATCCTGTCAAAGTATTTCTTTCTATATTATCCATAATTATATTTAAGATAAGTCTATCACCTGCTACCAGCCTTGTTGATGGAAGCAGCCATTGTGTTTTTTACAAGCTACATTTGAGGAACTGTTGGTGATGATAAAGTCATACGATTAGTCTTTATTTCCCTCACTCATCGAACAGACCAAGAGTTAAAACTGCTTTTCTTCTTCATATAATTTTGATTCTAAGCGGAATTTCCTTTATATTACATCTCACAATCAAATATTTGTGTTCTTTTTACACGTCCAGAATATTTGGAAGGGGATTTTAAGCAACGTTGCTGCGATTGATGATAATACAGACTTTTTCAAATCTGGAGCTGCATCTATGGATGTTGTCAGGTGAGTATCGTGATGAGATTAGCACCTTGATATTTATCGCCTATGGGCGCTCGCGCTCTTCTTTGTATCATGAATGCATAGAATGCAGAAACAAATGATTATGTTATTATTATGTAAATATGTTAATTTAGACCAAGGGTTCGTGCTTTCTCCACAGCAGAGATGTCCGGTTCAGTGTTGTCGGTTGTAGCTTCTGGAATTGGATGAAACAAAAATGCACTTAATCCCAAGAATAAGGCAACCAATGATATATTAAAATTTATACTAGTGTCCATTTTTAGCTGCATGTTATCTAAATTATACATAAATACAATTGTTCAGCATTAACTTGTATGTCCCTCTAGATTGTAAGCTCATTTGAGCAAGGCCCTCCTCACCTGTTGTTTCTGGATGTCATCTTGTTATATACTACTTGTTATCTCCTGTCTACCTTTGTATAGCTCCGCGGAATTGATGGCGCTATATAAAACAACAATAATAATAATAATGTGCTTTTAAATTTAGCTGTGAGCATTGATATACCCTCTTTAATGTTATATTGTATCATTTCAAAGGTTGGTCGAGGAGATTAAACAGAAATTTGGTGGTCTGGAGATTCAAAATGAAGATGTTTACATGGCAACCACATTTGGTGACTTTATACAGATGGTTGTGAGGAAATCAAGAGGCGAGGATAAAGAAGAACTAATAATAGACTACGTAAGTTGATATCGGGAGTTGGATGTAGTTGTTTACTGCTTTCTACTGATTTATTTTTAGACTGTCTAGATGGACGGGTACCTTGTTACATGTGGACATTCAGTTAGTTTATATGCCTTTCATGCAGCTTTGTGGGAACAAAAACATGCTTTGCATGACGGTCCCCTGGCTTTGTGTACGGTGTCCTTGTTGTCCCCTTAGATATGATTCCTGGGGATTCAACTTACTGCTGAATAAAACTAAATCCAGAACGGTAGAAGGGAAATGTTGTAATCCTCCTGAGCAGTCAATAGCTTGCTAATGCACACTGTGTGTGTGTGTGTGTATATATATATATATATATATAATTTGCAAAAGTATTAACCGCCTTGGCATTTTTCATATTTTGTTGCATTATAATCTGGAAATAAAATTGCTGGGGGTTTTAAATCATTTGAGGATGTGGAAAAAGGTTTCCCTCTAGAATTTCCCTGTATTTAGAGCCCTAAAGTTCTGACCAGTTTCCCAGTTCCTGCCAATAAAAAAAATCCCCCAGCGTGATGGTGCCACCGCCATGCTTCACTGTGTTCTCAGGGGGTTGGGTTTGTGCCAGACAGTGTATTCCTTGATGGCAAAAAAGCTCAATTCTAGTCTCATCTGACCAGAGTACCTTCTTCCATATGTTTAGGTTAACAGCAAATGTGTTTGGTTATTTTCTTTTTTAAGCAATTTCTTTTTTCTGGTCACCGTAAAGCCCAGTTCTGTGTCGTGTACAGCTTAAAGTGGTCCTATGGACAGATACTTCAATCAGAATAATGCCCTCCTTGCCTGGTCCGTGAGTTTTGGTGGGCAGCCCTCTCATGGCAGGTGTCTGTGGTGCCATATTCTTTCCATTTCTTAATGGATTTAATGGTGCTCTATGGGATGTTCAAAGTTTTGGATATTTTTTATAACCCTAATCTGTACTTCTCCAGAACTTTCACCTTGACCTGTTTGGATAGCTCTTTGGTCTTCATGGTGCCACTTGCTTGGTGGTGTTGAATTTTTTATTTTTTAGATTTTTTTTTTTTAAGTTTTATTTTCTTCATTTTACTTCACCAATTTGGACTATTTTGAATATGTCCATTACATGAAATCTGAAATCCAAATGAAAATCTATTTGAACTCCAGGTTGTAATGCAACCCAAATGTGGTATTCCCTACCTGGACAATAGAGAGGGTTCCAATTAGGAGTTAGGTTTTTAATTTGTGATTTTGTTTTGGGGATATCTGTTGTGTTCACTTAAATTCTCACTGCTATTCCTGACTTGCCATAGCTAACAGGTTTTTGTCACTATGTGAAATATATGTATTTATATATATATGTATATTCTGCAAGGGGTTCTTTAACAGTGTTTCCCCAGGGCCCCACATGATCTTGAGATATATATATATTTAGACATATATTTCACATGAATTAATAATACTAGCAAAAATCACTTTGATACTGAAGAAGTGGGGTATGATAATAGGTACAAAAAATATTTAGAAGAGAAATAGAAAGCCTTAAAGAACCCAAAAGTTCAAGTCAAGTCACAAATGCTGCCTGTCCTTCTCACCCTACACACCCTCTGGTGGCTATATGTGGAACTACAAGTGAAACACAAATACAAAAAGCTTTGGTTAGTGGCCCAAAATGTTTATATTAGTGCAGCCCAAGGGCTAATTACTCTCCTCTTAAAAAGCACTTGGCAGGTAAATATTCACTGATACCTGGAATGGCTGTAAGATAGATAAAAGAATGTAGAACAGAACAGTGTTGCCCATGGGTTGCCTATGTTAATTAAACATTTAACCTGGCTGCCTGTGCTAATGTTCTGCTTAATTCAACTCTTCTTTCATTGGTTGACCCTTCCAACTCCATAGACATATACCGTATTTTAAAGATTGCTTACACCTCTCCTGGCAATATCCTTTACTTTGGCCGGTCTCTCCTGGCATCTGATCTGACTGGTCTTTCAATCCAACTCCATTGGTTATCGTGTTTGGATACCTGATTATTTTAGTATCTATAAAATGTGAGCCTGTGAGTTCTGGTTCAGTCTCTGTAACACAAGTTTAAGTTTCATTGATGGAAGTCCTTCCAGGCAGAACAGGCATACTTCTCTGAGCCGCAGAATATAAGCAATACTTGGAATCTGAGGTTATTTTCAGTGCTGAGCATGTTAGGTCACTGACACCTTCACAAATATGAAACATTCTCCTATTCACACCACTCAACTCCATTCTTCTCACTTAGCATAATCAAGTGCGGTAAATAGACTGATTAAATTAATTAAGAAAACTGACATTTGGATTGTTTTTCTCCTTTGTGTAGGCTACACAAAATGTTAACAATATGACTGTGAAGATGCCTTACCAGTGTTTCATCAATGGACAGTTTTTGGATGCTGAGGATGGGAAAACATATGAAACCATTAACCCGACAGATGGATCCGTAATTATTATTATTATTATTATTTTGTTTTTGGTAAACTATCACTAGTGTCACCACATACAGTAAGCCTTTTTTTCTTGGTTCCAGGCAATATGCAAAGTCTCGTATTGCTCCGTAGCCGATGTTGACAAAGCAGTTGCTGCTGCCAAAGAAGCTTTTGAAAATGGGGAGTGGGGAAGAATGAACGCAAGAGACAGAGGGAGAATCTTGTACAGGTATGCAGAGCCGGCCTTAGGTGTTCTGGCGCCCTGTGCGGACTACTCGTCTGGCGCCCCCCCCATCCCAAAAAAAGAAAGCAGTCAAAACTTGTAACAAAACCCCAATCATTATATACTACGCCAAACATTGATGTGGTGTAGGCCACCACTTCATTGTCTGGCTTAGTAGTAGGGATGCACCGAAACGAATTCTGGACTGAAACCAAAAGTGCAGCATTTACCTGGCCGAAACCGAATATGACCCCCCCACACACCATAACACATAACAAAACAATTAAATAACAATATTTATATATATATATGATTAACAGCAATCACATTCTTATCATGCCCGCAGATTCCAGGATGTACTCGTAGACTACTTGGCATGATAGGAGTATGATTGCCCTATGTACCCCGTCTCACTCCATTCTCCCTATCTACCCCCTCCTAACTATCTACCCTCTCCCTCTTTGAAGTTCACTTACCTTTCAGGAGTCCTGCGGTGGGGGTGCAAGTCCTCTGCCTCCCAGCTCTGCCACTGTATGGAACAGTATAGAGTGATGGGAGTTATGATGTACTTTAGAGCATAATTAGATCATGAAAAATACATTGGAAATGGTACAGCATAACACCCATCACTCTCACACACTTACCAATCCACACATATACACCAATCCACACGTATACCAATCCCCACACATACCAAACCACACATATATACCAATCCCCACACATA
>VKOC01000003.1:11349683-11368819 GCA_009364415.1 Spea multiplicata | reverse complement strand
TGGCGCCCTGTGCGGTCGCACAGGTCGCACACCCCAAAGGCCGGCCCTGCAGGTATGTGTCCTGTATTACACAGTATGGCAAACAACAGTTACACTACTGGAGCTGACTGATGGTAATGAAGATCTCGCTAAACATCCCCAAGATTTTACAGTTTAAGAAGTGATGGATTATGATAAAATGTTGTAGCAGCTTCCTTACTGATCTATTGAAAAAAATGTAATTTAAAAGTAAATTTGTTTTTGATTCCATATCAGACTTGCAGATCTCATGGAAGAACATCAGGAAGAACTGGCAACCATCGAGGCCATTGATTCAGGAGCCGTGTATACCTTGGCACTGAAGACTCATGTTGGAATGTCCGTGCAAACCTTTAGATACTTTGCAGGGTGGTGCGACAAAATCCAGGTATGATTGTATTTACTTTTATATTTCAAACAGCTTCGTGTTCCCCTTATCTTTTAAACATACTTGTCACTTTGTCTTTTCACTTTATATTTATTCATTTATGTATTTATGTCCATTTGATATGTGTAGCATATGGTGTACATTTTGGTAATATTTGGAATAAAAGTATACACTATCAGTTTATTGTCAATCATTGACCGTTAAACTCTTTTTTGAGGTCTTTGCCAGTGGTGTATAACACATACATTTGCACACAACTGTTAGAATAATTCTATACATATCTGTTATCACAAATGTTATGGCACTTGCACTATATTTGGTACTGTAACCGTTTTAAATGTTTACCTGGACAATGTTCGAGTAGTGAAAGAAGGGCAGGCCATATGCTATATTTCACATTGACTGCATGGTTCTGCATATCAGATTTCATGAATTAAAGTTACTCTCTATATGTTGATACATTTAATAGGCCTGGTTGCAGTATGACTGCATTATATTTTTATTTGTTTTTTAGGGTTCTACAATCCCAATAAACCAGGCTCGTCCGAACCGCAATCTAACATTTACGAAAAAGGAACCCATCGGGTAAGCAATTTGTTGTTGGTATGTACATGATATGCATGTGCGTGTGTTGTGGCAATGTGGCTTAACCTGTACAAATACACTTGTGTTTCCAGAGTCTGTGCCATTGTCATCCCTTGGAACTATCCCTTAATGATGCTGGCATGGAAGAGCGCAGCATGTTTGGCTGCAGGAAACACATTGGTTCTAAAGCCGGCACAGGTACATTATGTTTTCTTTATCATTTATTTGAGGATTACTTAAAAAAAAGTGCAGTTGCTGAAACAAAAATCCAGCCTAGAGCAGAAGTATTGTTATGTTCTTCCCTGGCAAACAAGAGGGCTCGTCCATGTCCAATGTCACTTGACACTGTCTATTGTATGCATTAATGGACATAGAGAAGTATATTGTTATAGTATTACGTTAAATTTATATAGCGTCAGCAGATTCCATAGCACTATTAAAAGAGGCAGTGAAAATAAATAATTTAATATGACATAACCCGCATTAACACATAGAGAGGACTCTTTGGATAAGTATGAGTTGAGTCGTTGATCTTGCAGTTGGCTTCATTAGGATGCTGGCTGAGAGTGCTAGGAGGAAAGATTTATGCTTCTTGGGACAGGTGTGATTTTAGAGAGTTTTTGGGAAGTACATGTGCAGGAATTTGGCTATTTATGGTGGTGATGTTTTTCTTGGAGTTACCTCCTTTTTTGTTAATGTAGGAAATGTAATGCCTGTTTGCATCCTTAGGTCACCCCATTGACAGCCTTGAAATTTGCGGAACTTACTGTAAAAGCAGGTGTGCCCAAGGGTGTTATCAACATCCTGCCAGGGTCAGGTAATGTATAGTCAAATTATTATTGTTCATTCAGGGGACAGTATTTCAAACGGTGATGCCTGACATCCGGGGAAGACTTTCGAATGAAGGTTCCAAGGTTGGTGCTAAGTATTTTTTTAAATTGCTCTGTTCCTGTAGGCGGCCTTGTCGGACAGCGTTTGTCTGAACACCCGGATATTCGCAAGCTCGGTTTCACTGGCTCCACACCTATTGGCAAACAGATCATGAAAAGGTACTTCTATTAGTAATTACTTAAAAGCGTTACATTCAGACTAGCCTAGGCTAGGGCTAATTGTCAGAACTAATCACCATCAGTGAATTGGTCGCCACATTTAATTGAAGGGGAACTGTCATATATGTGTGTATAAGAATACTGATATAATGCAATTTCCCCTTGGCCTGAAAAGCATGAGGTTCCGTAGATATACACTGGTAATATACTTTACTTCCTTGTTTAACCATGGTAGAGTGGTATTAACCCAAATGTATCTACTTCTTATCTCGCACCAACCGAAAGGGTTAAACTACACAAGCACACATTACAAACAACCATGCGTCACTCACCTTCCATGTTCACGATGGGCCTTCCCCTGCGTTTGCCGGAGTAGCTGTCTAATTGAGCTATTACCTACATAGAAGTGAATGGTATTATTAGTCATTATACATTTATAACACATTTGTTGTTGTTGTTTTTGATTTTCTAAAGCTGTGCAGTCAGTAATCTAAAAAAAGTTTCCCTGGAATTGGGTGGAAAATCCCCGCTTATCATCTTCAATGACTGTGATCTAGACAAAGCAGTGAGAATGGTAAGAACCACTGTGATATCCCCCTTAACAAATTTGATCGTACTAGACAGAATTAGAAGTCTCCAAGCCTGGTGAGCATTACATGCTTCCTGGAACACACCGCTTGTGACATTTAACATGACGGGTGGAGATACAGAAAATGACAGAGATACAAAGGCTGAGATGCAGAAACAAGAGATATAACAAGATAACATAAACGAGAGGAGAAAGAGGAACACTAGGTAATAGAAAATAAGAAGGACGTGTCACATTAACTATTTCTAGTGGTTCTCACCCCACCAGCAAAAATAGACATTGTATTGTATAAAACCTTGTGACACAATCAGAACAACCAGCAGCGCATGAGAAACCTTCCAGTGCTTAGGTGCCATTCCACTGAAAATGAGCGACAGATCTACCTGCACTGTAGAAAAGTGACCCTCAGACTATGGTCTAATGGGCATTTCCAGCTAGTCATCAGGATCAAACTACGAGTGTATAAACGGAGGGACTGTAGATGAGATGAGTCTAGATGGGAGCAGTTTACTTTGTAGTAAATGTAAATGATTACACATATTTGATAATTACAGTGCATGGATTTTGACATACATAGGGCTATCCTAGACAAAATGACAAAATGAGCAGACTAGATTGGCTCAATGTCTCTTCTGCAATCAACTACAACTGTTTGCCTACCTCCAGGGAATGGGAGCTGTGTTTTTTAACAAAGGAGAGAACTGTATCGCGGCCGGTAGACTGTTTGTTGAGGAATCCATTCATGATGAATTTGTGAGACGAGTGGTAAGTCCTCTACATTTATTTATAAAGTTTGTATGGGCTTTGGGTCGCATATAGAGTTTGTCTATGGACCATAGACTCGCATTAAGGAGAAACCCTGCAATCAACATCTGTTTTTCTGTGTGAAGCATCCATGTTAATACTTACACATTGTAAATACTGAGATAACTTGCCAGTAAAGGTTTGGCTGTTCAGTCCCTCTAGGAAACACTATCTTAATGGTAGACTGGTTCATCCACAATGTGGTGAGTATAAGGTTGTATCTAGCTTGCTCTTTGAGTTGGGAATTCAGTGTGTAGATGTCAGATTGGCTATAGCTAAATAGCATAATAACTATAGGCTTAAATGCTTAATAACAATTTATATCAATAATCATCAACTCGCCCTCCGGACCATCAAAGGTCTATAGCTACGTACAGTAGCTTCCTGGTGAACTATTTAAAGAGCCAGTATAATAAGCAGTTGCTTTTTTTTAGGTATATTACATGGCACAGGATTGTTGTATTAACCTTTAAAGCCCTTGCTTTGATCAGTAGTAGGGAAAGGATTGCCTAAAACAGGGTGAATAGCACTGAGATTATTAAACCTCAAGAATTAATTTTGCTGTGTTTTTTTTTTTCATTTAAACCCTTCCATTCATCTAGGTGGAAGAAATTAAAAAGATGAAGATTGGGGATCCCTTAGATAGGTCTACAGACCATGGCCCACAGAATCACCGTGCCCACCTGGAGAAATTATTGGAATACTGTGAAACTGGAGTGAAAGAAGGAGCCACACTGGTGTATGGAGCCAAACATGTGCCTCGGCCAGGTAGGAAGACATGCGTGTTACCTGTATGTGTATTACCTCTTGCGGGACTGTGTGGCATAACTAAATTCATTCAAGTGCCTTTTGATTTGTCAATTAATGTAATAATTTTGAAGATATTGACTTGAATGCAAATATCATGGAAGCTTAGAGCTTAGGGCCAGCCTTAGAAACAGCTGTACATAGATAAATAATTGGGAGGTTTATTATGCAGATCCTGAGAAATTTGTAAACGGTTACATGCTATAATGTATGTGTATAAGTATCACAGCAAACATGAAGATCATTGCAGAATAGTATACCACCTAGTTTACTTATGATGTCCAGCCCTGATTCAATGCACATGGTACGCATTCAGCCAGCGAGCAGCAGGCATATTTATCTTGTACTGTCTCCAATAACAATGTCATCATGTACTGTTCAATTAAACTTCTCAGGATTCTTTATGGAACCCACTGTATTTACAAACGTTGAAGACCACATGTACCTTGCGCAAGAAGAATCATTTGGGCCTATAATGGTCATTTCCAAGTTTAAGGATGGGTATGTATTTTTGGAAACTACTCCAGTAACAAAAATCTTAGCACAAAAAAAATCATTCAAATTTGTTCGCACCTTTTTCCCCTCTGAAGGTACCCGAGTTGTTTTTGTCACAGTCGCCAAATTAAATACATAGAACTTAAAAAGCTATTACTTTAATTTAATTAAAATGACGTTGGGGTGACTCGTTGGTTCTATTAGTTGGGGGGGTACACATGGAAAATATATTTTACAAGAAAAAGTTTTCGCTCATACTATAACTCTGTTTGAGACAGTGAAGGCAAGATTTGGCACTTGAACTTCAAGTGAATTGGACTCCCAAGATGCTCAACCAAAACAAGGTGTACATTTTGGAATTTGCACCAGGCAACACCTCGTGTGCCCAAGCCTGGTCTAGGGTTTAAAATAATATTAATGGAACAGTCATGTAATTCTTTGAAATAGCTGATCCATTGATGGACCTTTATAAAAAATGGCTGCTTCTTTTATATATTATTCATTACCTTCGTAGAATACACTTAAATGCAGAAAAGTGTCCCTGGTTGATTTATCATCTGAATGTAAAATCTGCAGTGTTTTTGTGTAAATCGCCCTGTATTTTGTTTAAACAGTGACATTGATGGAGTGTTGGAGCGAGCCAATAAAACAGAGTACGGTCTTGCATCAGGTGTGTTTACACGAGACATAAGCAAGGCCATGTACGTCACCGAAAAGCTAGATGCTGGGACCGTTTTTATTAACACCTACAACAAAACTGACGTAGCAGCACCATTTGGAGGCTTCAAACAATCTGGGTTTGGCAAGGACTTGGGTAAATATACTTTTTATTTTAATAGAATTTACTGCGGTTGAAGGGAAGCTCCAGCCACCATTTGTCATTTAGTGGATTCAATAGCAGAATTTGCCGTCTGCATGCTGGATGCTCAGTCTGGATGCTCAGTACATTAGACAGATATACTATTCCCTCACCTCATCTATACAAATAAAGACCCGAGGCATGTTTATGACTTCATGAGTCTCCATTAACATGCAAGGTAGTGAGGGTGCAGAGCATCCTACACTTCCAATAGATCTCCATCTACAGGGCTTACAGATGGAGCCACTGTGATTGCAGCACTGTGCTGACCTTATTAATGATATGATTGTAACAGCAAAAGTGCTTTACCCTCGCATCTAAAAGATTACATGCAGTATCTAAATATGATTATTAAAGTCAGAAAAGTGAATTTGTGACAAAACATTGACCAACCTACTGGCTGATGTGTCTGTTTAGCATTACCTTGTTTCAACACAATCCCTACACAAATGAGGTCTTTCCCTTAATAGTGTAAACCTTTTGGTCTATTCACTATAGGGAGAGTTTGCAGTATACATATATAAATATATATTATATGTATACTCCAGTGATCTTCTACTGAAGGAGGTGCTTGGCTGGCCCTGTATAATGTATAGTTAAATCAGTCCTGCTAACTCCCCCTTTACTAAATAAATTTCATCACACACACACTATGTATAAGGTAAATAACTGTGCCCTCTAATATAAAAAATCTACATAATACCATGAAATATTCAAAATGCAACCAACTGATGAGCACCTCCTCATATAGTAACTTGACGCCCATGTACCTGCCTTTTGCTTATCCTTCTTTTGTTTTTTTACATTAGGTGAAGAGGCTCTCCACGAATACCTGAGAACAAAGGCTGTTACAGTTGAATACTGATCCCATTCAGCACCCAGGCTTTTCAACGGAAATATTACATGACCTGTTTTATCAATCACAAACAAAATGTATTCACATTATTATGCAAAGTTACACTACAGGGGCAATGGATCCTCAAAAAGTGCAACATTTTAATTTCAGCAAATCACAAATTTAGCTAGACCGAGAGGCCCTTCAGAGGATTCATCAGTGAATAGCCAACTAGGTCTGGTGGCTTCACAGATTTCTAGTATGTGAATATGTCTACAAGAACTAGACAACCCGTTAACTTTTTAATGCAGGTAAAGAACTTAAAGTGGCACATACCATATCTAAAGAAGCCAGGACATACACACAGCATCCAGGTTAAATCAGAACAGCACAAAGACTTTTTTATATTTTCTACCAAACATTAACCTAATCTCTTCTCTTTACTGAAAACTGGGCAACTTGTAAAAAGTCACATGATAATCCAGTTCTTCATTGAGGTGCAAAAGAATCACAACACTGTACATAGTCTGTGCAAAGTGCATCAGATATAACAGATCAATTGACTGAGAAATCCCAAATCGAGTTACCTGCCTGGGTATCACTTCTACAAAATGTTCTATAACTTTTAGGCATGTTAGTGAATGGAGCCTAGTTACAAAGATTGCAACTACAACCCCCCAGCAAAAAATATAAATCAATCTGGGACTTGTGTTTTTAAAAGCAATGTGTTTTTTTCAGTTATTTTTATTTTAATCTTAATACATCTGCATTTGTACCTAGAATTTGATAGTCAATCCATCAGGAACCTCTGTGTGTTGAAAGGGAATTTTACATGAACAAGCAATATTGCAACAATTTCTCTCTACTGTGACCGGGCGTAGGAAATGATTGTACAGTCATTCATGCAATTTTATTCAGGTTTTCTTATGAAATCATTTTAAAATAAACAATTAAAACTGCTTTCTTGTGCTTTGCAACAATTCCGTCAAACGCAGCCTTTACATAGACATTTATTCAGACATAAATGACATAGAAGCATACATTAAAAAAGCCACCCTGCAATTTATTTGTATAAGAGGTCAGCCAAGACGGGAGATTTTTTCAAACCATAGACCGATCGTTGTTTTTTGCCAGAAACTTCTGCTAACACCATGGATAGATCCTTATATAAACTTTGCACATCTAATCCTGAACCAAGTCTGATCGACTTATTCGTTTGAAGCTGCGGTACCATGGAAGCAAATAGTTTGCAGATAGGCTTTTAAGTCTTTCAAATCCACAAAAGACATAATTGTTTACCGACGAGGGGTGAGTCAATGACTCAGATTTTCATTTCCTTTGTCAAATACATCATGATAAACACATACAGCTCGACATGGATCAGAAACAGAGAATGAACATAGACCAGTCAGAAGAAAATCTGTATCTTTTATTAATGCACCTGAGTTAACATTGCCGTTGCACAGAGAAAACATTAATTGCACACAGATGGGGCATTTGTTCTTTCCCGTGAAGATTTAGTGAGATAAAACACTATCAGTGTCTGCTTTTATGGGGCATAACAAGCGTTCCCGGCAAAAACTATAAAAGAGGCAAAATTCTACATGCGTAAAGACTTTCTGAGAAGGGTTTGGGCACTCAACAGTACCAGGAAAGGTGTTTCTAAATGTGCATTTAGACAAAAATGTTAGATGTAGGAAAGTAGGCTTACTTCTCTGTCTGGGATATGGAAATCAAACATTGAGCCATAAAAAAATGGTTTCACACTTAAAATGCCTCCAGCTCCAAACAGATACAACCATACAATATGGGATCAGCAAACATTTTGCTACACTTCTTTGGTAGATTCAGTGTACCATTTCTAATTAAGGAATTGTCCTATTGTAAATAGGATGTAATAGGAAAATATCTCGATCACTTTTAATGCATTGCTGTATTTACTTCTCTTGTAAAGTGAAATATGATGAGGCAATTGAAAGTGATGTTGCTCTAATATAGCCTCGTGTCTGAGACACATCTCAGCACCCCACATTACTCAGACCTGGAGTGATCCCAAGCGTGAGGGAAAATGGGAAGCAGCTGCACCATAGGGGTCCAAGCCCTGCTTGCTTCTGCCTAGAGGCGGCACTACTGTTACCCACCCCCGATTTGTGTTTAAGGCATCGCTCGACATTTAACCATGTCGATATAGAGTGTAGGTGTATGAAATATACTTTTATGAAAAGCACTCAGACATTTCTATCCTGAAATGGTAAACCTCAAAAAATACATTTCTAGTACAATCACCGACAGCGATCCCAAGAGGGCAGAGTCAATCCCGGCATGAAATATTCTGTGTTGGGAGGGATTGTACAGTTCTCTGTGTTGGGAGGGATTGTACAGTTCTTTGTGTGTGGTTAATAACCTAAGCATTTTCCCATAATGAACAACCCAAATCAAACCAACACAGCGAGCCGTAGAGCCCAGTTAGGGAGGAGAGAATGTGCTCCTAAACCGTTAGAACAGCCTGGCAAAAAAATGCAATCACTGTTCTAGAACTTCTATTTTTCCTTTCTTGGTTTCTTTCCTCAGTTTGATGTTGTCTTCTGTCACCTCTCCTTCGAGGTCACTGTCAGAGCTTCCATCTGAGCTGCTCTCTGCTTCACTGGAGTCAGCGTCACTCAATTCCACCACTGCCACATTCTGTGGGGACATTATCAGAACTACTATTTGCATGTCAGCACAAACTGGCATCATATCCATGTGACTAAATGCACCCATGGCTAACAAAGGTAACTTTACTATATGCCAACCACGCTGCTCATTGTAACCATTAAAGTTCTTACCATTTCAATGATCTTTTCTTCCTCATCAGTGTTTTCAATGTCAAATGCTCCGGCTGGCATCGTCTCCATTTGCTTGCTTAGACTTTCATTGGCCTCTGCCATCTGAGGTAGGAAGTTTTGTATTCTGTCCAAAACTGCAAAGCCAAAAACACTTTAGAGGACTCTGAGTAACGCCGTTTATATGAAAATAAAACATTTTCTATACTAAAACAAAAGTCTAGCATAGTAAGGTTTCATGTAGGAGAAATAACAGAAAAAAACAATAGAATAATGATCTCTTCAGTGAGGTAAGAGTTAATTAACGAGAAAATTTCAACTTACGGCTGCTCCGAGGCATTCTGACAATTGCTGGCGCTGCACCGTTGTTGTTGCCATGTTTTGTGTTGATCAGCAGCTTGCTATATAACCCTAAAGGAAAACAGTAAAAAGTTATGCATACATTAACAATTAAGCAATCTATGTGCCTTGTAGTCATCCGTTATTAAACAGGTCAGTTTTTGGTTAAATGGGATTTTAGTGCATTAAAAGAACCTGCCATTTTCAGGCTTGTTGGCCAGAATCAAGTGTGTTACAAGGTTGTGTTGAGTAGTTTGTATTATACATACTCAGAGGGCCGGATTGTAGCAACCCAATGTGCCGCTGGGCCAGCATGGGGCACTGTCTGCATTTGCCCCTGAGTGCTGAGTGGCCAGTTGGGGCCTACACTCAGTTCTAGATAAAAAAAAAGACTTTGGGGAAGTAACTCACTGAACCTGTTAAGGGGCAAGGAGAGTTGTGGCCCACTGAGTTCACTAATCATTATGAAGGGCCAACACTTGCAAGCCATTGAACTCTGGGATGACCTTGCTGATTCAATATGTAAGGCTATTTAGAGATCTCGTTGATTAAAACATACATTATACAGGGTGAGACAGTCCATTCTTACATTTAAAGCTCCAATACTACAGACAGCAGCGTAACACGGGCAAGAGCCACGAATCACCATCCCTCTTTACATGGCTTAATCACCATGCGGTCACCGCCTCAGCTATTAACATACAGCGGTGTCATTACCTCCCGAGCCACTGCCAACACCGAGCAGCTCCCGTGACCTGCTCTCCGGAGACGTGACTCCCTCACCCCCTTCCATATCCACCGGCGCTAAGTACAGCGTGCTAAGTTTGCTCGCTAGGAAGATGGCAGCGCACTGATTACGTCAACGCGGTAAAACAAGGGTAAACTCCGCCTTAGTCAGGGCGGAAATGACGATCAGGCGGAAACTGTAATCTGGTTTCCGTTCTTAAAAAAACAAGTTTCTCATTTAGTGCTTACTGTAAACAAATGCAGTGGGATTTAAATACGTGTGTTTATCTTTAGGCTTTAGCTGAATTAACACATTTAAAACTGTAGTCAGAATCTGGTTCTTTAGATTAAGGGAGACGATATAAGTAAAGCAGCGCCAAGGACTCAAACGAGGCAGTAATGGTCAAACATTCCTTTGCTTTTTTTTCCAAAGGAATAGTCATGGAATGGAAATGATGGCCCCCTTTTCTTAAAAATCACCCCCTGCACTGTTTATATCTAAATCTGGTGCTTCGTTGCCCTGTATCGAGGCGTAAAGGAAGCAAGCAATCAATCAATCAATAAGGAGTTAACGTAGAGGTTCATCCCGCCCAGGCAGCTTTCTTTGGACAGTTCATGGTAACTGCAGAGGCCGCCGATCCATGACACCCGCTCAGTGACTGCGTGGGATGAGGAATGCTCTGGTGTTTTAAAACTTCAGCACCTACCTGCCTGTACCCAGCAGCTAACTACATACTTTGACTACCTTACATCACCCCCTTAGCGCTACATTCCATTAGCATTAACTGTATCCATCCCGGGCCTAATCCTTCTCACAGCACCTCGCCTACAATGTTTACAATTCACCGTCGCCTGACAGAAACGTATCGGTGCATTCTAAGTGCGTCAGAGCCACGTAGCCAAGCTAACCACGCCCCCACACTGACAGTGACCTGTACGCTTGCGCTACGGGCTCCCGAGTGTTTCGCTTCTTAGAAACCGGGTGACATCGGAAAGTAGAGCGAGGACACGAGGGCAAGGGGCACAATGGCCTGGGGTCAAGCGGGGTCAGAGAGGTAAGAGTCATTACACAGGCGTCCGTTATACCCAGCGCTGCATTCTGCCATGTCTGTCATTATCGAGTGAGGTGTTCTCACCTGTCCGCACACCTGAGGGGACGGCTACTAACTGTCAAATACGCCAGAAATGGGCAGGCTCCCGCGTTTTGGGTAATGTGCATTGGAAGCCTCTCGATAGATTAAGTCATTGCCGTTAGTGGAATGTATAGAGAAGATCAGTTACCCCCGGGGGGAGAGCTGTCACCTCAGGGGCAAGAAGCCACCGCTGGGAGTATGCCTGGGGTAATCATCCCTGCTGCAGGCGCACAGCGCTAACATGTCAGATTTATACACCCCTCTTATACCAGGGGTATTACCGGTATATGCCTGTAAAGCTAAATGCCCTGTGCCCCCATCCCTACCGCGGGTTAGTTTTCATCACAGTCCGCCTGACACTGTATAAACTCATAATTTTGCGACTTATGTAAAAAAGAAAGTAATTTGAGTTTTTTTAGTACTTGAAAATGTACATTCCTTTAACTTTCTTCCTTGGTCACTTATATTTGTCTTACTACGTTTGCTTGAATCCCTACTACCATCGATCTTATTGCGATATAATCATTTCCCAAATCCTCATCCTGGGTCGCGACCTGAGCTGTAGCCATGCCTTTGCCTGTTGGAAATAAGTGAAACAAAATAATGATGTCAAAATGAGAGGTAATAATACAATGACAGCCCAATCCCAAACCGTTATTTATTATAAAGGATGAAAGACAATGACGTGAGTATTCTTTTAAGAGAAGTGCTTCTACAAGCCTACATGTCTTTCCCACTGGAATCAGAAAGCGCAGTGTATGATTGTCAATAATGGGAAGCAGCCACATATTGAGTCCATATGGGCTTCTCTTTCATTCACATATCCTGTATAACAGTGATGCTTGTCTGGGTGTATTTCTGTCTGTACTTTCGTATCGCTTAGGTGTACAGTTCACTAATATAATTACTTCTGTTGTACTTACTGCATCCTAAGAGGGCTTGGCACAGTTATTCTGTAACAGTGTGTAGTGAGGGTAGGATTTAAATGGCCGTCTCCTGAGATTCTATCATTGGGAGCGTTGAATTGGCTCTTCGTCTGTTGAAGTAGGCCACATTTTCTGCTGTTTATAAACACGCTTGTATGACTTAGGGCTGTAAAACACTGTGATCCAGTCACCCGGGGAACATTTTGAGCTCATAGAAAAAGAGAGGAGAGATTTGGATTCCAAAGAGGGATTGTCCTGAATAGGGACACTTGGGAGGGTAGATAACCTTTTAGCTTTTCAGTAAGCCCCCCCACTAACTCAGACAACTCCCTCACCCTTTTGATATGTTTTAAAAAGGTAACGTATACAGTCAGAACCAGAAAGCCATAATATACGGTACCTCTTCAGTGGGAATAGCACTGAAGAATAAAAACATTTGGTTCAATGTGGAGCACCACATACTTTGTTTTATTTTGTCACTCTGTCTGTGTTGAGCGTTTAGTCATTGATGTACTCAAATGTAAGGTATATTTTGCACCTGAGACGGGTCGACAAATTTGCTTTTGATCTAGGAGCCAACCAAAAACGTTGGGAGCCAGTTTTTTGTTCTTCATGGTTTTTTTTCCTGGCACTTGGGATTTGTTGAGCCCTGCCACGCACTAATACATTTACACACCCTAACATCTTATGCTCACAAACACTAACACCATATGCTGACAAACACACTCTGTAACATAAGCAACACCATACACACTGGCTAACACTATACATATATATAAAAATAAACACTATGGGCACATACACACTGAATCTGGCACTACAATACAGTAGACATACTGACTTTGGCACTATACATTTACACACATACACACTGATACTTCAGTATACACACTCACTGACATATACAAACTCTGACACTACAGTATATACACACATACACCAGCGCTATACATATACACACCGACTTCAACACTATGCATATGCACCCAAACACGCTGACGATGGCACTATAGTACACACACAACTCCCATACACTACTTCCCCTCCCACCTCTTGGAGATCAGACACGCCGTTGTCTATCTTCTGTGCTTGTGAATCTGGCACGCTATGCTTTCCTGCATTATATGACCCCGCTGGGAGCCTCATGGCCCCCGCTACACAACACCCCCAGGGGAAAGCATAGGGTGCTGAATTCATGATGGCGCCATGGCCGGGGTTTGTTGAGCCCTGACCGAAGATTCTTTTGTATTGTAAATAACATGTCAGTCTTTCACGGTGCGCATTCCATTTAGCGGAGGGAAAGACAACAAACCAGTTTTAACAAGCACACGTTTTCGGAATGAAATATATTTAATGTGCTGTGCTAGCATCCAGAACCTCTAACATATACTTTTTATTATTGCAGATGGAAAAATGTTACCTTATCCTTGGTATGCTCGTCAACACGCTGTGTGAACCCAACAATCTTTCAGTGTTTTAACGAATGTGCATGTGTGATTTATAAACCTACACCAGGTGTTATGTATTGTAAATATTTAATATGGACATGTGACACAAGTGTTGTCACTTTTAAGAAAAAAATTAGTTTTTCAGCATCTTTCAGTTCTAACATTTAACCTCAATTTTCTACTATAAAAATGTCTTTATGGAGTGAATAACTCTAGTTCTAGGGGTATTAAAACTCTTTATTTTTTTTTTCTCCACTAGCAAGTATGACTAAACAAAAACACTATCTCCCTGAAAAATAAAATAACATTTATTAAAGCTACTAAAAAAACCCCATGATGTCAATAGTTCCTATAGGGAGACTAAAACCTGGGACCAAAATATACTACCTATGTACCACTACATGGGTATGGCAGAGGGATCCAGTCTTTTTAAAGAGTACCGTGTGGTATTCAGTTTATTTTGTGTGGTTTAAAGAAGCAACACACAGGATCTTCCTGCCATACCTATGGATTGAAAACAGGCTTACGTCCTTGACGCCCGTACTGTGGAGGCATGCATATTAAATATATGGTTTCTTGCTCCTGATTTAGCTGGGAATGAGGAAAGGGGCACGTGTATTTGGGAGGATTCTACAGAATCCCCTAGGTATTTGCAAAATGGACCACTCATTAAAGTGCAGGTAACGGTTGGAGTGTCAATTTAAAGATAGATTTCAGAGAGGGAAAATTCTCCGGCTGGACATAAGTGGTAAGTGTAGTTTCTTGGGGCTCTGCCCTGTGCCCTTTGCTTAATATCTGCATTAATGATCTTGCAGTGGAAAGCCACGCGTCAGTGTAATGCATTCAGAAGTAGTACTTTACCTGGCAAAAGATGCGGTCAAATTGAATGACTGGATGACCAAGTGGCAGCTGAGATGTCATGTTGACAAATGCAAAGTTATGCATTTTGGGACAAGAAATACATCTGTAAATTTAATATGTACCTTAAATGAAGTTGTTTTAGGAAAAACATTGAATTGGGAGTCATTGTAGGCAAAAAATAAGTCACAATTTCCCCGGCAACTGCTGCAAGGGCCAGTAAGATTTTTAAGGAGGTATTGGGTGAGAAAATATATATCTTTGCCTCTGTGTAAGCCAGTGGTAAGACCCGGCCTTGAATATGCAGGTCTCCTGTTCTTAAAAAGGTTATATTGGAGCTTGAAAAAGTGTAAAGGTGGCTGCAAAGTGAATTAAAGGAATGGAACAGCTTATTCATGAAGAAAGACTAAACACTTGTTTACATTAGAAAAAAAATGCATTATTATGTATTATACAAATATGGGGACGACACCAGCTGCCCTCTAGTAGCCTCTCCATTAATAGGACTATGCAAAGAACATCAGGTCATCCTTTCCGACTCGCAGAAAGGAATATTCACCTAAAGCATCGGTTACAGGATTATCTCTATCTTATTGATCCAGTGAGAAAGCACATTGTCATCTTAGAAGGTTTTTCTCCCCCTTTTTGAGGCACAGTCGGAAAGCACTTTATTGTGAGTTTATTGTGCTTTCTTTTGGATTAACAGCAAGGTTGAAGTTGATGGACGTGTTTTTTTTTCCCCAAGCTCATTTATATTACTATAAATATCCAAGTTTAGACCATCTGTACTTGTGTTGATACTATGCTGAGACATCAGACCATCAGCAGGAATAACCAGTCATTCAGGTATACGGTTTCCAGTTTATCAGCTATCTTGATCAATTACACAACACCGGTTGTTCACCTGTCATTTCCAAGCTGCTCGGCCTGGATATGCGAGTACTGGAGTAGACACTCCGCTTCCTTCTTCACTGCAGCGTTGTGGGTGAGGAGGCTTCTGTGCGTTTGGTTACCTAGTTCTTGGGTAATAGCTGTATTAGGAAAGTGGCTCAGTTTTGATTTTTTGGCTTTTTCTCTATGTTTATCAGTGAATGACCTCATTCTTTACTAACAGGTGAGGATTCTGTTTAACTCTCTTTGTACATTCTAGATGAAAACATTTACACATGTATTCCTGTTTACAAATGAGGAGAGAGGAGTCTGCGGCGGCAGAAGCTACTGTAGTAGTTACTGCATCGTAGGGTCGAAAGCAAGCAGCTCTTATCATCTGTAATCATATGTTCATCTGTCAGGCTGCTTAGAGAATATATATATGCTGCTTTTTACGTTGTGCTGCTGTCAGAGACCGGTCTTCCAAGCCACCCTGACGGCGGGAGAGAATATGAAAATCAGAGCGTAGGCCTGCAAGAGTTCTCAGGTCTCTTCTTATTCAAGATCTAAATTGCCTTTAAACCTGGTATTCTAATTCTGGTCAGTTAACCAGTAAAGACATAACCTTGACTTTACGCGTTTCCTGTATTTATGTGGCTATTACGTCACTCTGCTTATACTGTATGTTTGCAGGAATGAGTTTATTAGTGTTCGTAACTAACTGCACAGCCGTATTATCTATTAACATGCGCCTAGAACCCCCAGATGTATAATCTGGTTGTGTCTTTAAGGTAAGGTGTGTGATTTTGTGTCTAGCAACCCCAGATGGTCTTAATCTGGCACTTTCTAACCTACATGTCAAGGTAGACATCTTGTACTAATAATTACTGAAAAGTATGGGTATGGGATAGTGTTGGATCATCCAGTACACAGGTCTGTTGTATTAATATCATAAGAGTAATATCTTCAGTGGACGTCAATGTACGTGATGATATCTTACCTCTGGTTAGCCCTCGGAATATAGATTTTTGTTTTTAGGATCCTTGTTTATACCCGTTCATCCTCCAGGTGATGTAGTGGCCGATTTCTGTAGCAGGTTCTTGCCTATTAAGTCAGTCTTTTGTTTACTCAGGGCTGTATTTACATATCAAGACATGGACTAGAAATACAAATATGGGCTATTGATTAAACAGTTGCAACACCATATTTATTGATGAAGAAAAGCTCATTGGGGTGGATTTGCTGGCAGGTGAAATGAGTGAGCGTGGCAATGGTAGAAGAAAGGGGAAAAGAAGAAGGACCGGCAGTTGGAGTTTCAAGTATTGCCACCATTCTCAGCTAATATGTAATTACAACCTGCTGCTTATATTAACAGACATGAGAGAGAGGAGGGGTCCTTATTTAGCAGAAATTCTAATATTGCCTGTAGAATATTCCTTACAATGGGAATGTATTGATATCTTTGAGATTGTGGTCTCTCAGCCAGTGGCCATTGATGTATTCATAGATTGTATGTTGCCCTAGGCCTGACTCTTTAGACGAGCGTTCCCTTTTTCTGACTTTGGTAGGCTGTTATTAAGACTGTTGCAATCGCCATGACACTGTTTACTTCATCTAAATGTATGCGTATTGGTGATTCACCTGCTATTTGTTTTCTTGGATTGAGGATTATTTTATAACGTCGGCGTTTTGTTTTCAGATTGGTAGATTATACCAGAAGTAGACACCGACACAAATCCATTGATCCTTGCATACCTTTGTTTGGAGCCCTGCGATCTCTAAACCCTGTATGCCTCTGATAATTATTTGATTTCCTCTATTATTGTATCTGATTTACTTTAGGAGTCTGCTGATAGAATAAGCAGCAACTCTTGGTATAGTTTATTGTTCACTTCATACAGGGAATATTGGGAACATTGATTGTCGAACTGAAAAGTCTAGATAACTGCATGCCTCCCAGGCAGCGTTGTTCAGCCAGACATTGTCGGCTGAAATCCTGCCAGACTTTTATTATCCGTCTAATTAATATTCAATAAAACAATGAAATGTGCATTGATGAGATGGTTTTGCATAACCCAAGGAGCAGAGTTGGACATCATACTGAGAGTTCTTTTATCAGCCCGGGAGTGATGGCCGGGTTTAACCTTATGGCTGCTGTACAAAGACAGATCTATGTGTGATATTCCTTTTTTATTCCCTTTGTAGGATCATTTGTGTAGTATAACAAGTTAAGAAATTACCATAAATCTTAGCTGTAAAACACAAAAAGCCATTGGAGGAAACAGAAAACCATGAAATGTGTCATATACTTCAAAATGCCATATGCTGCAATGCTTACCTGTTTTGTGTTACCTACTCCACAGAGGCCAGCTCCACATCAATGTACCATTTGGGGTCACACCTGTGACACAATGACTGGCAGTCATGGAACAACTCCAAGCGCTTGTACCCACAATGGTCCCATAAACTGGAATATTCACCTGATTGCTGTTCAGTCCGACAGGTTCCTGTCTCTTTTGTTGAGTATGGTTCCTATAGCGTGCCACAAAAACCCGGAAGAAAGACTGAAGAAGCTTAATGGATTGACTCCCACTGGTCATGGCTTTAATATTCGAGCTGATCAGCACTTGGAATACCATCACTTCTCTGAACCAGCGTACCACGGGAACGGTCCTCACTGCTCAAACATTTGCAGCTCAAATTATGACTATGACAGCTATGATTACTGTGATGGTAGAGATGCATCTGAAACAGACGCCATGCTGCAGGACAGCAGGACCTCTGGAGATGGAGATAAAGACTTACTTGTTGAGGGAGCCAAGAGGCCACCGAAAGAATCTAGTGTTTCCATGGCCCTGCAGATACTTGTGCCATTTTTACTTGCGGGATTTGGAACCGTGTCAGCCGGTATGGTGTTAGATATTGTACAGGTGAGTGTCTATCAGGCTGTTTTATGTAGGGTTAACCATGGACTAGCTGTGGGAGCAGAGGCAATTTGTATCTTGTAACCCTAGGATTACGAGAAAGGGCTGCATCATGTTCTACGCAACTCCACATTTAATACCGCATTTGCTCGATTATAAGACGAGGTTTTTTTCAGAGCAAATGCTCTGAAAAATACCCCTCGTCTTATAATCGAGGTCGTCTTCTAATCAGACCTCAAAAATGTCTGCTGGGGCCAGGCTGCTCACCGGTGCTTCGGTCGCGAGCAGCGTCTCCTCTGCAGCCGGAAAACAGGAAGCTAGCAGCACTGCCTCCCCCCTCCCTTCTCTGGGGGCGTGGCCAGAGAAGTTGCTCGCACAGCCGGGCCCCTGCAGAAGTCTTCGAGTGAGAGATCTGCACTGCAGTTCAGGTAAGGGGGTGGGGGAGGGTTTTTGGGTAAGTATGTGTGAAGTATGTGTGATTAATGGAATGAATGAGTATTTAAATGTTTGTGAATGAGTGTGTGTATGATAGCATGAATGTGTAAGGGGGGTGGGTGTTAGCATGGCATAGGGAGGCTGTACTCACACTCCCATCATCCCCAGGTTCCAGCATGTACTGGCTGCCTTGGCTTGATAGGAGTGTGATTGCTGTTAGCAGTTT
>VKOC01000003.1:11299790-11349583 GCA_009364415.1 Spea multiplicata | reverse complement strand
ATGATGATTCCCATAATGCAATGGGACGATGAGGATGATGATGATTTCCATAATGTGATGGGAGGATGATGATTCCTATAATGCAATGGGACGATGAGGATGATGATTCCCATAATGCAATGGGCGATTGAGCATGATGATTCCCAAAATGCAATGGGAGCGAATGAGGAAGATGATGTCCCGGATGAAATTGGCAGTGGGGCGATTGAGCGTTGATGATTTCTCGCATTAATGCAATTGGGATGATGGTAGGAGATGATGATCCCCATAATACTCCAATTGGAAGCAATGAGGGATGATGAGTTCCATTAAGTGTCAATGGGACGATGAGGATGATGATTTCCATAATGTGATGGGAGGATGATGATTCCCATAATGCAATGGGACGATGAGGATGATGATTCCCATAATGCGATGGGACTATGAGGATGATGACATCCTACTATACTGTACATTTAACTTTAAACAGACATTATGTTGTTTTTTTTTACAATTGCATTGCGCAACATTAAAGGAAATTTGTCACAGTTTATTTATGGAAACTTTATATCTACTGTGCTTTTTGTTTGTAAATCAGAGTAACTGTTTTGGTGACGTTTAGTTTACTTCATGAAGTCTGACATCAGTAGCAGCCTGTGGCAGAACCACTATTATCTAAACAGTTTGCTATCCTTCTCCCCATCCACCCATCAGCAACTTTAATCATGCAGGTCCTGAGAAAACATGGGTGGGTATATATATATATATATATATATATATATGTGTGTGTGTCATATAATTGTTATATTGGGTTATTTTGTGTTATTGGGTTATTGAGATTCAAATAAATGGATTACCCACAATTAAGGTATTTACTTGTGTGCAGTGTGTTCTGCCACCAGCCTTTTTTTGTCCAATACGTTTAAATACAGTTTTCACAGATAATTTTTTTTTTGGGTGGGATTTGCTTGGCTGCTATTCTTGGCAGATGGCTTTGACTAAAATACTGGACACCAATAAATAAATGTATGTCACTATATAGAAGTAATACATATATATATATACTGTATATGTCATATTTTCCTGTACATAGATCCCAAATACTGGATTGTTTAGTCCACAGTAATGTAAAACTAGTATTTTGCTATATGTGGCTGCTGTTCCTACAGTCCTATATTTGCAGAGACAGTCCCGGCGGTGAGGAATATTTCCTGGCAGACTTCCTGTTAAGTGCTACTGCTAGCAGACTAGAGAATTGTTCATGCAACATATATGGCGGGTATGGGCTGGATATATAGGTGCCACAAAGGTGCCTATGTATTATTAGAAGAGCCATGAGTGAGTAATTAAACCACACTCGTTTATCTCCCAAGCTGGCCCTTAAATAGTTAAAAATAAAATATTTTCACTAAGCTAGGTAGGCATAAAAAGATATACCCCCCAGGGGTCATGGTGTAATAATTTGTTCTGCAGAGGCACATCATTTTCAAACATTTTGGACATTGCTCAGCTTTAATATTAATTCAGAGCAATCATAGAAAGTTCATTATAAACAACGTGCACATCATTACATGTGTAAAGAAACCGAAGATCCCATATAGCATGTCATCTTTCATGGATTTTAATGAATGGGGCTTGCGAGGACTACGAAAACGCCTAATAAAATCCCTGAATGACGTCACACAGTGGACTGTTAACCATATGTTACAACAGCAGCTCACTTCTTTTGTAGTATATCAAATATGACATGCAAAAGACTAGCAGTCACTTAATATGTTAATATAAAGTGAAAAATGAGGGCAGATGTATCATAGTAACCCACCTTGGTTTCCCCCCTGACCGAACGCAATCACATTGGCTCACCTGTGCTCAGACAGGGATAATTCTTGATCCCTTGAAATATGGGTGGAAAACTGTTTCCCCAGTCACGTTTAATCATGATTACTAACACATGGAAGGCAGTTTATTTTCCATGTAGTGCATCCAGGATTTTCTCCTTACACCACGGCTGTTAGCTCACTTGCAAGCTCCAAGCAGCTTTGGGTAAATCACAACTGTGTTCCTTTTTGCTTTCCAGACCGATGGCAGAAAGTGACAAAGGAGGTTTGGAGCGTTTGCAGTTATTGTGTTGCTTTTGTGATCTTTTATCCGTATGCATTGTTTATCTGGTTTAGGATTTATAGCAGCATGGTAAATTAAAATTATCAATGCACTAGTAGCCGCTTTATGTATTCTCTATAAGATCTCATTATATTAATAACATTTGAAATTGGTAATTATGTGTGGGTTTTAGCTCTGGGTTTGGCATATATAATGTTTGCTTGCAATTTGGTCATCTATAGTGTATATTGGAAATAAATCACTTTGCTATCCATATATATACGATAGCAGTCATATTCTCAAAGGCAGTGACCAGTGGGTCACATAGTTACAAAATACCCATTACTCATTTCTTTGCCTAGCATGCTGCTGAGAAATATATCAGCAGTTCTCTCCACATACATCTACGTTGCTCCATGAAATGCCACGTTAAACATAGCACCTCCTTGGTTCTTCACAAGTCACTGCTGTTTCTGCACAAGACATTAGTTCATGTCAATAATGAAATAAGATCTCTTTGTGTTGGATTTTGGTCAGCGGCCAGATCATCCTACATAGTCATTATGTAAAATCTGCGCTATCGTTTATAAAATATTCTGTGTGCTTGATTGATCACTAAAGCCTCTTCATACTGAAAGATTGCAAGACCTTGGATTCTTGAGCCTCAAATGGAGTGTGAATGGAATATCAATGTTCAGACGGTGCTGGGTCCCAGAAGGTTTTGGTATGACCCCTTCATTCATCACTACCAAAAGCATGGCATCTAGAACAAAGATGTGACATTTAAATCAGGTGAATGAGACACATTTACTTTTTGGAAAAGAGAACTCTGATTCTTTACAAGTGTGATAGTCTCTAAAATGAAGAATATTGCCTTCTGGTTATAATATAGTTTACGGGATGACTTTATTTCTTAAAGGTGCTGTTACAGTTACAGATGAGACATTATTTGCACACTCTGGTATTTTAAGCAAATAATCCTTAGCAGAACTGTCATTTTATTTTTTTCCTCTGAAATTTGAATTACTTGGGGCACTTTTCTGGTTTTTCTATAACATCCTATCAGTAACTCCTTTTGTGGTTTTTGCGACAAATACTCCCAGCAAAAATGAGGCAAAATGTTACATAATTAAATAATAACTTTTCTTGAAAGATGATGGCTATTAAACCGTATGAGGAATGATGCTTAATTGGAAAAGTGTTAAATCTAGCAGAGTAGATTGGATAGCATCATCAGTATTCCATGCATCATTCAGTCGATATCCAATATAAAGTTTACTTTCATTAAATAGTGGTTGGATCTAGTACTAGAGGAAATACTTGATTGATAATATTGTGCATAACTAGAACAGCCTTCCAGAAGAGGAGGTGGAGGTAAAAACACTGAGAGAACGTAAGCACACATAGTATAGACATTGGGATATCCTGAATGTTGGATAAGGCCAAAGACAAATTACAGTGCTGGATTAGACATGTGCACGGGCTTAGTACGCACACCAACTTTAGCACACTGCCATATGTGACGTTCTCTACCACACTGCCGTTAATAAATGTGACCTTCACAGTGCAGCTACTGCTAGGGTGCCAGCGGCAGTGCCCTGTCAGACTATCCATCAGCACATCTGGGTCCCCAGAGATCAAGGCTCCTAAGCACATGCCTAGTGTACCTAATGGATAGCCTGCCACTTGTACAGACAAGGAGGACCGTCCAGTTGCTCCTCAATACATTTTGCTAGTGGGAGCCATCTGGTCCTAATGTGTTGCCTACTTGCCAGGATCAGTCATTCCAAATTAGTATATTAGGCAGATGGCTAGGTTATGAAGCAACATTTCTGGATACATTATAAGGTTGCAGAAACAGGGTGAAGAATGCACACTTCAGGCTGTTTAACCATGCAACCCACATGCCACAGATGTACGTACAGAATTTCCTTTGTATCGGTATAACAGCTTGTAACATATTACCAAATTTCCTTTCTAAAAAATATGTGTTGTGTAAGCACATAGGTAGCTTTCCTGTGGTCAAAAGGAACAGATACAATGAAAAAGTTTTGTTTCATTGTCATGTCACCTTTATAACCAAATCACCAAATAAGCTTTTTCCTCTGCTAATAGAGATTGTCTTAAACCACATGTTCTTCTCACAGAGTAAAACATCCTGATTCTCTGATAACATGTCCAGCAACTTTTAAGTCTGCAGCGGATCATTGAGTTCCGATGGTGCTTTCCTCCTATACGGCAGTCAGCTGTAGCTGCCAAACATTACAGGAAAGGCTAGATTGGAAAATGTGGCTCACGCTTTATTGCTGGATGTATTACAGCTAGCAGGATTAGTGTACATCCCTGAAACAATGAGCCTGGAATTTCAATGGAATACACTTTATAAAGGTTTATAAACCACATATTCTTCATACCCTACATGCCTTAAGACTATATGAAAAGGCAGCAATAACAGCCAAAAGGGGAACTCAAAAGAGCTCAATAGAAAATAATGCTTTTATAACACCAGTAATTGATTTGTAAAGATTCATTTTAATTAAGGACCAGTAGATTCTGTAGCACTAATACAATAAGGGAGAATATAAGGTTAATAGTAATAAGAAAAAGTCTAATAATATACAAAATGATCAGTAACACAAACAAATCTGGTCTTGCAAGCTTAGCTGATTAGGAAGCTTGGAGTATATGAGACAGAAGGTGAGGGACAGCTTGGGATGATTTGCTTGTAGAGATGGTCGTATGGGAAAGTCATTGGCCTGGAGATCTTGAACAGATAACTTTATTCCAGAAAGCAGGTTGTGTCTATGAAGGGGATATATGGTATTGTTCTCTGAACTAGCTTTTAGTGAACATTTAACGTTAGAATAAGTAGGGGGGCATGTTACGTGTGGGTAATTCCACAGAATAGGTACAGGATGGTGGAGAGAAGTGATGGAACGATTGAAGAGGATGGTTAAGGTAATATTTGGAGATAAGATCAAAGATCTATGGAGCACTGCATTTTTCTGGACTGTCAAGGCCAGGATCTGAAATTTTACTAAAAAATACTAAACAAGTTCACCTTTTCCACTTTTAAATAATTAATAGCACATAAAATGGGTAGCTTTATGGATTGCGCCCATCGTGATATCCCGAAGTGTTTGCAGTGTTATGTCAGTGTCGTGCGTTACTTTCCATTATTATTCCTGCGTAGTGGTGTAAAGTGCCCTATGAGAGTACACACCCAAAGGGCCAGGACTGGGACTAGAATGTCTGTATAAGCCTTACAGACTGTAAATGCATTCTCGTTAAGTCTATCTGGGAAAACACACTGGGGCTGGTTTTGGAAACAAAGTTTATTGGATGGACAATTTTCAAAGTATTTTTCTCACAAGCAACATCCAATATTATTTTAAATGACTTGGGTTAGTGGAAGTTTGGTTGTTATAATACTGAACCAATAAAGGAGGGTCCATGTTGTTAAACAGAACGATCTCATATGTGTTTAGGGTGTGTCATATGATCTGCTTCACTTACACTAATGTGCCAGATCCAATTACGAAATTAAATAAATCCTAGAAAGTTTTGGAGCAGAATCGCCAGTTGACTTTCTAACAGAAAAATGGGATCTCCTAGCATTTTTTGTACTAGCAGTATTAGGTTAAAAATATTGAGTTTTTTTTATCATGTTATCTTATCCCAGTCTACTAGCGCATATGAACACTTATTATACTATATGCTGTACTGCGGAAAACCCACAAGAAGAATGCAGCCCTGACTACAATACTGCTCTGTGTCATTAACCATATGAGTTAAAGCATGGACAAAGGGACATTTTAAATCATGGGGGATAGCACATGGTCGTTTCATGTACATTCACAGCTCAGTAATATAATAATAAGCTCCCAGCCACTTAATTCGGTTTTTAATTTCTCCCTCCCAACATGTGATTTTGTAAAGATCGTTACTTTGTGTAGTATTCTTTCTGGGATGACGTTTTTTTGATCTGATGTGACTGCTCCTGCAAACTGGAACAGCCTTTATTTGTAATGAAACGCTAGCATTCACTGGTGATGGACGAGCATATTTTTTATCTCTGTAATATTAAACTATATAAAAACAACCCACTTGTCAGGTTGGATTTGAATTCCAAGTAAATTATGTTTTAAGCCACGGCATAATGTGTTCATAGGAGTCTCGCTGGCAGACAGGGGCACCAGACGCTCTTGCCAAAATATATGACTCACCAGCCTAAACACCCTTTTTTTTATTCATGCCTCACCTATTAGAGACAGCATGTATCACAATGTCTCTGTTTGCTCATATGGTCAGCTATATCGAGTATATTCACTCAGGTCTGAATTGGAGTGTCCCCAATATTTGATAACTTTATGGTTAGAACTGTGAGCTGCTTAGTGCATTCATTAACTTACAGAGTGCTCACAGCCATCTGATTTACACCCGTAAGATACCGGACTGGGCGCTCATAGGCAACTGATGTGGAAGTCATTCAAGAAAGTACATCGTCCGCACTAAATTTCTGGGGAGTGAAGTCTTCATTAGACCATAACTTTATTTCGTTGTGATGAACATGCAATACGGTAGAGGAGGTCTGGCAACAGTTGGCCAAGGAGCCAGGTTCTTTCAAATGGCCCACTAATAAAGTATCCCAGATGTATTTGGTAGATTTAATGCTCAATATACAGTATCCAGTCCTGCCCAAAGGATTTTTACAGAACCCCCGTAAGGACCCAACCAGTGTGTAACTGCTGCATAAATTCCTAATTACTATTGATAGCCTAATGTTTACGGGAATTACAAGTAAAACCCACCACAGCGGTTCAGAGCAGCCCAGCGGGCATTTCCCCCATTGTCGGCCTCCTCTTGCCGTAAGGTGACGAACAAATGCCTTAGATGTTCAAGGTAATCATACATGATCTGTAGCCTTGAGGATCCCACCGGAGGGATATGGGATTGGGCAGGGTGGACATATACTGTAGCTTCTTGCATTTTGCAAATAGCTTTATTTAAATGCAGTTTGTATTAATACACTTTTAGGATTGTGTCAGCAGTTACTCTTTATTTCCCTAGAAGGTGATTTCAGCCTGGCATATCATTTACAGTATCCTCTCTGAAACTCCAGTGAAGTTATGGCTAATTACCACCGATTCCCTGCAGGTTTATACCCGAGAGGTTACTGCACTTTCTTCTTTCTGTCACTCTACATGAAACACTTTATAAAGAGCTTAATGGACCTGTCCTTTTCTCTTCATTGTCTTCCTTTCCCTCTTCTCTTAGTCCTCCTCCAAAGCAAGCTGTCATTATTCTGCTTAAAAATAAATTATGTTGGCCATTCTGAAAGGACCGACACTGAGCTGAAAATATGGTACAGTCATCATTACGTCGCAGAAAAAGTGTGCTAAGCAATTAAGATCATGAGCACAGTCTATATCCTAAATATTTTGCTGGGTCCTTAGCACTATATGACCTACAGAGGTTTCCGCTGCATCCTTCACCTATTATGTATTTTTTTTTAAACATAATAAAGGGCATGTGCCTTCTGAAACCATTGCCTTTATTTGTTTCTAACCCCAAAGCCAGCTCGCTGCTATTATTTTATCTTCATCACATCTTATGAGTCCCTTGCTGTTATTAAGTTTGTTGTATGGATCAGTCCAATATGTGGCTGTTTTTGACCTGTTTTTCATCTTTTTCTGGCATTGATAGAAGTTGACAAATGAGTTGCTTGCATGAATTTGATAAATGATAACTAGATAAAAAGCAAAAAGAATCCTAAATGGAATCGGATGAAAGCAGACTATAACTCCAAGCGTTCTCTGCGCGCAAGTGTTTCTGAGTACTAATGTTGGCTGCGATGGGACCAAGTCAAGCCCTTGAGGAGCGTAGACCGTACCGTACTGATAGTTATTCCGTTATTATTGTTAAATTCTATGTCAAAAAATCCTAAAACGATCCTAAGGATATCTGTTCTGTAGGATAAACAGTCCTCATATGTAATGTAGACCATTGTTGGTGGTCCACTGACTACATACATGTAGAATAAATCAAGTACTGTCACTTGGATATTGCAAGGTTTTGTTGAAATTGTTCACATGTGTCTTTGTAGATTGCGTGCACCATATACTTCGCCATTCATCTATGATAGACACACACTGAGTACAGTGACAGAATCAGGCCAAGGTAAAACACCAGAGGTTTCCAGGCTTCACTAATGTTTATTTGCGTTATAAAATTTAATCTATGCCCACAGAATGTAGAATGCATGTTTCCCATTTTGTTTGGTGGTTGATATAAACTATAGAACACGAAATGAAAGGCAGCAACTGTTATCCATTGTAACATATGGTAATCCTTCTATTTATGATTTACAAAGTGTAATCCAATGTATTTTGCTGTGGGTTATATAAATTCAGTGTGTGTGACGGTCTATACCGTCTTCCTGGAATATGGTGAGATAGTTTGTGGTTTCTATTTCCACAGTCGCCCTCATCGCATCTCCATGCACTTTGTATCGTGGTACAAACAATTAAATAAAAGTAACACAATAGCTAGATCTTTTATATCACCTTTTATGTGGTAGTTTTATTGCTAACAGATGTTTCTCATTTCAGGCACTTAGTAATTTTTTTTTAATATTCCTCTTATTTTCCTTATTAGCCGAACTGCAGCTTCATAGCTGTATGTGGAAAGTGTGAACCTGATGAACTCTTTTACAGCTTTAGACTATAATGCTGTGAAACAATGTTGTGTGATAACTTCTTGCTGTCCCAAAAGTTCGTGTTTTTAGGGGGAAATTGCATTTTATTTTTGTTTGAATAAGCAGTTTTACAAATGATTTTGCTGTTGAAGCACGGAATAATGTATATTTACATGCATATGGTTTGGAGATTGGTATCTGCTTTGTTTAGTGTATTCATGTATGCTGTCATTGGATTGTTTACTCAAATTGATTTTATTTATTTTTCAGTAATGCACAGAAACCCATTTGGAATGGACATCTGTTGTCGGAAAGGGTCTCGAAGTCCATTGCAAGAGCTCTACAATCCAACACAGGTCTGTGTGTTATATGCTGTGTTTTTGTCGTTTACCCCAGACTAGGGATGACTAAGAGGCCTTGTCTCTGCCAAATGATATGCCTGCTGTGCGACTGCGGCCACACTCTACAGGTTGGGGTTGGGGTCCGGCCCTGAATATTCCCACACCCAAGAGGTTTATAAAGAAGATCATTGCAAAACAGTTCAAGTAAAAGCTTTTTGTAAACATAACCTGGTGTCTTTATTGAATTGTTATTGGGGTTTTTTTTAAGTTAATTGTATACTTTGATGAAAGATTTAGCAAAGATGTAACCTGCCCCCCCCCAAAAAAAAAATCCCAGCTGTAGGATAGAGGAGGATGGGTGTTGGGACCCTAAAGCATTATTATGCTCCATGAGACAAGCTGCATGTTATGCGCAGAGCTATATTTTCTCATCCGCATGCTGATTCTTATCCTCCTGTGGTTTTAGTATCTATTACCCTTATCAATTAACACTTAATTAGCTCAGTCTCAATTCATTAGGTCTCTGTTGCAGTCTTAAGAGAAGCCGACATCACACTCCAGATCAAACATTTATGGGAGCCTTGACACATGCCTTTCATTCATGCTCCGCAGCGTAGGCTTACTGTTGTGAGGGGTCAACTTGCTGCTTTAATGCTAAATGTATTTTTTAATGTGATTGAATTTGACTCATCTTGAAACGTCGCCTCCCTTCTTAAACAATACATATGCAATAGAAACCAAAATCAGTTCTTAGTTTTATTTTGTTTTGATTTAACAGAATTTTGTGAATTTGGAATTGAACATTTCTAATGCCCCCAACCCTCTTCAAAGTTTCTCTAAGTCTTAGTCTTATCTCTGATGTGTTTTCCTTGTAGCACAAACTACAGTTTTATCATCAGAGGAGTATTTATCTTAGACTTCAGAGGGTTAACAACAACACGTAAACATGGAAATACATATATTACACAGACAAGGAAAAGGCATTATTCATTATTCATCATTGTTATTAATGGGCAGAATTATTTTCTATCAAATTCAATATAATGTTATATGTTTCTATGGTATTAGGACAGATTGCAGTATTCCAAAATGACCATGGCTTGTACCTTACTTGTAATGTTCTCGTTCTTTCTGAGCCATATCTCCCAATATAGACTAATTGAGGTTTTTTCCAGGACACTTACACATTTTACATGGAGCTGTCTAGCACACACAAGATGATCTGCAGTATGAGGAATATGTAACCAAATGATTGTTTTCTTTATGTGAATTAATACATTCCACATGACCCTTGCACCGCCTAATCAATGTGGTGACACTGGTTTGATAAAACCTTAAATAACACACACACAATAATAATACCAGCTCAGCTTGGATTTAGAAATGGCCATGGCATTCATTTACCTAAATGTCGCAACGCACTTTATTGAAAACCATAAACAGATAAATCAGTTGTTCATCAATAAATCACTTAACCACCTAACCCAGCTGTAGGGTCCCATCTTACTACTATAAACATTGCAACGTGGCGTATCATCGGCAGACCACCCGCCAGGTACCACTGGTCATTGTTCAACATAGCGGGCTGGGTTAAGCCATGTCACCTTACTGACGTCACCATCAACAACCTCTAACATCTAACAGTGATTTCAGAATGTAGGAAAATCTTTATGCCGCAGATTGTTGTAAATAGGATGTTTTTTTTTTTTCCAGCTACCCCCCCCCCCCACAGTACCCGGTGTCATGCAAAGGGCATTAACCCAGGATTTTATGCACGCTGGTCTGCAACATGTGAAATGTGTACATATCCTAGAAAAAGGCAGATATGGAAAGTAATTCACATTCAGAAAAAGTATACTAGTATTCGCCAATCACAGTCTAGGTTTGTAAAGACCACAGAATCACATTACATGAGGAGAGAGAGATTACAATGCAGATGAATGTTTTTCAATTTATCGGTTATGTCTTCTATATGTATCTGTACTGCTATTGTTCTGCTTATTCTACACCTATAAAGAAAATACCTTCAAAATGTGTGTTGAAATGATGATGTGGTTTCCACTGAGCTTATTCTAAAGCTGTTAGAGGCAATCGATAGATTCTCCAGCTTGATTATGCAGACTATGGCTAAGGATTATGAGCGTTATAATTCCAGACCTGTTTTCAAGCAGTGTAGTATATGTAATGTAGACCTGTAAGTCATCACTATTATATTCCCAGGTTAGGTCACATCTAAGATGGTCGTGTAAGCACTGCTTTTCTCATCCTGCTGCTGTTAATCGACTTACACCCCCCTCTGAAATATCAGCGTCGTTATCCTACCTTTTCGTGAGGTTACAGTGAATTTCCTATAACTGCATAGTCTGATATAAGCCCTCAGAAGTCCATTTTGGAAATCTGGGCCAGCTTCACAGTAGAAGCAGATTGTACTGTACCAAGGAAAAGAGAATTGCACGGATTTACAGCCACAACAATTTTCTTCTCCCCTGCAACAACAGCATCTCCTCTCCATTAAAATTGCACTACGGTGTTTCATGCCTTTATTGGATTTGTCTTAAAGGGGAATTGCTATCAAAGAAGGAGGCTGTGCTTTGCGGTTACATTTTGCAGTTGTAATAAATAGCACAGTGTTACTTGTAGGTGTCCAGAGATATTTATGGGAAACAATTTGTGAATTCAACAAACGATGTGGTACCTTGATATGTTACCTCGATGTGTTCTCATCAAACAACCCATTCTAGTCCAAGGTGTATACTGTATGTACAAGGTGATAAAACTGTAATTCTGGTCCAAAAGGTGGAAGAAATCCCCTCTTTGAACACCTCATTTTAACTTTTCAAGATCGGTTCCTACAATATCTAAAAATGGGATTTTGCAGGATTCTAAACCTCATCCTGCTCCTAGGTGGCATACCATCTTCTCTTACTGAAGTACCCAAATTGCCTTGTGTCTACAAAATTCCCTTTCGCAAAACATTATTACAGGTTAAAGGTGCATTTTAATTGGCTAAATCACATTTTTATTAAAATAAACTTTGGTATATTTCTTCAGTATATATTTGTCGAATTGTACATAGACAAGCATGGGAAAACGCTAACAAATACCCCTCTGGTATATTCCTTCCAATTTAACACAGTTTATATTATAATTTACTGTTGAATTCACCAGTTCTTCTTAAAAGAAAAGAACTTGTTGATAGAGTAAATACATGTATGATGAAGAATTCACAACGTATTACCGTATATTTGGCCAATAATTATCCTTACATATCGTTTGTCCTTCTTGTTTTAAGCAGTTGAAAATGTTTAGGGTAGTAACAATTGATCTATGTCAATTAGTTACCATGTAAGCTCAATAATGTGACATGAGAAGTAAAGTCAGGCCATACTTCAGAAATAATTTAGCTGTTTTCCACTAACTCACTATGATCCGAGGCTTTAGAGGTCACCAGTGTATCTGTTAAACTATCAGACTGCAGAATTGTATCTGGCGTCACAGATAATGATTATTTCCTTTAGTCCTTGAATTACAACTGTTTTAAAGAAGAAAGTAATCATAAGAACAATGAAATTGTCCCGTATAATTGCCTGCACATTTGAATATGTAATTGGCGTTATTTAATTTTTTTACTTTTGTAATTGTTTTTTTTTTTTCATTAACATTTCCAAAATGCATGATAATACAACTGCATGAACCTGCTGGGGAGGGTACATGTCCCTCTGTGATCCCAAATAGGCAGGACCCAGGCGGTAAGGGGAAAGAAACCAATGAATGGTGCTCCAAGTGATGTTTTACCCCTTTCCAAAATGTCTGGAATTGTTTTTATTTTTACTTAATGAAAACAAAGTGATGAATCGGTACAAAATCTAGCCAGGTATTTTGCATCATTCCATTTACACATTTATACAAAACATGATTTAAGAATAAAGACAAAGGTACATAATTGCTATTTTGTGTACAGCTTTTTATACATAAAGGATACTAAATAAACAACTATTTTTCCGTAGGTCTTCGTTTGCTTTTTTTCTTCTTTATTTTTGTCTTCGGAAATTACAGCCGTCCATTGTGTGTCAGCTGTATGAATAGCAAACTGCAGCTGCTGTAGTAGAACTTGAAAGGGTCACTTGAAATCTTCCTACGTTCCTAGGAATGTGCTAAACACTAATTATACTCATTTTTTTTGCTGAAATGTGGTGCCTTTTTATCTTAATAGAACAGAAGGAATTGGCAAATTATAAAGGTTTAGGAAAGAAAAAAGGACAAAGAACTGTCCTAAACCGTGAGCAATTTTCATCAACAAAGGGAGGATGAGTCAATTGAATACAATTATCTTATGTAGCCTTTTCAGAAAACCATGTAGGGTGCTCACCATAATTCCCAAATGCTGGAATTTATACAAAATACAAGGACGTTTTTTATTTAGTTGGGTTTTTTAAGTTAATTTGGAAAGTGTGTATATTCACATAGATTATTTAGTGTAACTAGCCCTTTTTTGTGCGAGTGAAAGTGTGGTCAATTACTGATTTCAATTTGCATGTGATCTGCTCTGCTGACCTCTCAGCGGGGCTCCACCTTGGTTGACAGGAAGGGTTCTACTGTTGGAGACATTTGCTGACACCTTTGTTGTATTAGTTCTAATTAAATGGCCTGGAGGCGTCACAAACAGAAACAGGACATAATAGATGTGACAAGTAATGGCGTGGAAGAAGGAGTGCAAAGGAAAGATAAGCTCATTTATCAAGAGTCCTTTCTCTCCTTTCTCTTGTCATATCTGTTTCCCTGCTACAGATGCTTCCACTTCACCTGTTAAACTCCTTTGTTTACATAGTATTTCTGTAGCATCATTTCGTGCACAGTTAGTGATGACTCAAAGAGGGCTCTCAGTATGTGAGACATTTGTCATTTTGCCAAAAGCTATTAGTGTAGTGTGAAGAGAATCGATATTATCCAGCACATGTGCAAAATTATATATTACATGAAATATACACACTATATGGACAAAAGTATTGGGACACCTTACCATTACACCAACAGGGACTGTTATGGCATCACATTCTAAATACAGACATTAATATGTAGTTGGTGAAATCTTTGCAGCTATATCAGCTTCCGCTCTTCTCAGAAGGCTTTCTACAAGATTTTGAGAGTTTCTGTGGGAATTTCTGCCCATTCATCCAGTAGAGCATTTGTGAGGTCAGGCACTGGTGTTGGATGAGAAGGCCTGGCTCAGTAATCTCCATTCCAGTTCATCCCAAACGTGTTTGATGAGGTTGAGGTCAGGGCTCTGTGTGGGCCAGACAAATTCTTCCACACCAAGCTTAACATCCAACCATGTCCTTATGAACCTTACTTTGTGCACTGGGGCACAGTCATGCTGAATAGAAAAGGGCCTTCCCCAAACTGTTCCCACAAAGTTGGAAGCCTAGCAAATGGCTTGGTATGCTGAAAGGGACATACCTTTACCACAATTCTTTCTCCTATTGATTTTTTCTGACATGTATGGGAAGATGAGGTTGCCATCTTTCCTAATCATTTAGATAAAACCTTGCATGTCTTGTGTTTTCAGACTTGCTATGTGCCTGTCCCATAAAATGCCATCCCTGTGTTAGCCTCTACCATTTAATGTTTTGTTTATCTACCACCCTGTTAGTGAATAATGTAATCTAAAGAAAGTCTTGTAGGCATAGCAAACTCTATGATATGAAAGTTTGACTGTCTTCTTGTTCATCAACCCCACCTTGTAATTCTCTTCTGATTACAGTTGCTAAATACATGAATGCACAATGAAGTAATGTGCAGCGAACGAAAGAGAGTGTTCAGTTTCCAAGACAGAATGTGAGTCTCAGTAGGTGGAAAATCAGTCCATTTAATACCCAGCATGTTCAGCACAATTTTAAGGTTGAATTTCACAGAAGCAATGAAGCAAAACAAAGTCCTAGGTATTCTGTGTCCCTTTGATAATATCTCGATGCTAGTCCGTTATCACTGTAATGGTTCAGCTTTCCACCAGCCCATTATTATAGAGTAGGTAATAAATCAGACCCATGAGTATTGTATAGGAGGAAGCTGCGTTTCTATCAGCCTCAGGTCATCTATACACTGGCATCATACCAGGCAGGCTTTTAAAGATTTACTGTTTAGAAATCTAAGCATTCTTTTGGATGGTGTGATTACATATTTTACGTTTTGTAAAGCAGGCTAACAGACTTAATTTTCCTGGCCATCACTTCAAAGTTTGGCCTATCTTTTTATGTTGATTGTCAAATGCATTACGCACACAAACTTCAAATGTTCCATCAATCTAGACTAATTGTATTCTAATTTTAATCATCAATTCATTTTAATTATCAATTATTTTTTTTCTTTTGGTCTTCGCCATTATATACCTTAATATTATTGGCTATTTTCAACAAATTAGCTATTTTCACAAATTGAATAGGTCTCCCGAATCCTGCTCTGATCAGGGCATATCAAATGCTTTTGCGGTCCAGGGGCCACCAAGGATTCTGTTCTTCAATGGGGAATGATGAGGACATTGAAATAACTACATTAAGCAAATATCTTACATGTAAGTGAATATACTACAATGTGATAGACTGTTCTTTCTTTCAGGACTGTCTTTTCATGATTCTCATAGTGGTTGAGTATTCCTTACTACTACTACTGGCACTATGAACTATTTGTAAAGGTAGCCAAAAAGGACCAGATTTCTTTTTCAATAAAAAGTAAAATAAAAGACGAGCTAGTAGCCTGTGTCTTCTAGCTTCCAGTTAGATTATCATTTTACTGCATAGCTTTATACTTATCTATTATATTTAATCTATTCTTGCTATATACACCTACACTGAAATGTGAACACAGATGCATATTTTTTTCGTAGTACCTTCTTCAGGGGGGATTCTAGATAGTGCCAGAATATTTTTCCATTTCCCTTTTTGGTGATTTCACTAGCACACAAGCTACATTTCAGAAAAAAATGCCTTGAAATGCGTGTATTTAAGAGAATATTTTATCTTTGACCTTACATCAGATCCTGAAGAGTATTTTTCTTGCTTAGATCAGCTTATATACTAGTCATTTAGATCCAAAAAACAAAATACGGTCATTTAGGACAGCTTTTTTTGCTTCTTTGTTGTCAACCAGGAAAGCCTGAATTCCAGCACATAAAAAATAGCACATCTTTTTTGTTACAATATTACTAATGTGTCATATAAATTGTGATCAAAGGCTGTTGCTAATTAATGTGTAAAATCATTCTGTTTGATTCAGCTGCTAAAGTTGTCCACCCTCTGTCACCTTCTTGAATGAGAAGATATGTGTAGCTTGAAGGAAAGAAGAGAAGGATGAGATGTGATAAAAACCTTTAAATACATAAAGGGATTTAACAAAGTACAGGGGGTCAGAGATGTAATGTAAGGCAGATTTGCTTAACTGACATGGTGTTAGATAAAGGGAACAGCCTCCCGTCAGGAGTGGTAGATGCTAAGTTTGGAGATGGAGTTTAAACCTGCATGGGATAGGCACTAAGGACTGATTGAGTTTTCAGTCTCTATCAAATGGTTTCTGGCTTCTGTAATGTTCTATGTTTCTATGAGGCATCTTAGAAAAATCTAGAGCTTTTCCACACAAGGGTGCCAAGAAAGATTGCATGTTTTCGGTGAAGTCTCACTAAATTTGATTGTGTAGTTTTCTTAAAAAATCATTGGCAGCCTGAAGGCTCTAAACTGGTGCATTATTCTTTCATCACAATACAACAGCATTCTTTTCTACTTTTAATTATTGTCATTTTATATACTGTTTATCTGTACTTTCAATCTGCTATCAAGTAAATACACCACTTGTTATATTCTAAGAGCAAATAGTAATTATACGCTGAAACTCACCCTTTTTGTCAGGTTCTAATTTGCTCTCTTTAAATTATTTGCATCAAAAGTATCTGTTCTAAAATTTCAAAATTATATGAAATGTTAACATAACAACAAACAGCAAGTTTCATGATTATTGATATGAAATTGGTTATTCTCACTGTGCATCTTCAGGTTTATCCCAATGAGTTATACCGAAGGGATGCTATGGAATTCCAGGTGTTGTCTGCCTGTTTCCTGAACCCTTTTCATCCTCCTTTCTTATTCTTTGATGAGATGATTGCTTGTAAGACAGCTAGCAATTACTGTTCTTTCTAGAGCATGGGTGCACATTTAAAGATTACGATGCTGGGAGGTATGCCACAGACTGATTAGATGCTGTGCACCATTCTAGCTTATTTTTAGTAAGTGGCTTAAAATGTGCAAAATGTGAAATTTTACATGTCTTATTATATGTGCGGTCTTCTACTACTCAGTTCATTAAACCATGTAATCTGCTGAATTCCTTGATTACCTGGTTCTGATTACCCAAGCGTTATGGTCTACTTTTGTGAAATCTTAAAGAAATATGGAATGTTTCTTATTATTACAGGGAAGCTTCGTAAACTGATATTCCATAATATGGACTTTGTCTTGTATTCCCCTTGTTAATGCATGGTGTAGAACCCTAATCCCCCCTCCCAGCTATTTTTGTGCAGGAGATGTGTTCAGCATTAAACTATTAATTCACTTTAACTATTTAAGTAGATATTACATTAAATATCTACATTCAAGTGTCATTATGTTCCGATTAACTCTTTGAGGTCTTAACATTTAGAAACAAATCCATTCATTTATATACAACTGCCAGTGAGATAAGGTGTGTTTAGGTATTATACAGGCTCTGTTTTATTTACGTGTTTGCTTAATAATTATATACAAATTATTAGATTTTGTTTGAGGGTAAGGGAACCTTGCATACCAGGCCTCCTATAATCACAACACGCAGCATATTGGTACCAAATTTAATTTTGAAGGTCATGGTATTCTCTAAATTTAGCCTAGTATAAAAATGTATAAAAACGGCCTTTAATTTTGCAGGCAGTTTTCTAACTCAAGCAGGCAAATATGCGGCTTGCAGGCATTCCAACAGTGAAATGAATATTCACATTTTAATACACTTAAAGTCATCACCACAGACAGAGTTTTACCAAAGTCAATATGATTTTACAAATTTCAGCCCAGTGGTGTTAAGACCTAAGGCATTATGCACTGGCAGGCATAAGGAAATGATTAAAAAAGGTAACATGTTGGAATTAAGAGTACTGTTTGCCTTCAGTTTAAAATAAATGATATTCAGATACCCTTTGTACAGTAAAAATATAAATTACCTTTTGTTCTTAAGACACTATGGTGTCTCATGCAGCCTAACCAATGAAGAATACATACGAAATAAGTACTATTAATGTGTATTCTTCAATATGTTAAAAATATTAATTTTAAACGTGCCTTTGAGTCCTGTTTTTATGGCTTCATCCGATGCACTCTCTCTCCCATACATGTGAATTCAATGTGAATAAAATAAAGCCAACCTATTGGTATAATGTATGTTAATGCTTTATAAACTGTCAATACCCTAAAGTGTCTTAAGTAGTAATTACAAGTTTTGTGTGTTCTGTGTACACACGCAGTTCTACAGCACTACATCAATGCTGTAATTAAAGGAGCACACTTCAGTCGCCTAAGAGAACATGTCGAAAATATGCATCAAATAATGAAATCGAATTTTCTAAATATTAAGCCCGGCTCAAAGTGCATTAGAAATACAGCAGATCTTTTATTTTAATTAACAAATCCAATAGACTTGATGTTAAATGATAAAGATGTATCCTCAAACTTTGCACCGTCTTGCTCGTTATGTGGAAATTAGGTGGGCACAACCTCTGACAGTTTCCATAATAACCTTATTTATAACCAGTATTTTAAAGAGTTCCATTATGTTTACAGCACGTGGATAGTGATTTTAAACATTTCAGATGTAATATCAGCAGGGCATATACTTTGTACGCCACCATCCATCTTCCTTGGTCAACCATCTTGATCTTCAGGTTTCTTTATTTTTTTTTACAAAATTACATTACAAGATACATTTTTTCTGAATTTGTTTCATGTCAGACTAAGCATTTTTTGCCTTGCTTCTATGCTGAGGAAGGAATACTATGCTTTGCCGTAATGCATATTCATCAGATAACGTGACTGAATGCGGGGCCTTCTGGGCACATTCTAGCCATTCAAGCCATTATAAGTAAAAGTGCTATGGACTTAACGCTCAGTGTTATTGTTCAGGAGCCGTGAAACAGAGCCCCGAGAAACACGGCAGCAAATAGTAGTTATATAATTATAGGGGGAAATGTATGTTTCTATCACATATACAGTTATTCATATACACGGATACACCGGGTGCCTGCGATTTTCATTTGTGTCAATTAGTTGAGAAATTCAATGGAAGCTTATAAAGCGAATTAGCGTGGACTGATGTCATGTGTGTAAGATTTTCAATGTCTTGTGTGGTCGGAAGTCATTCTCTCCTGTTGGGGGCTGGGGAATTGTGATAACCAACCATATATAGCAATCTAATGCACGAGAAATGGTTGTAATACAGAGTCCGGCATGTGATTCGCAGCATCGTATAAAAGAAACAATTTGCACAGGGCAATTGGCTATTACCCAGGTGAGCAGAAGCGCACACAATCTCATTTAGATATTAACAAGAACAAATCTGCAGACAGGTGGAACAAATTAGTGCAATTAGACATAATTTCCGTATGCAGTATTCAAAGTGCATTAGCACATCTGCTTCTAAAAATGTTCAGGGTTTTTTTTTTCTTAAATGGCAACATTACTGAGTCAGACACAAATATCTCATTAACTCCCTTTCATTTCTGAAATTTTAAGAGAAGCATTAGCCATGCTGATCTATACGAACCTGAGCACGAGGAATAGATGATCTAGTGATAAAACCCCAAAACACGGGCGCTCCACTTTATGGTGCTCCACTCTTACTTTAGCTTTGCTCCAGCAGCGACATGCTTCGTCAATGCTGGCTTTCTAAGACAAGCCACCAGGCCCCCTGTTCTTGGCCAGTCACACTTCACTGCATGCAATTAGGTTTCTTTATTGATTCCCCATGCCCATCGCCTGGCACACACCTATGTGTAGCTGGGTTATGGGGTAAGACGTTTTTAGAAATGAACTCACCTGCCAGGTGTTCCCCAAAGAGGACAAGACACTGCTAGATATCAACCCTGTGCTCCGTTCCTATTGATGCATGACTGGGAACTCTGGACAAATCCCATATTGCTTACTGGCTGTAAGTGTTGTTATGTATCCACAACATATGTTTTGTGGTGCAACTTTCCACTGAATCCTAAAAAATGATTAATATACATAATTATTTTTTAATTCTTTATACAGATTTTTTTTCCCTTTGCGTCTGTATTATTTTTCTTTCTTTCTTTTGGCATGTCACTTATACTTTACGCTTATCTGAATGCATCCGTAAACTCAAATAATGAAGAAAACAGTGCATAGATGGTGGTTATAATAATAACAAATCTTACTACTTCATCACTACATCATAGGAGCCCTGAAACAGGATTACGAGTAATTCGGAGCAATGATAAAATGTGTATTTGTTCCTTGTGCATTAATACCAGCCCTGTAGGAAATTCAGTTTCTTGGCAGGGATTCTGTCGAGTTACTGTCAGCTGGAACTGGACTGTTGATGAGGGCATTAAGTCTGCCAGTCAGGTTGGTCATGCAAGTGGGTGGTTGAATCTTAATTAGGTTGGCAGCCAAACTTGCAGTGAAATCAGTTATCTCTTATTATTGAGTCGCTCGCTTCCTACTTTGTATAGGTGGAGTCCCTTTTTCACTGGACTATCTATTAGAATTTCTGGGAATAGAAGAGATGCTATGTTTTTCAGAGTAATTCTCTGTGAGTTTGCATGACTATTTTGAACTGAAGCTGCGTTGGTATCTGACTTTTTTCTTGGTAAATACATTTTTCAGCTAATTCAGCCAGGTCCGTCAGGTAATGTGAGTCCTCTGCCCACTGGACAATCTTGAAGCTTAGTGAATAGACCTTGAGTATGAGCGATCTATATGTTAACTCAATATATTGATATGCCTACAGACAGCAGCCCGAGGGTCTGCAGTTAAACATAGTTTACCAGAAGAACAAGAAATAAATATTTTCCTCAGTAATACATTACGGTATACAACACTGTAGTTAGATCTTAACTAAAAAGATATTTACCAGAAGATCCATGGTTGTGCATAGGATATATTTCAAAGACTAGCTATTGTTTGCAATTGCTTTGAGTCATTAAATCAATCATTTTAGTGCATGTAAAAGGCAAATAGCTTTGGGCAGTAAAGAAAGAATTAGGTATTTTCTGTTTAACATGATGTTAACAGAACAATTGCTTAGAGGATACAGCTGGAACAGTATTTCCCTACAGCATTCCCTTTCCCTTTTGTTCTTATTAGAGACAGCATCTGACTGTGCTCTGTGCCGATTTTTAGGCAACATTTAGAGAACGTCTTTCGGCTGTTGTGGTTGTTAGAAGGAGGGCAACGGGGAGTCTTTACTAATGGTACAAATTCAGCATGTTTCCTCCTAAAATCATACACCTAATCGCACTTTAAGTCCTCTGTATTTTCATGCTCAGTTAATGTGCCGCCAGGCATATCCAGCCACACACTGCAGCCCTGGAGTGGCAGATCAGGTGAGTGTATGGCACAGCTGGCCACCGGCCCACTAGGCATTTGCTTGGTGTGCCAGATAGCCAGTCCGGGCCTGGCTATAGCATTTCAGTACTCTGCAGTGGTTTTCAATGGGCAAACAGGAACAATTGACGAGGTGTTGTGGTTTTGGAGCTCCATGCTTCCTTGCTTCCTCACTTCTGTCTCATATCCCTAAACATTGTATTTCATTGGAACCTTGTCAGTGACAGCGGTATGTACAAGTGGGTAATGTATTAAGTCTTTCTATTGCCTCAAGCTACAGATTTTGTAAATGTTAAGTAAAGGAATTGGTAAAAACTGTAACTGCCCTGGGGTATATGGCTGCTGGGCTATGCATAGCTCAAAATAGCTCCATTGGCTAATGTGGTTACAGAAATGTTGAGTGTTAATATATGAATATAATTAATAGATCTTATTAAGGTAAAAAAAGCATGCTTGCGGGCAGCTACTTTAACAACGTTTCTCTATAAACAAATCGTATAATGCACTCTTGTTCTGCTTTTTTTTGTATTTGACATCCTGCTGTGTAATATGCCCTTTACCCAAATAAGAAAATCACTATTCCATCAGCACACCCGCCAGGGTCATGTTTATGAAATAAAACTTGGCAAATGCTTGTAAGGTCAACCAGGGGAGAGCTTTAAGTGCTTCTAGCATATAGTAAATGGCTTACAAGTTTCATATAAGTAGCCGATAAGACTAGGAATCACTATAGGTTATTTGTTTGTTTGTTTTTTTACTTTAGTGATCAATGTAAAGTTCTCCTGGGGACCTTTACTCTTTCATGGACGCACAAAGATTTTGTATTTTCTCCTAAAACTTCCAAAAATCCATATGCCATTAATATTAAAACTCTTCTATACAACATCAAATCATACAGAAGAAAGATCCAAACATAATGCAATATGGAGCAACATGAAAAATACAATCAAGGCAAACAAAGCATGGATTTTTAAGCGTGCCTTTGTAGTTTTGTCTATTGTTATTTGGAAACTTTCAAATGCTAAACTACTGCTGCTCTTATACAGTTTCAGATTTCCAGTTCAAAGGGAACTGGTTAAGAAAGCACTGGGACTCACAAAAAGGAATCCTTCAGTAAGCAAAGAAGCCAAAGATTAAATCGTCTCAAAGGATGTTCTGTGTTGAACTTTAGGTGTTCTTTTGCTGTAGGATTTTGGCTCTGTCTTTCCCAATGTCTCATAAATTATACCCTGTAACTGTATATTACCCATTCTAGGCAGTTTAAGATAACGTTGCTTCATTTTGCTTAGTGGTAAAATAAATATGATCCTCTGATTGATGCAGCTACGGATACCTCCGTCCTGCTGCTGTGTGACACTGTGGCTTTGTTACAAGTGGAGCAGCTCTGAAGAGTTATTCTTTGTTGAATATAATCACTGAATGTTTCATAGTGAAATGGAGAACACATAGCAAGTATTGTCATAAATATAATATACTGGTACTCTACCCTCCAAATATGCCACAGTTTAGTAGAAAATTATTATGTCTGCACAGTGTAACATAAGTTCAAGATCCATTTTATTTGTGTAAAGGAAAGAAAAAACAGCTAAAAGAGCAGGAAACCGAAAAAGGCATAAAACAAATAATTTAGTTAACAATAATCTGATTTATTTTTTTCTCTCTCAATCTATTCCCTTTTTCTTGTGTTTCTTCCACCATTAGATCCATTACATCATACATTACATCCATTACATCATACATTCATATGTAAATTATACAATGATTTTAGATTGGAGTTATAATTCCTGATTGTGAATTCACTCAATTTACCGTTCTTAAAGCCAATACTGTGTCTTATGTTAGCAATATCATATAAGATAAATCATCTCTTTTGCATTCCCTCCAGACATTAATAAGGCTTTGTCCTTGACTTCTACACTTTTGGGTCAAAACAGATAACTAAAGTCCATGTGCAGTACTGGTCTAACATATTCATATATTTTTACATTATGAGCTGTAAGTGAAAGAAGTTGTTGGCTCTATATTTATTACAAGGTGTTTCATTTCTGTCATATCCGTCTCTTACATTAGTTGTATGAAGGTGTAGTAAAAATAAAGAGCTAAATGTAGCGATAAAAAGGTTGTTTAGCCAGTGATGTATTCTACATCCAGGTAATGCTTTGCTACTGTCAAAACTTATGTTTAATTTTCTAATTTAGGACACTTAAGTTGGGTTCATATTCTACACATATACAAACTATCATGACCTACAAATCTTAGATGTAAACTAAGCGTACGTATTATAACTAAAGATTTTAAGGTACGGAATCGTGATAAAAGCTCCAATCACGTTGACAAAGTCACATTTCCCTTGTTCTGTATGAAAACCTGCATTTCCAAGCTGGCCGCTGATTGCATACCTAACCTCTACCCCCTCTGCCAAGATTCATTACCGATCCCAAACGGCGCTGGCGCTGGCACAAAGCAGAATGGCTGCCTCTCAGGTTTTATGTAACATTCATTAGTGTAAAATTGTAGTTGACGGCTTCTAGAGTTCTGCTCCACACAGCATCAGCCTCTCATATCAGGTAACTGCTCTAAATACAGAATCGCGATATTGCTATACAGAATGTAATTTTTAAAAATGACTGAAAACCAATTTCCTGGGGTAAAACATACATATTCTTTCTTGCAGTACTGCAACTTTGAGGATAGAAAATAAGCATACATGTATGTGTATGTATATATATATATGTATGTTTATATAATACACACATCACCCGAGCCTACAAAGGTTAAATATAAGTAGAGTTTGCAGTTAAGTGATGTGTATAATGTACCTTATCATAATACCATGTAATTGAGCATGTTAAAGTCCTCAATAGATCATTATGTTTGTACAGTTCACTTGAGAGCATACAAATACACTTCCATTTACAGATTCCATATGTGAGAACTTTAAATTAATAGGCAAAGCGTGTCTGCTGTGGCTTAAAGGAACATTTGGCATTCAGAAGAGCCTGAAGCAATATAAAGACAGCCTTTATCCCTCTCGTGCATAGCTCGAGGGGCAGAGATTGAAAGAGTAGCAGACACAGAGCCAATTTGTTAACTTTTGGTACATTTCCATAGTGACAGCCTAGAAACTTTCAACAGAGATGTATACTGTTAAGGAGCTGTATAGTAAGTTGCTTAATGCCTTGCCACCACAAAAGTAAAATGCTTTACATTGCGTTACCTGGGACGGTTTGCACAGATCATCGTTGAGTGCAGAAATGTACCTTCCCAACACCACAATATAGACTGACCCAAGGATAGAGTCTCATTCATTTCAGTGGAATTACCAGGTACAGATGGGTATTCTCTATGCTGCAACAAAATGATGTTGATAAGCTTATATTCATAAGCATATACCAGTGCTTTATATCAGTCAACACAATAGCATGATCAATCACATTACATACATATATATAATATATATATATATATATATATATATATATATATATAGCGCCAGCAGATTCCATAGTGCTATTACAATTAGAGGGGGTTATAATAAATGACTGTTCAAAGTGACATAACACACGTTAACACATACTGGTACTAAAGGAAGGGAGAACCCTGAATAAGCTATGGAGTACAGTTGTGCCTTTCTTGGTTTGTTTTGCCCTACCATTTGTGCGTTTTACTTTATGATCTGAACCGCACAAATGTAATATGCTGTGCTTTTAATGTCTGACCGAAGCCACCGCAAAGTTTGTGTATTATAGTAACATTAGATGAATATGTGACTAGACCAAAACTCTAGGAAATTTCTTAGAATGTAACATTACTGGCGTCCATCTGTTGTGTGCCAGAGTTTCATCTTTAATTACCATGACATATTGTAATTTAGTATTTCTATAAATTATGAGTTGTTCTCTTTGATGGGCACATGTATGGCTTATTTTAAGAAACAACAATCATATTTAAAAATAAAGTTAGACCAGTGCTGTAATTTAACGTTTTTATAAACCATGCACTTTGAAGATTGAATCTCAGTCTCCTTTCTACCTTGTGTACTTAAATTGCATGGAATGACTTGCGATGGGATTATATATATAATATATATATATATATATATATATATATATATATATATATATATATATACTTCATATTTTTATTTCTGGCTAGCATTGTCCAACCTTGGTACGGTTTACTAAAAAATATGAGCCATTAATGGACAGCCATTTGAACCCACAGGACCTCTTTGAATTATGTACATTGATTTTTTTTTTAATGATAATACATTCCTTGAATTATTTCTGCTCAACTTCCATCAACAGAACTGGGGGATAGTGTGGCAAACAAGAAGTTTTGTTTTTTTTGGTCACCTTCCCTATTGGCCGGTTACCATTACAAGACATACATGTACTGCTGGAGTTTTAAATCAACCCAGCAGCCACAAAAAATGATACTTTTTTTATAAATGCTAGATTGCAGGATTATCTATAGGCAGGTAATAATGAAAATAATTAATATTTTTAATTAAAACATTTTATCTTAAGCATTTGAGTAAAAAACAAACAAACCCTGCTTGCTTTCTCTCTCTGACAGTGCGGGCACTGGCAGTATCACTGTTCGAGAGAGAAGGCAGACAGCAGCAGTAAATAATACAATTTTTACTATTAATGTATGGGAGGTAATACAGAATTTTCTTTTGCTTAAAATAACAATTATGTAATCCTTTTCATATAAGTAAGGTTTTGCTAATTGTTTTGTTAAATGTGAAAAATAAAATTTAAGTCACGTTAATCATTACTTCTCTCAAAACTGAATTGGAGATTTTTTTCCGTATAACATTTTCAGTCACCATATCCTCCTTTATCTTTAGTCAGGGACTTGTACTCGCATTAGGAAAAATACCTCTGTTGGACTGTAGACCAGAGTGTATTATTTTTGTTTAGATTTAATGGGTTTCATTTTCGCCATCAATTTAAATTTACAGGTGAGAAAACCATCGGTAATCTCTGACAATTCGAGTGACACGTCGAGTGCCAGACAAATAGCCATACATTTAGAACAGTATACTGTTCATTCAGTGAATTTTAAGAACACACATTCCGTGAAACCACACAGGGTAAATGACATTATGAAAACAAACCGGCCCTTCATTCTGCTCACAAAGGACATTGTATTTTTTAAACAAATTAATGTGCTATTATGTGTTTAATAAAAACCATTGAAAATGCTACATGCAAACCGCTGAGCCCTGTTGCTAAAATATAGTTTGTGGTAAAAGGTTCATATACTGCACATTTCGGAAGTTAGGAGCCAATATAAAGTTTGCCGGCCCGGTGGAATTTGAGTACATTATGACACGTTTACTATAAGAAAGGAATTCCCTGTTTAGAGTAACTTTGGCTTGTGGTTACGCTAAAAATAGAGCTCAGACTCTGTTTTTGGAGTGTTTTTATATCTTTTTTTAATTAAAATGTATAGTCATGCTTGCATTTCTAACAGACATCACAATGGTACATGTAATTATTAATGTACTGCTATACTGGCTATACTTGTTGTCATAATTAGCTGGCTGTAACTCAGTAACAGAGAGACATTTCATTTAAAAGCAGTATGGTTGATTCCGATTCACAGCTGATTTGATAATTGGCAAAAAAAAAAGTTTGCTGCCTCTTAATGTGAACACTGACTGCCTTTAAACTGAATTGGATCTCTTCCAACGTAACTGTAAAGTTTATGGTGAACTCACTAGATTGCCAATTGGAGCTTAGAAAGGATAGATTGTAAAAGTCATGGCAGATTTATCTAATTTTATGTGATGACTGCAGCACCAGAAGTGCAGCTGAGCTTCAGAGGGCCAAATCTGTACCCAAGACTGATAAAAGGTAGATTGTGGCAAATCCTTCAGCAAATAGCCCAATGACCATACTTGAGAACTCTTTGGGTTTCACCTGGAGTGTCTGAGATCACTGTCCTCTCTCTCAAGGTAAGTGTATTGTGTTTAGACCAAACCCTGTCCCTGCCCAATTCCCCTTCTCCATGTAATTATATGTGGGGCTAACCATGCCCCCCCATGGCTAGCCCTTCTACTAACACAACTGACAACTCATATACGCACAGCTAGCCCTGCCACCTCAGTAATCCAGTCCCACAGAAGAGGGAGCGCTCCTGGTAGCCTGCCATGGGAAGTTCTCAGTTATACCAAAGACTTCCATAATCTTTTACACAGACACTGGTACCCTGGTACAGACCCATGTTATCCATGTAATGGAGGTATACTAGTATTGTTTAATTTGGCTATATACTGTTTACATTTTAATGTAAAATAGTAGGTTGTGTGAATAATAAGTCTGTGGAGCCCCTAATGCAAAAACATTTTCTGTTTTATCACCTTATTAACCTAAACTGTCCACTAGCTTTTTGCTCTATCTGTACCTTCCTTTAACGTTGTGGGGTTCCCGTTCTTCCCTTGACTACTATACTAGCAATGTGGTGGGGTTCCTCATCATTAGTGTACAGTACCTGGATCACACCTGGGAACTTTTAGGCTCCAGCTACCTGGAGCCTACCCTTGCGTGGATGTGGCCAGTGGTGGTCCCATCTACGTCAGAGGGCTTGCTGCTGATGTCACGGGACACAGGATTGTTTAAGTAGGAAATGAGTGGAGAGTGGGGTGAAACCCAGAGAGTTCCCAGGTATGGTTATTACTTCCAGAGAAAGCAGTTTGTCTACTAGTGTAGATGATGGCAAAAAAATAGCAATTAATTAAATCCTTTGGAATGCAAGTATATTTAATATTTTTTGGTGTTAATTAGTTATCATTCTACATGTAAACAAAGGGGCTGTTGTTTCAGTTGTGATTTGCAGCATTACACATAGAATGTTAGTAGCACACTGATCAAGAGCAGGCCTTTTATGTTTTGATTTATTTCATTTAAACCGTCTTCCTCTGACTTGAGCCAAAGGCCATTTGCCGAAGCTAGATCGGTAGATTAACCCTTTGACCCGTTTCTGGTCTGAGAGATGCACATCTTCTGGCAATCAGTAAAACCATCTGTATTCAGATACCAAATGCCATTTTAGCAAGATATAAATATAATTAAGGATTTTGTCGCTTGTCGATATGCACTGTTTAATTAACCTGGAGCAACTAGGTAACTATTAAAGAATAAATGTTGAATTACACATTATATATATATGCAAATACAGTAATTGTTTTGAAGTACGGTATATTCTTTGCATAGTTTGTAAAAAAACAAAACAAAAAAAACTTCTGCATAAAATGGGTCTAGCAGACAGCATAGATGCAGACAGGCACTCCTTCAGAAATATTGGGTCCCAGTACAAACCTAAAAAGAGTGACCCCTTGTGACCCCATTCTGCCCCATCTTCCTCCTACCGTTCTTCCCCATGTTCCTGCCATGCCTCTCTCATGCTGTCAATGGTCCACCTGGCCCCCAAACCCAGCAAGAGCCCAGAAATGGGTAATGATCTACGAGTGCTGAGTCCCTGAGTGCTGAGTATCTGGCTGCAGGGGGCCCAGCCCATGTTTCCCTTAGCCCCAGACTGGTGATACCCCTGATTAGATATCCTGGCTGAAAAACATTAGTGAAAAGATCTATTCCACAACTAGTCTTCGTGTAAAAATCTGACAGAAGCTCAAATAGCCACCCTTTAATACAGGTGTAATTACACACTGAATCTCTAGTGAACCTAGCCCTTCCGAAAGCCCACGGTAGACCTGCATGAACCTTTTCCTACTGCTTTACAACACAAAGCACATCATTTTAAAGATTTTGTTGGACAGATTTTATGCAAGCCCTAATTGGAAACGCTTTTGCTTGGGCATTTGTTTACTTGCAGTCAACCTGAAAACAAATGGAATCTCTTCTCGGCTGTAAAACAAACTGAATGAAGCAGTCAAAAGTGTTACAGATGTTTAGAGAGCTGTTCATACATCATTCCGACTCGTTTGGATTTTCAGTTACCTGACCTAACTGGAAGCTGTAATGTTTCTTTGTCACAATACAGAACCAGAACTACAGTAGAAGTATTTCATGTAGCTTTGGAATAATAAGAGACTGGAATTCTCTGGTTCATTTCAGGTAACATTAGATGCAACAAAGTTATTAATGAGCTTGTAGCCTTCCAGGGGCCTGTCATTTTTAATGAAATTTTAATTTGTTGTTTGCGTTGGCCTGTAGGTTGAAAGCTGTGTAACCTTACAGTGTATGCTTTGGGCAACTTGTCCTTTATGGAGCTCCCTGTGCATCATAAGACCTGCAGGTCATGCACAAAAGACTAATAAAAAAGCTTTTAAATGCCATCATACACATGCTAGGTGGCTTCTTGAATACTGCTGTTTTGTGTTTATATACCATAATAAAGATGGTATAATGGGCTGGTGAACACTAGGCTGGTGGTGATATAATGTATATTATTTAAAGTTTATTTTACAAAGACCACCCTAGGCCTTAATCTAGTCTAGCCCAGCATATGCCATTGGGTAGGCCTCAAATGAAAAGGAGATCATAGATCTTCTTTCAGGGCCCATTGTTGCCCTTAGAGCACAGGGAAACGTCTTCATAATTCTCCCTGAGTCCATTGCAGGCTCCATCAGAGTCTTGGACTGGACTTCCAAAATCTGTTCTGAACCTCCAGTCTGTTGAAAAACTGGGGTTGGAGCACTGACCAACTTTGCTGTCCTCAGGGACTCCTATATAGGATTTATGCAGCACTTGTGCACAAAATTCAAACAAAACACCTCCAAGAGGCGTTAAATTCTCACTGTTGATACCGTGTGGCAAACTCATTTAAAGATCAAAGTCCTAGGAGAATTTTACCATTGTGCTTATAATGAAAACATAAAATCCAGTGTGTCTGATGACTTGGAGTTCAGCACCTTTGAATATGTTGCCAATATTTGTTGCATGATTAGTAATATAATGCAATGAAATCATCTTACATATATATATATATATATATATATATATATATATATATATATATATATATATATATATATAAAAGAGACAGTATGATTCACACTCCAATTGAACATTTAAATGCAAGCTCTTTTTTTAGCATCAGCGACTCCAAACACTTGAACCTTGGGATTACTCTTCTGTTTGATGTGATATTCCCTGTCCCTGAAGGGAGTGTTCTAAATCTGGTACTGTTGGATTCTTTTCACTCAACACTAATAGTTTATATTGAATGTTGCGTGCTCCAAGTTTTGCGCCTCTTTAAATCACTATTCGACAAGTGACAAAACAGTCCAAAAACATTTGCTCCCTTGTCAACCGATCACACAGTAAGGATGCTAGTTATCTGAGCAATTTATGGACTTGCAAGGGAACAGAATATTTATCTATCTATCTATCCATCCATCTATCTATCTATCTATCTATCTATCTATCTCTTATCAGTCTATTTAGTCTTATTTAAAATGCATAGATAAAATAGGAATGACTATGCAATGTGTGGTTGCCTTTGTATACACGCTTATGTTCAAAGACCAGAGAATATTTACACATATAGATATCCTGGATTTACTTGGGCATAGAGAGGCATCAGATTTTTTGCCATTAAAGCTTGGGTGAATGGCAGTGACATAAAGAACCTTTATTTCGCTATATATGTACTATAAGAGCCCTTATATCCCCTCCTGTGGAAAAAACTGTGAAATAACCATACATTGTGAGTTGGCCCCGCATAATGCATAGGTCATGCAGTGAGACAATATTTAGGGAACCAGCCTCACTTTCACTGAACACAAATGAGGTTTAATTTGTGCCACTGATCACAGAACTTTAGCTCTGATCCAGATTATCGGCCGATGTGACCCTTGCGTGACCACAGAGCTGCTGACAAGGGCTTGAACCCAGGTGGTTAAAAACATTGAGAAGGGAGGTAAAATGGTCACCAGGAGCTGAGTCTCAGTGCAGTTGAGACAATAAGGAGCTTGTTCAACAATTTTCGTAGAAAATCCTTTTAACCTTTACAGCGAAAAGGTCCCCGGTGCCCCGCTCCATGAGTGCTCATGCAGCCGGCTGTTTTCTTGTGTTTACAGAACCCAATAATAGGCTTTTCTTAGCACTTTCCTGATCTTGTTACTATTCAGACACACAGCAACAATATAATGTGTGTTTGTACTGCAAATATTGGAACGTGGCTCTGTCTCATTTATCACCTACAGTCTTCATCTACAAAGGGTGTGCATTTATTTTGGTTCTGGTCATGCATTGACCCCCCTATGTATCTGTTGTAATTGCAAGCAGTCACATCCTCTTTCAGTGATGACTAGCCAGATAAGCCCTGAGTGTTCACACCTAGCGTCACACACGTTGAGTGCCGTTGGTTCATTTGACACAATGTGGAGTGTTAAAACTTAACTGTAATAAATGATTGGAATGGACACTCTGTGTAACCATAGTTTATTGTACATTCTGGATGTGATCTCGCCATAAAGCACAATAAAAGTCAAAGATCGAACAGATAGATTGCATTGAAATGATTCATTACAATATTATTTAATTGAATATTTAAGTAGAAGTACTTCAGAGGTATAAGAATTCCAAAAGCAGATGGAGGCATCCTACAGTCTCTGTTCTATGCAGAATGCCAGTCTCCAAGTGTGATTATCATTGAGGTTTACCAGTAAACCGGAAGCATTATGCAGACAAGTAAATCTTTTTCATGGTATATTTTATGTTCATTTTGTCTTTTTGGCAATCAGGCGATACAATAGTGGTTTCAACATTAATCAATGTTCACGTTCTTCTATTAGACAACTGATTTTCAGTTTCACGTAATGACGAGAGTAAGCTTTTCATTTGCTGCCGATAAATCTGGAGTTTTGAGATGAAAAAACAAATGTTGTGGATAATAATGTTTGATTTATTATTTCCTGATTCAGCCGTAGTTTTCTTTTTCCTCCGATATGCAGTGAGTTTGGAAAGATGGGTGCCAGGTCAGGAATGGGACAGATGAAAGTTTTATTGTTCGATCTCTCATGTGAAACATTAATTAACAATAATGAAAAATTAATTAAAACATCTGGATCATTTTTAATGAAGAAATCCCGTACCGGGAGATCTGTTTTTTTATTGAGTTATGTGAATGGATTGATGGGTTATGTGTGTCGCTATATCAGGAGGATTAGTAAGAGCCAGGTTACCTGTGAAGAATAATTACATTCACTCTGAATAGTGTTATTTCCTTCCATAACTAACAACTGGAGTCAACTAATGACTGTTATTCCAGTGAGTGTGGCTGAGGGAGAGAAACTCAGAGGAAGAACAAAAAGCCTAACATTAATATGGTCATCATGAAAATACACGCAAGCGATAGCTGACAAAGACTGCGTTTAGCCATATTGTAGTGACCAGCATCACAAAAGTGCGAACCAAATAAATAGTTTGTTCTTAAAAACGTCTCGTGTTAATTAGTATGTTTCTAAAAGCATGTTTTTTTTCTTTTTTACATTTATAATATGATTTATCTGAACAATCACAAATGTAATGCTTTACAAATGAGTTAAAAGTTAAGTTTTAACGCAGCTTGAAGAAATCTTGATTTAATAAACTATTTAAGTGTTTCACATTAGTACCTATTTATTACATTTTTTTGTAGTTTGATTTTCAGCAAAATAGCATGCTCACAAAAAAATAACACATATCTAAATGTAATTCTTGCCTAAATTATGTTTTTGTTTGTTTTAAGTCTGAGAATGGTGCAATAATTATTACTGTATCACTAAAGAGTCCTTGAGAAGTCGTCGATGGGTTTCCCAAGGACAGAACAACACTCATGTGTTTCAGGGGTATATTTACTGTCTCTGCGCATTCACAGTTCCTTGCTGTGTCACAGGGAAACCAAAGCATAATAAACAGGAGCGCATGCATTATTAAAATGTATGGATTTTCAGGGGAATGGTGTCATTATAGGTGCTTAGTGAATGGAACGAATATGCTGAAAAATGTAATGGCTTTAATACAGGACAGTGGAATAGAGAAAAATCAGATCTTTTTTCGGATGGATCAAATAAGACCAGGGGCAAATTTTAAAGCAGTCTTCTTCTGGAGAACAATGGGAAATACATTTTATTTTATATCGCACTACATTTTTTTCTACACCACCCGCTTTGGTGCTGCTACCGTAAGGGGCAGTGAATTTATTTAATAAAGACAACTTAAAATGACAATAATGCATGTCAAAGCATACAGGTAAAGAAAGATAAGAGGGTCCCGCTCTTGTGAGCTGACAATCTATCCATAATATAGGACATTAGCTTTAATAAAATGTGTAGTGGATTTTGTGAAATGTATAGTCGCAGTGTTCTGTTATTTATGAATTATATTTATAGATTTATATGTTATATGCAGTATTATACATTCTAGGAGCCTTAAGCTCAAATACCTCTGCCCTTGGGTTTAGCAGGTTATAGTCTACATTATACTGTATTTAGAATTATTCTGTTCTACACTATTTTGGGCAGGAGTGACACCTGTTGGGATTTTGTAGCTATGTTTCTTTATCTGTGCTATTATGCAAAATTAAATAAACTCAGATTAAATGAAAAACAGTGGATAATATAGCGTAACTTCTCTGTCCCTACTGCTCAACACAAGATTTGACAGCAACAATATGTTATATTATTCTGTATTTTATTGAAATAATAATGTGCTATTGCATGTAGCGGCCATCCTAAACTACATGCACCGACCAGCCATTACATTATGACCACCTGCCTAATATTGTGTAGGTCCCCCTTTTGCTGCCAAAACAGCCCTGACTTATTGAGGCATGGACTCCACTAGACACTAGCACCATATCCTTTAGGTCCTGTAAGCTGCAAAGTGGGGCATTTATGGGTGCATCCTGGTGCCATGTGTTCTCCAGGTAAGCGGTGCATACGCACCCAGCCATCCACGTGATGTAAAAGAAAATGTGATTCATCAGACCAGGCCACCTTCTTCCATTGCTACGTGGTCCAGTTCTTATGCTTACGTGCCCATTGTAGGTGCTTTCAGTGATGGACAGGGGTCAGCATGGGCATCTTGACTGATCTGCAGCTATGAAGCCCCAACAAGGAACAAACTGTGATGCACTGTGTGTACTGATACCTTTCCATCAGTACCAGGATTTACTTGTTCAGCAGTTTGAGCTACATTAGCTCATTCATTGGATTTGATCACACAGGCCAGCCTTTGTTTGCCCCCCACGTTCTTCAATAATCCTTGGCGTCCCATGACTGTCCCCAGTTCACCTCTTTTTCTTTCTTGGACCACTTTTGATAGGTGCACATCCCAGAAGAGCTGCAATTTTGGATATGCTCTGACCCATTCGTCTAGCCACCACAATCTGGCCTTTGTCAAAGTTGCTCAGATCCTTACTCATGCCCATTTTTCCCGCATCTAACTCATCAACTTTGAGGCTGAAATGTTTTGTCAGTGTTATTCACTTCACCTTTCAGTGGTCATAGTGTTATGCCTGATTGGTGTACATTTGCTGTGTGTTCACAACATAGTGCTTTAAATAGTGAGGCAGCTAAAACCTGCCAATCCACGAGCTAACCCCTGAATCTTATTTAGCTATTATTCTAATCAAATAATTATAAGCATTTACCATAGCGTAAAAAAAGACATTTATCCCATACATGGTTATTATGGGCTGTTCAAATGGTGACTTTGGAATCTTTAATGTCTGACAACTCCTGCAATTTAATCTTGAGGCAAGGTCACTCTTGCTCTCTCAATGTATTAAACTAGATGCCTCCTTCTACTGTGTAGCCTTGTCTTTGTGATTTATCATACTGTGGCCAAACAGAATGGATGTTATTGAAATGTATCCAATAAAGGCACTCTTTAGTTGCCATGTTGAACTTATCCTTTGCATTGTTACCATGTTAAACCAGCTATCATAAAATAGAAATCCAGTAACAGTGTTGTATAAGCACATTTTGGAAACACAACTTTTACCTAATTTATAAATTGAGTCATCAGTTTATTAGGTCATATTCATATGACTTCAAGATACCAGTTAATTATTTAGTTTCCTGAAAACAAAATGTATTAAAGAAATTATACTATTTGTATCATTTAGACTCCTCAAAGGATTCATTATCTTTAATTCAACTATTACTTCCCCAGGTTGCATTTCCATCGCAGACAAAAACATGTGGAAACTTGCTGGGTTTCACCTGGAGTCTCCAGGTGAGATGCGGCTTCCCCGGGGCTTTGGGTTGGTACCTATAGTCTCCAGGGGAGCAGTGTTTGGTTATCACTACCCCCTTTCCAGGATACACACACTGGGTCACAGCAGCAATGATATACCCTCTAATTTATCCCTTCTCTTCCTCTTACCTTATATTGGAAGTTAGCCCGCACTTAGCAAGGTAGCTGAGTGTTGCCACAGATTTGATTTCTGAACAAAGAAATGTTTTGTTTTACTTTTTTATATTAAAAAAGACATGGCTAATAACAACAAAATCAATCCATAAATGAGTTATGCTTTGTATTATTAACAAAAATTCATTGTAAAGTAGATTTTTTGCTATTTCTTGTCATTGTAATAGCTTTAGAGGCTGTTTGATAGAGCCAAACATTTGGTTTGTCCATTAGCATTATTTTTATTGCAATTTCTGTTGTATATACAAATATATTAATATGTTTAAATTATTGTCCCTACATTGTTTTTCATTGTCTACACATCATTCTTTTCCATAAATATCAATGGAATTTTGAGTTTTTGAATGATGTATTCTTTATTGAGGAAATTATCTTAAATATTGGCAGTATAAAGGAAAGTAGATTTTTTGACTTTTTAACACCTAATAATGTTGGCTGGGTTCAGGCTTTGTTTTGTGGTAAGAAAAAGTAAGTCGCACCTTTTTAATTTACTACAAACACAGTGCATTTGCCTTCCGTGTGGATTTCAGATATACGGAAAAATTGATGCAATTAACACGTACAGACTATGAAATTAACTTCAGGGCACTAATGTATCAGTTGGTCTTACTCTGTCAGTTCTTGTTTTGTCATACCCTTTGACTGTATGTATTGCAAGAAGTGCAGAAAAAATGTTTGGTGAGATATAAATAAAAGATAATAACTGACTGCAAATTCTAGACAAACTCACGGAATTCATCAGTGTACAGACATAGATATTGTACAAAGCAATAACATTTACAAAATATTCAATAAAGTTGATTTATCAGCATAAATCCAGACAAAGATCGATATATCACTCACATCTAAATATTGATTTGTGTGAAAAGAAATCAGCTGTCCTGTGATAAGCAAATGAATGTCCTGGGAAAAGGGTGATAAGTGCATGTATTTTGTGACTATAAAAAGCTATTATATAGTTAGGCTATACTGTATCCTATAGCTAACACCTGCTTATAAAGTGTAAATTAAAATTTCTTCAAGACAGGGGAAAAACAGTGCATTGGAATGTTACCCATATGTGTTAGTATTACACACTGCTCTTTTTATAGCCGAAAGAGTCATCTTTAGCTACATATTGGTTTAAAACTTGTCATGCCAGATTGTGACGCTAATTTCTTAAATGGTAAAATGGATCTAGCGCTTAAGATTATATTCATATTTTTATTAAACACACCATATGGCAGATTTTAAGATATGTGTGGTAAATTGAATGATAAACAGAAAAGGTGCATATTGATATTTCTCAATGTATATTAAAATACTTCTGCTATCAGGGACACCGCACCAGTACCAGCCTAATACATGGAGTCAGTTCTGATTTTCATCCATGGCATGTAGTAAAAAGTTATTATTATGTTGACATTGTTATTAGATTTTATTAATAGAGCGCCTGTAGATTCTATAGCTTACAATTAAGGGAGAATACTAAAATGTACAATAACCTTAAAATGAACAATGTACAAAATTAACAATAGTATGAACACACAAAAGACATACTAGTACAAAAGAAGAAAGCCCTTGTGAATTTAGAATCCATTAAATGTAAACATATTGCTCCTGCCCCAATGGGTTAAGCAAATATATTACCTACTGGGACTGGATGAGAGAAAAACATTATTTGCATGTTGTCTAACAGCTTCATACTACCCCAAACAGGCAGATTATTAGGATTAAGTAGGTTTTGGTTGAATAAACCTCTCTGGAGCTGTTGATAAACCTGTGGATTTTAAAGTAAACATCTCTTATCAGTGACAGCAGTCCGCTGGGTTTCTGCATACATCAAGTGTGGGAATGGAGACCAAATCCATGAATTCTTAATGAAGTGACAACTGTGAGCATTCTTGGACTGGGCTGTGATGTGAACATAATCCATTTCCCTGTGCAGCTCCTATAACTATGGAGAACAAAATGTTTCCTTTGCTTGTTTTGTTCTTAAAACACCGGTAATATTTGCAGACAGGACAAACGCGCTCTCACTTAACAGTAAGCTACAATTGAAATGTTGTGCCTTATAATGATACCATGATATTTATCTTTCAATGTCCATTTTCCATGAAACACATCAAGATCAAAATGTTAAAACAAATGGCCATTAACAAAGAATGTTGTAATCCCCATTACAGGGTTGATTAGTATCACTAGGTGGTATGCTTATCTGTAGAGTACTTAGAATCCATACTTTCTAACCATCATGTTTTTCATGAAACAGCCCCAGTTTTCTGATCTCCTCTGATCTCTCTGTATTGGTTCAAGTAGCTGGTTCATTTTAGCTCCCACATGTCCACCTCATAATGCTCTGTAGCTGAGTGTCAGAAGGGGGCTCTTCAAGCCAGTCACTCCCACCTCTAGCTGCACTACAAAGAAGTCCCAGTTTGGATGTTCATCTTTAGTGAATGTTAGTGAATGTTGGGCCAACATAAAAACAGATCTACCTACAGGTCTACTCACTAAGCAGCATAAAAACATCATTAAATAGATTTATGTAGCATTTTAAACGGTAAAATGTATTATTGGGAAAGGTTAAATATCTGTTTTGAGTACCAAAAAGACTAAATATTCAATATCAAGTATTAAATAAAAAATAGACTAGTTTAACAAGAAGATATCATCTACTTTTAATACGGCTGGCCCTGACTCGCTAATGACGCTATTAGAAAAACATTACATTTGTGCAAAACCCAAATCAACAGATCTAAATACTTACTTATCTACATATTTATATTGGTTTTTGGTATCTATCTGCTTCTTACAGAGACAGTCTGAAGGCCATCTTGCCAGTCTCTGCTCACGGGTCTGAAGCGATTGTCTACAAGTTTTTCATGTTTGTTTTGGCTGAAATAGAACTTCTTGCGAATATTGTCAGTTATTTATAATTTAGTAGATGATGGTCTTTAAATATCTATTTAGGAAAAAGATCTCCCGAAGTGTGCTGTTTTATTCTATTTTGATTAAAATGACTGATAATGGAAGTGGCTAGTGATTTTCAATCAGTATAAATTGTGCACTTCTGCTTAAAATTGCAATTTTTCAAGACACACAAAAAGTTAAATTGCATTGTAGCCTCTAAAAGAAACTGCTAACAACCATTACTGTTAAATACCTTTTTGGATTACCATATGACCTTTAAAAAAAATGGACACAATTTGCTAAATTACATTTAGGAGATGTTAAACATTTAACATGCGCTTTTTTTGCAGTAATGCTTATTGTGCTATAATAAAACACATTAGAGATTTAAGTGCAATAATGGAAAGTAATATTTCTTAAATTTTATTCTGGAGTCTAATCTCAAAATGGAATCTGTTTAATTTTTTTTTAGCATCCTATGTCATGAGTTTACCAGGTCCAAGGGAAATAGGTTACTCTATTCTAATAATGACTGACTTAATTTAAACATTTCTCCTAGTCTGAAAAGCCAATGTCAGGGTTAGAGGCGATATCTGCTATATATGTTGGTGGATCTGCTCTACTAATAACATGTCCGATGTCACAGAGTTAAGCCTATATTTCTGCTCTTTTGGAGAGTTAGGTCCTTAACTTTCAGTGGATTTGAATATTTTGCTTCAGGACGTTGAAAACTTGAAATGTCTACAGCAAGACCTATACATTTTTGGAATGCATTAATGGGGAGGAGGCGTCTTGGAGCAACTCCTCTCCCCTCTTTGAAAAAAATATTACAATTTGTATAGTTTTCCTTATGTGTCTTAATGAAAGTAACACTGGTGGGCATGGTACACATACCATGGAGCTTGGAGAGCTAGACCTCAATTATAGATAAGTATTCATGATTATAGAACCAGTGTGTGTTCTCCAAGAGAGGAAACACAAAGTGGTCTATTAAATTACAGAATGCACTTATTTTAGAATCAACAGTAACATTGGAAACAATTGATGTTTCATTTGAAACCGTGTTTGATTCACAAAAGTTTAAAGAAGCACAGTCATCCCTGCACTGTCAGCTTCTTCAACCCATAAGATGAAACTTGTCTGGCAAATCTTTACGGTACTGCTGGCAGACTTTCAACCTTGTCATAAAAGATTGCCTGAGCAGGAGATGACCTCTGAAAGACTGAATCACAATGCCCTGTAAGATAGACAGGTTTCTCCTTGACTGCTATATTTCTTAATGGCAAACCCTTTAATTAGAACACTGATTTATAGTACCGCTTAGAGAACCAGCCAAAAAATGTATGACTTAATGACAATAATGTCCTTTATTGTCAAAGTATGAAAAATAGACCAGGAAAATCAATGTTTCTGGAGTGTATTGATTTGAATTTAAGCAATTTATTGCATTTGTTTTGTAGAGACGGGAAGGAGACATCATAATGCCTATTTATTTGTACGGTCAAAGTGTAGAAAATTTCCGAATTATTTATATCTTAGTAAATAATCATGCCACTGCTTCGAACTAAAGATAATATTTTAGCTGTCACACATGAGAAAAAAAGGACATATGTCTGTGCTTAATCCCAATTTACACCCCTTATCAATTACTCTAACACACTCATTCACTCTAACACATGCACATTTATGTTATCACACATGCTAACCTTGTCTCAAAGGGGAGCTACTATGGCCCCCCAGGAATGACTGGGCCCGGGGAAGCTGCCCCTTTTGCTGCACATTGAAGACAGGCCTGAGTCCATAAATCATTCATTAAGAGATGACTCTACAGGGACAGGGAAATTCAGATTTTTATTTTCTGACTAGCACCTAGTCATGACATGTTGGAGATTCTTATTGTTAATTAATAGGACCAGAATAAAAAGAGGCACAAAGAAAGTCACAATGTCTTGGTTAACAAACCCACTATTTCAGAATTGTCTGATATCCCTGTCACCTTTGGTTTCCTTGAAATATAAGGAGATACATGCTTGCTCATTCTCTACATTGCATGCAATTTTCTAATTCTGAATTAAAAACATTTTTTTAATTGTAAATCATCTACAGATTGACAAAATAGCCTAGGCATGTTCAGAGAAAACCTGATCCCACTGTGTTAAAGCAGCTAAGAGAAATTTCCCTAAGGCTTATTATGGAGATTTACCTGTAGGTAGCAAATTTGTTACCTAACTGTCGTGAGTCTTCAAGTTGATGGATGTCAATTAGAAGCTGTAAATGCCCCAAAATTCTCTGCCACCTGCAGAGCCTGGGCACAGAAAGTGCCCCATTACCTGGCAGCTGTGTGCTGCGTAATATTTAGCAAAGTACATGCACAGCAGTCTGCCATAACTCTGTCTCTTTTCACTAAGCTCACAGCTCTGACTATTACTTCTAATTTGGCTTCTTAACTTAATGTGGCGTTATTTGCAGAACACGGCCTTGTGTTTGTGACTATACGTCAGGTGTAGGAATAAATACATACTCTATCTTTCCTCATCTGAATTTCTAAGGCATACAATACTACAGATTACAATTGTTAACATAAATCTATAAAATGTAAGTACTTCACTAAATATTAGTATCATGGGTTGTTTTTAGAGTTTTGCAACATTTTATGCCCATTCTTGCCCAGAATATATCTCCCAGCACACATTTTGGTTGTCCATCTCAACTGCTAATTGCACAGTTTGTATCATTAAAATCTTTAAAATGTCTATAGTATCTTTAAAATACTATTGCATGATACGCCCTAGCAGTCTGGATAATATACCGGGTATCTGCTTTTAAAATGTTAAAACATTTGATTAATGCATAGTTTTGTTGATTCATTTTACTAGTTATAGTGAATGGCAGGATAAGAGATGTAGAGTGGTTCCTCAAGTTCAGCTCTGCCTTCCATTAAAGTCAGAGCCGGTCACTCCATGTGTACTGCTTGAGTAACCAATGCTTTGGAGGTGGTGGATGATGCCATGGTCAGCTTTTCTACACTGGTTAGCGAGTACATATGTCCTGTAACACACAAGGAATGAGTGGCGTAGACCATAAGTGTGCTCTTCTGTTGCATGCACTATTCATGTGAGTGACCTTACAGGTGTTGGCTCTGGTGCGCAAGCAGAGGAGATATCCACAGAGAATCAGTTTGGGTGGAACAGGGCTCCGAAAACCAAGAAGAGCATGCTAGAGATATGGTCCACCTAGGATTCTAGAAACCCCAGAGTCAGCCCAAAGTCCTTACCCCAATAGACTACAAACTGTAAAGCTGCATTTGCTATATATGTAAATTATCTGCTTGGGTTATAGACTTAAAGTTACAAAACACAAAGCTTATTACTATGTTACAGAATCTCATCACTGCCGTTGCCAAATGAAGAGGATTAAAAAATTCTTTAAAGTTAGAATATTATTATAGTGGATGACGCAGCCGTCACATTTTTGTCTCTCTTGGCGTCTCGTGTCAAGTTTGTTATGTGCGAGGTTGATCTGTTTGCTTGAGACTGTTGTGCTGTAGAAGACAGTGGGGATTTATCATGAAGGAAAATGGAAGGGAAACGACAGGTGTTGAATGCAATATTTCCTAGTCTAATGTGTGATATGGATGCATCCTGTTGCCAATCAGAAACCCAAGCTCATAGCAACAGCTACAGATGGCTAAAGACTTTCATCAAAACGTTATTTCCAGTAAAGTTGCTTTCTTGGCATATTTGCTTACATATTAGTACAGATTTTAATGAATAATCTGGTAAGAAATGCATATTTATCTGTGTGTATATATATATATATATATATTTATTATTATATATATATTGTATCTTCTATGTCCATCATCTCAAGTGCTTCATGTTCTGAAGGAAGAAGGCGAAGGCTGGGAGTGTAGTTTATTCTGGCCATACACACAGTGCAACACATAGTGAAAGAACAATCATTCAAACAGAGGCGTAACCTCAATTTCACCAAACATGTGTATGTGTAAGTGTTTGTGTGCTAGCATGGATGTGTATATGTAAGTAGTGGGAGAGGGAGTGTGTGTTAGCATAAGGAGTGTGAGTGTGTAAGTGTTTGTGCAAGTCTGTGCTAGTAAATACATTGGGGGGACAAGGGGTCGATGGGGCCACTTGACTTTGCTTGTCCCCCCCCAGGCCAGAAGGTGCCAGCACTACCCTGAGTAACATCTATTGCAGGGGTAGGCAACCTGTGGCACTCTAGAGGTTGTGAACTACATTTCCCTTGATGCTTTGCCAGCATTATGACTGTAAGAGCATTATGGGAGTTGTAGTCCACAACACGTGGAGTGCCGAAGGTTGCCTACCCCTGATATTGCATTGCATTGTGATTAAACACAACCCCACACAACTTCATTAGAGTGTGAGAAACCGTTTTGGCATTAACTCTGTTGTTGACCATCTAAGAATTGCCTGTGTGGTTTTTAATCTTATAATTTTGGGTTGTAATATATGGATGAACTGGAGAGAACGTTAGTGATACATTTCTCAGATGTCAAATAGTCTCATAGGGGATTCGTACAAGAACACATGGATAGCTGAGCAGCGGCACGCAAAGACTGGGCATCAGAGTTGTGGGATTTGTGTGTGTGTATATATATATATATATATATATATATATATATAAATTCCTATGTCTGGTGTATAGTCACTGACACTCCTGCAATCTGCAAATTACGCCACTTTAAATTAAGCTGTGATTTATGGGCTTTAGTTGATAAACTCTAGTTAGTGCAGCTCTATCTCTCAACTTCCAGCATGTTTCCTGCAAGCTTTATAAGCGATGGAAGTGGTTGGATGTTTTCTATCTGGGGTCTGAGTTAATTAGGGGCTCCGACATACCCCACCTTGAGAGTTGCTCGAGACTTTCCTCTAGGAACATAATGTTTTATTTCAGTCATGCACCCAGCCCTTAGAACATCGACTTATTTGAATCACCTAGCATTCTGTATTTTTCCAAAAATATGCTTAGCTGGGGGATGCAGTTGCCTGTAAAACATGCTCAGATACCATGAAGAATAACAATAGAAGTTTTTTTCTTTTAAGTTTTGAACATGAAGCCCTATACTGTGTTATTTTCCTGTGCACAACACTTCTTACAGTACATATAGTCAACGGGTATGCCAAAACTAGAATTGAAAGACAAAGAAATATATTATCGAAAGACTTGTACTTGAAAGCTTGCAATCTAGTGCAGTTCAGTTATCATCTTTACTAAATGTGCTTTTCAAGTAATTCCATGTTTTTTTTAATGCTTTTTTATTTATGTTATGCAGAAGAAAAATATAGGATCAAAATTATATGTTTATAAAAGCTCGATTTTCATGCAGGTGTCGCTAACAGTATTTAATTTTGTGTCTCTACAGTTGGAACTGTCCAGCACTGCTGTTTTGCATCAAATAAGACGAGATCAGGTTACGGACATGTGCCGGGCAAACAGTGTGGCGAACAGGAAACGCCGTGTGCTGACACCCAATGACCTGAAACACCTGGTGGTGGATGAAGATCACGAGATGATCTATTGTTATGTGCCGAAAGTAGCTTGTACTAATTGGAAGAGGGTCATGATGGTTCTTACTGGAAGAGGTAAATACAACGATCCGATGGAAATACCAGCCAATGTGGCCCATGTATCATCTAACTTGAAGACCCTCAACCAGTACAGCATCCCAGAGATCAATCACCGCTTGAAAAATTATATGAAGTTCCTTTTCGTCCGTGAGCCTTTTGAGAGATTGGTCTCTGCCTACAGAAACAAGTTCACACAAAAGTATAACACCTCTTTCCACAAGCGGTATGGAACCAAAATCGTTAGACGTCAAAGGAAAAATGCCACTCAGGAAGCTCTGCATAATGGCAATGATGTCAAGTTTGAGGAGTTTGTAGCTTACCTTATCGACCCTCATACCCAAAAAGAGGAGCCTTTTAACGAGCACTGGCAAACAGTCTTCTCTCTGTGCCATCCGTGCCACATCCACTATGACCTCATTGGAAAGTATGAAACTTTAGAAGAAGATTCCAATTATATTCTAAAGCTTGCAGGAGTTAGCGACTATTTGAAATTCCCCACCTTTGCAAAATCTACCAGAACTACTGATGAAATGACAGCCGAATTTTTCCAGAATATCAGCTCAGAACACCAAATGCAATTGTTTGAAGTCTACAAACTTGATTACTTAATGTTTAATTACTCAATGCCAGCCTACCTGAAAATTGAGTAAGGACAGTCACTGTTTCCGTTGAAGGATTTTGTTATCATGAGGATAGATGGTTATTTTGTAAATTAAAAGGGGTGGGATAGGTCTTTAATTTGTGCTGCGAGCAGCATAAACAACATTATTTAAATTTCTTTTCAAGGACAAGAGGAATTTAAGCTGGTATGAAAGATTACAAACTTCTACATTGTTCTCAGTTTCCACAGCGCCTTTACTGTCTATATAAATTATTTATAGTTATTTAAGTTACATCTCATGGCACAATTGTGTCTGTCAATATAATATATACATATATACAGTAAATGTGTATATAGATTTGTGTGTGTGTAAATATAAATGTACATATTTTGAAAAAGCCAAATATTAAGCAAACCATTTTCATGTTTAATTTTCTACGTTTTTTTAAAAATTACATTTACGGTATTATGAGATATAAAAAAAGGTTAATTTTGAAATGAAAAATATGACTAAATACAAACATCTCTCTCAAATTAAAGAATAATTTGTAATATTCACGAAAATACATATGTATAAGCATTTTAAGCCGTGACAGTACTTAGTTGCTGTGGACCGATACTTTGGCAAACCTTGGAAGCTGTGACTGAAGCTGCCATCGACAGCTGAATGAGGCCCATCGGTAACTCTGCTTTACTAACACCTTTGATAATAGCTGAGAATGGTGTATATTTACCCCAAAGATCCCAATATCTCGGCTAATTTGAAGACCTTTAAAACAACCTTTGATTCCCAGGTTGGGAAAAATAAGTCAAAGCACTTTCCACCTTCATCTTGCTCATTTGTGTCTAGCCCTGGCCCTCAGCACGACACAGTCTCCTCTGGCTGAGCTCTGCCCCTCCATGTGTATGTGTTTATATCATTTTGAGAAGTGGACATGTCACTTTTGAGGTATGCTCTCTTCACTTGTCCTTTAACAAGGGTTATAGCCTGGACCCAACATCATGGAGTGTGCTATACCGCACATTGATGTCAACATGGGGGCTGTAACAGATCGGCAGACCCAGAAAATCCTGTGCTGATGTCAGTGGGCTAACTGCTGTCAAGAACAGTCTTCCACTCAGGAAAGTACTGAAGGGGGATTGAAGGGAACAGGAAACTATATTTTGACTAGGAGGAGGATGACGGGGCTGAGAAAAAGGCTTAATTACAAGTATTAGGGAACATTGGGGTCCAAGGACTATAAGTATGTAGTGAGCCCTTTCACTGCCTAGTGGCTAATATTGGAGGTATGCTTAAAATACATTCTGGTAATCATAGAAACTCACATAAATCAAGTTTAAATGTTTAATTAAATTAAATTTATCATTATTCTGAAGCTACATGTAAATATGGTTGTGATATAATGTCCTAATTTTCACGTGGGACTTCCTGTAAATTATTGATTTTATTTCTCTTTCATTTTCTTTTCATGTACTAAATAATGTAGCACAAGAAAATAATGTTATACCTTAAGGGAATCAAGCGGTTGTGACAAAATGTTAATACTTCCCAAGTCTGACACGGCTGCCATCAGATCCACCCACAAATTATTAAAAATGCATCCCCGACACGGAGACTGTGATTCTATTGTTGAATATGATGAACACATACACACACACAAACTTATTTTTTAATACAAAATGACATAACTATATGCAGTGTTTTTAATCCCTACTCCAAACAAAACTTTTTGCAGTGTTAGCTTTGCCAACTTTGTTTTCTCATGTGTAATTGCACTCAGGGTTCCATGAATCCTTAGCATTTGTAAACGCATGTATGTGGCTTCAGAAACACAAGATCAAGTCCTTCATATAATCACTGTATTTTGTCATTTTTATCATACCATTATGTGTAGGGCGATCATTCTTCCTGTGAACTCTGTATCTGCATTTGGGTCTCACTCCTCATTATGACTGGAACTTCTCTTGGCGTCTTTCCTGCCTATAATGGGGCCAGCCTCAATAGGCAAACACAGCTAGCTCCATCTCACCTGTGTAGCTCCCATAATGTTGGGAGAGCTGGTGGTAAACATCCCTGCGAAATTCCCAGATAATGAAGATCATAAACTTTCACTGCAAGATTGAATTGTATATCAGAGGTCTACGTTAGGAACGAACTTCCTAGGCTGGCTTACCAGGATCTCTTCCTCTCCTGCTCCATATGGACAATACGGTCACCTTGTTTATGTATAAAAAAATTTTGTTATAAATTCCATTTCTACCATGATATGTCATAGTCTATTTTGAATATCCAGAATTTAGGCCTTACCAATGGACAATGACTCATTCATAAACAGGCCTTGAAAAGGACTTGGGGCAAGCGCATATGACTTTGTATTACCTGCCTGAAAAATAGTTCCTCCCCACAGTGTCTGCACAGAGAAGACCTGCAGTCTGTCATGTCAACAGTGGCTAAATGTCATTTTTTCTGCTGGTCAGTCTATAAACAGAAATGCTTACTTTTTGTTCTGAATGTCGTTCATGTCTGTCATCATCTAGGAAAAAATGTTGTAATATGTATATTACTGATAATTTGACACTATTATCTATCCCCTTGAGGGTCTCTCAAGTTAGGTGGTGCTTTGTCATTTTGTACATACTGTCCTTTCAACCTTTTGCTGCTTCAGGGTCCTGCATCACATTGCAGAGCAGTGTTTTGCAGGTGATCCAAGTTGAAAAGGTTTAAAAGCATCTGTAATCTACTAGAATGGCCAAAAGATAATTTATTTTAAAAACAAATGTATTAAAGTGTAAAATTCATTGAACAAAATAAATCCATTACTTATGCAGTGACCTCCTGTGGTATTTTCTTATGATAGATGCCGCATAATGGATTCCCTGGTTTTGTATGATCTCTCATTCAATGAATGAAGTCGCTACCGCCAGACAATGGGGAAGGCAGGGAACATGTATTTAAAGTGGCACAAGTAGAAAGTTCTTTTTCTAGGCATCAGTGAGGCACGAAGTGTTTCTTGCTGCCAGGTGACCATGGTGCAGAGTACCAGCACCCTCCAAAGGTCTTGTTTCTCCTTGGGCACTACAGTGCCTCCATGATGTGTAGCAAGTTAAATTTAACCAACAGTGTGGGTCACAATTTTGACACAACTGTCCTTTTAAGTGTTTGTCAAACTATAGTGATCAGCCGTTGTACCAGTAAGGATTGTGGAAGAATATTGGAAAAATAGATTTTATTTCGGCCTAAAATAATATTTAGGCAGTGCCGGTTCTGCCAATGAAAAACCAAGTGGCTCCCCATGCTACTGAGCTGAAAAATTGTAAGGCTAAATCAACAACGGGCAGGGGAGCAATTACACTTCAGAGCTGCTCTAATTTAAAGATTTTGGGCCACTGCCTGAATCCTCCTTGAATATTGTATTTGCAGCTCCACACATATCCACTGGGATCCCCGGCACCTGGGATCAGAAAACATCTTACACATTCTTTACAGATTCCTTTATTGGTCCTTCGTGAATGTCTTCTTGGGAAATGTGTCTTGTACAGTCCAGGATACCGCACAATGGGTTACAATATTGGACATGGCTGTTGCTGTAGCCCAGAAATTGCATACTTGGCCATGTGGGCAGGAGAACCAACAGGCCCCAAGGGGGCTTGTCTTACTACACTTCAATTGGCAGGAGTTTTAGGAGGTGCAGACTCATATGTGGGGCTTTCACCCACATAATTATCCTACACCTCAACCCCTTATGACTCTTAACCTATATGTGTACACAGTATAGAGTACTCACAGAAACACATATCCTCTGTACACACATCACACCCGCGCTACACACCCTCCAGACATACAACAACAGCTGGACACATTTAACGGCCAATAAACATTTTACTGGTCTCTAACATTCAGACTGCAACAATTTGATTAAATGAATCTAGTATCAGACAGGACTAGATTACAATTATTTATTTATTTTTGGCAGCAATAAGCAGAGCTGCAAAATAAGCATTATTGTTATTCTCATTATATTTACCAATTAACTGATCCAGAGGAAGGCAAAGAAAAACGTCAGTGAAACTCCAGCCAATTATGTTTCACGAGGGGAAAAAAAATTCCTTCCTGACCCCAAATGTGGCGATCGGTTTTCTCCCTGGATCAATTGCCTAAGGCGTTTACCATGTAAAGTTATATGCATTTACTAAGAGAAGGTAGATCCCTGCTTACAGAACTAATTACCCCTGGGCCGAGTCAGCCTAGGCCAAGATAAGTCACTGGGCATGAAACATTTTAAAATCATGCTATTGAGTCCATGTCTTATGTCCATAAAATAAAATGAAGATATACCTACTCAGCACTACTGAATTCTTTTTTATGCTCTCATGTACCATCAGCCCTAAGTAGAAAAATTGTAAGAAGCATCCTCCATTGACTAACAATCATTGTTCATTACTAAGCTTATAGACTACTTTGAAAGATGTTATACAAAGAGTGGGGATCTGCAGAGTATGTATGTCAGTGTCTGTCTGGGTATGTATGTCAGTGTCTGGGTATGTATGT
>VKOC01000003.1:11249695-11299690 GCA_009364415.1 Spea multiplicata | reverse complement strand
CTCATTGTCCCATTGCATTATGGGAATCATCATGCTCATCGCCCCATTGCATTATGGGAATCATCATCCTCATCGTCCCATTGCAATATCACTATATTGATAGAGGAAGCAATAAATCTAAAAGTTCTATATTACTGGAAATACGATGCAGGTTGCTATTACTCCCAGCACCAGGCAGCCCAAAAATGTCAAATGTGAGTTTGGCAATAATTTCCTAGAATAGGCCACAGATAATTTCATTGTTATAAGAATGTTGCAGCTCTCAGTATACACAAGTTTCACATGGATGACTAACAGCTTTCTGTTAAGGTCATATCACCGATGGGGATCTTTTTCATTTCCGGTAACCTACTACAGATTAATGATTCATCTGCAGAAGAGGATATCCTTATATCCCAGATGGTTTAAAAGCACTAACGTATGTATTAATAAAAAAAGCTTCTTACTAACCCTTTAAGTGCTGGTTTAAGTGCCATCTCTGGTTTTCAATGGAATATACAGATATCTATAATAGATTTAAACCAATGCAATATCCTCCATCTCTCACATTTTATTACATTATTATTATTCTATCTATTTAAAGTTTGCCAGTAAATTATGTAGCACTAGGAAGCAATAGGAAGACAGAGAAAATTAACAATAGCATTTACATTGAGAAGGACAGTGCTTCAAAATGCAGAGCTGTCCCAGGTGATCTGCAACACATGGTCGCCCAACTGGGAACCCTCTGGATCTACCATGGAGACCCCGACTGCCGAACCTGTACCTTTGGTCACCCCGCCATTCTTTCCGCTCATATATGGAGTTGCAGTTATGTGCACAATTTGCAAAGTTTCAAAAAGCCAAATAAGGACATTTGTTTTAATGGGTTTGTTTAGAGTTGCATATTTATCCTGAGTCTTTATCTGGTCTATTGATAATTATTATTTATGTAGCTTACAAATTTATTTAGAAGAAGACAGTGTTTACACTATAAACCAGTTTTCTGATGACTCCATACATAATATTGTGACGCTTAGGCCTGTAGAGAACTGTATTATACTCAAAATCCTAGAAAAGAGGTACAGTGGGGGAAGAAAGAAAATATTAGGTGCCAAAGAGGGACTGCCCCTCCTGAGGTGGGACACTTAGGAGGGATGTTTAGGGGAGGGTTCTTAGTCAGCATCCCTGTCAACTTGTCAGATATGGGCAAATATGCCCTTGGCCAGTGACAAGTAAAGATGTGTTTTGAATAGCAGTTTTCTGAACGCAAGGTCGATGTGGCTTGTTCACTAAACACAAAGCTGCAATAAGATGAGTAGCTGCATTTTCTTCTATTTACTATACAGTGCAAAGGGCAAACCACCCTTTCAGAAGATCCTTGCCACATGAGATTATTCGTCTGACCCTGCAACGTGCTGTTTAATGAATGAAGCCCAATGGCAGAGACACCGGGAGAATCAATACCTCTTGTTTAACAGGTGACAAAATCCCAGAGATTTCAAGTTCCAAAAACAGACCCTTCAATGTTTGGTTTGTCAAACTGAATGACAAAATAAGACATCCAGGAGTGTGTTTTAGCGGATTCCGGATAAGGTATTTTGACACATTTTAATGGTAATTCATAACAAAGCACTCACAAGCTTGGCACAAAGAATAAAACCTGTGGTGTATTACTCACTATTTCAAGAAAATACTACTTATTATCGCAGACAGAGCCCCCCAGGCTTCTTTATCACAACAAAATATTTACACAATCTATCATTCCATTATCTGTAATATAACTTTGGCTAACAGCACTTTATTCATTTTGCCTGAGTAGCCAGTAGCAGTCCTATTGTTATAAACAAAACTCCCATCACTTCCAGCCTCCAATTTTTAATTCAAGAATAGCTGGGTGGGCACATTCTTGTACAAATGACTTCATTTGATCTGCGCCTGGATATCTATTACAATTTTATGTTCCATTTCAGCATAGTTTAACATTGAGTCATCTACAGTATAACTTTAGTCATACGTGACATGTGGTCAAGCATCTAACATCACGCATGTGGACAGGACGGATTAAGAACAGCAGATTGACAACGCGTCCCCAACAAAATTCACTTGAATAAATATACACATAAAAACATTAAAAAACTATGATTCCTTTCCTGGTCATGAAAGAGCTAGCATTATGTCCACTTAAATAACATGTCTTTTCTTAACGCTTCTAAAACCAAAGTAATCCAACACACCTGTATTGGGAAAGAATTTTTACTGCAGAATTGTCCCAGGAAAAAGCGGGACAGCTGGCAACTATGATTTGGGGAAGTTGTAACAGCTCTGTTGACAAATCCTATTTTATTGAATATACCCTATCATGTACCTGTTACACTATACTAACACAACGCAATTATACGCAATATATTGTATTGTACTTACAAAGTAAGTGAACCATTTGGAATTACCAACAATTATTTATACATTTGTTTTCTTAAAATATGCTCTGATCTAAAAGCAAACACTTTGTTTTACTACAATATGTTTTAACTAATAACACACAAATTGTTATTGTTCTCATCCATATTCAATACATCATTCAAATATTCACGCTGTGGGTCGTAAAAAGCATGTGAACCCCTAGGCTAATGAATTCAAAGCTAATTAGAGTTAGCAAACGGCGAGTCAATCAAACGAGAATGGAGGTATGTTTTAGAGCTCCTTTGACCTATAAACGAAACACTCAAATAATTTGAGTTTGCTATTCACAAGAAGCATCTTCGGATGTGAACCATGCCTTGCAAAAAATAAATCCCAGATACCTAAGATCAAAAATTGTTGATTTGCATAAAGATGGAAAGGGCTATTATTACCGGTATTTGTTTTATATAGCGCTATCATATTCTGCAGCGCTGTACAATGGCATACAAATTCATTGCAAAGAGTTTACATAATCATCAGTCCAAAAATTGTTTATAAATGGGAACAATTTACTACGGTGGCTACTCTCCCTAGAAGTGTGTGCCCAGGCAAGATGAATGCTCAAGGAGGTATAAAGATATCAAGTCCATGGCAGGACATCTTGAAGGAAGCTGCTGCTCTCCAAACATTGCTGCTCGCCTGAAGTTTGCCAAAGAGAATACTAAGCAAAGGTTTAGGCAGTTATTACTAGTTAGTTAATGAGCCCCGACCCAGTTCACATTTTTTTTAATAATCTGTAACAGAAAACGTATCAGAAAAGTCCCCTTTCAATAGACTTTTGCATTCCAGACTGACTGCCTCCATGTTTACTTTAGCCTTCAATCCTGCAGTTAGCTCAGTTGAATGCTGGGTCTTAATTTTATGGAATAGTTACACACACTGTAAACATATTATTCTTACCTTTATTTTTTACAATGTGCTACAAGACAAAACAGGCCCAAATTGTGCTCTGGGTTATGAATGCAACCGGTACGTGTAGAGAAAAAGCAGTTTTTGGGGTCTGTGATATTTGTCCTGTCTGGTTATAAGTGCTCCTACTATCCATGTTGTGAATGGACTGGCTGATGTGTTGCATAGTTCTACTATTCTACTACATGCAGGACCAATCATTTGTCTTGCTACCCCGTTATCGCGTGTGTATCTTAGAAACCGAATGCATGTCATATTTCATTTTGGGGTAACTGCAAGGTCACCTTGGGCAAACCAGGGTCTTGGGTGCTAACCCCCCAGTGACACTAAGATGTGTCACAGGACAGTCAGTCCACCGAGATTCATAATCATAGCTTATTAAATGTCCAACATCAAAAGATACCCCACAATAGAGAGATTTCAGGTAAAGTCATCGAGTACAGTAACTGTATGACAGTTTTTAAAACATTGCCGAGCAATAAGAGCCTCAAAGTAGTGCCCCGCCATTACCATTTACCACAATGCACCAGATTTGCTTGCTACATAACCCTCGTTGTCTTTAAGCACGCAAGGTTCTTTTGTTACATACATATATCTCAATAATATTCTACTTAAAATAGTAGCATCTTACAAAAATGTGAAGAAAACAAAAAACAATGTGTTTGTATAGTGTTCCGTGTGTGAAAATCCCTTAAAAAGGCATATTTAGTCGCCATTAATGAGACCTCGGTTGCATAGTGTTGTTTATCCTCTAGTAAAGGGAAAAAGCAAACAAACACACGTCAGAGGAGGTCCTAGAATTATGTTTTACTGAAAAACAACGTAAAAAATAATTTAAAAATCACATAATAAAAAAACAAAGTTCAATTGATGCATATGTGAAAACAACTCTCCTGCCCTGCCACAAATAATGCTCAGCTGCTAGGAACCTATTCACACCTCTCGACAGTAACCCTATAGCCAAAAGGTCATGGACATCAAAAGGAGAACTAAGCCCAGCGACATATGCAAGTTATGACAATGATGCAATGCAAGCTCGGAATGACACCATAACAGTCATATGAGAGAAGATGTTATTTTAATCTAATGGCCAACATAAAAAATGCACACATAAATGATCACACAATGTACGGCAGGAGTTGAAATTATATTCAATTGGATATATGTTTGCTACTGTATTAAAGGGACTTCCCCAAACTGCCACACGAACAATATATATGAATTTATGATTGACCAGGCACAAGTTCGCCATGGCAACAAGCAATCTCTTCCTATTACCTAGGGTTTGGCAGGGTAGCCCCCATGGCTAGAACTGATGAGCCTCCTCCACTCGACCTGGCATATCGTGCGCTGAGTAAGACATAATTTTCCATGACTTGTGCGAGGACTGTGAGGGAGAGGGAAGAAGAGCAGTCCTCACCCAACAAAGGTACAGCTAAAAATATGTATACACTGTGTGCGTAAATATGTTACAGAGTGTGTGTTTGTATGTATATGAAGGTATGTTAGTATGTGTGTTAACTAGTGTATGTGAATATACACATGTTAATGTGTGTATTATGTTAGTATGTGTGTTAACTAGTAATTAGAAGAAGAAAGTAAACTGGCTCCCAGATTTTTTGGTTGGCTTCAAAATCACAACCAAATTAGTCAACCTCTGTATAAAGTACTTTCGCATGCACCTTGTTAAAAAGGTAACATCTCCCTCTCCTCCCCACAATTTGAAGTTTGATATTCTCTCTCTATCACAGACCACTGCAACTCAGTTCTGGTTTCCTTAGAAAATGATAAACTTCAATATCTTATAAAACCATAATAAAACTACAGCGCAGCAGGCAATGGGAAATTCAGTACAACAGTGCTAAGAATTGGTAAGTACACAAACATGTGATATTTGGGAAACCGGTTTGCCATAGATAAACATAGCAGAGAAAGGTAATTCAGAGATCCTACTTACCAATGAGCATTTGATCAGCACAAGTGCAAAATGGTACCAGGGAAATGCAAGCATGCACCAAAACATCTACAATGACTGATACATGTCTAGCGTATCCATGAAACAGCCAATATTGCGTAACATGGTAGAAACATGTTTTAGTGTTATAGAAAATAAGTAGCCAGGTTAGCAGCATATAACGCAATTGTTAGTGTGGGTATGTGGGACCTCAAACAGCTGCTCTATGGGAGACTGCTAGACTTTCAGTTCCCATTCTGCAGTCTGGTTAGAATTTCCCAAAACTTATACAAGCTTTTATTGCTTAATATTGCTTTCACACGTAACATTTCTCAGATACAGCATATCTTTAGTAAAAGTAATCTTTCTAACTTTCTTTGGCGTTTAACAAAAAAAGCTATTTCCCTACAGCTCTCTGGCAAGGCATTAATTGACTGTTTATGCAACGGTTTCCATGCGTGTTGTGAGGCAAACACATGATGTCATGAGTATGTGTCAATGTTTTTGCTCAATGTGACCCAACCCTAGAAGAGGTAAATGGGGAAAAATGCATTCTCTAGAAACAAACACATGGTTTTGGCATGGGATTATTTCTTAACTGCCTTCTAAGTTTCCCTGCTCATACATTCTGTAATCAAACACGCCGTTGAGTTACAAACATGGTCCCAAAAGTTGAAAAAATAAAAATCAAGTAATGCAATAAAGGAATATTTTAGAAAGTTAAATTATTAAACATGCTCCATATTTGTATAGTTCATATTTCTGTTCATTTTGTTCCTAAGGGTATTTTTGTGTTTATTGTATAATTTTCCTTATATAAATTTGTATTGTTTGTAAAGTTGCCATTTAGAAATAGTCCATTAACAGTAAGCTATAATACAGGCCCTCTAATAAAAGTTTACAGACGCCTTTAAAAGCTGCCGGACTGATTTTTTTCTCTTTTCTAAATGACCTGGAAATACAATTTATATCGAAACAGCAAATAAATATAGCTTCTTTCCTAGGAAAAACTCCAATTATTTCTGCCAAGTCTTCTACATATTATAACACTTGCCGATGCCTGCTCAATTTAAGTTCTAGGAACTTTAGAATACATTTGTGTAATGGATTTAGCTCAGTTTTCATTACAAAAAAAGGTGTATCCAGGGTGAGGTTAAATGGGAAAATGCCCCCCCAAAACAAAAAGATGGCAGTATGCAAGGAGAGTAGGTATAAAGATCTACGTCCCATCAAAGTAAGGCTGCGGCTACACAGGGTAAGTAAGTAGTGAGCCTGATATTTTAGTTTGTGTGTATCTGAGTACGTCAGTGTAAGTGTACATTAGGGTATGCTAGTGTAAGTGTGAATATGTCTGCGTATGGTAGTGTATGTGTTATAGTAAGTGCCTCTGTGTATATGTGTAAGTCTGAGTGTCTGGGTGTGTTAGTGTGAATGTGAAATTGTATACTAATTACATGTAATAGTAACAACCTAAGATGATGCTGTATAGAGTACCAGCAGGTCTTACTTTAATATAAGATATAGAATTTCCGGTGTATTGTACATCACCCTTGTGTACGTTGTGTGGTTCTTCATGCATCATGACTGACCCAATGCTTCTAATGTGCTTTCGTAAAACACAGTAATTTATTTGTTATAGAGGTAAAAAATAAATAAATAGGAATAAAAGCTCCAACCAGTATATGAGTATATTCTTTCCTGTGCCCAGAGGGAGGATTCACTGCCCTTACAATATGATTTGCAGATCCTTATACCTGACTAACCATGGTGAGAGACACATTTGGGCCCTTTAATTTGTATATTAGAGTCATTGACTCCATTCTGAGTACCACATAGGGTATTTGTCCTTCTTCCTCAACGATTTGAAGCACTGAGAGTTCTGATTTTATAGTGGAACTGTACATCTATTATACGCCTTCTACTGTCTTCATTTTGAAGTCTGTTGTGTACTACTGCTAGATATAGATTAATTCATAAAAAGTGATTTCATTCCATATCTTGTTAACGGCGCTAGCTTTCACATGTCCGTTTAATAGCGTTAGTTTCCACAAGCTTACAAACAATCTTTGAAGTTTAATAGTTCAACAAGGAGAACAGAGGAAGTTCACACCTTGGTGTTGAGCTACTGGTTTTACTTCAGTTGGTGACAGATTGAATAGTGTGGCATTTTACAGACTTTCTTGGGAAGCTAGTTGTATAATGGATGTTGCTTTAAGAGTACATAAACATATACACTCCAGTCTGGTTTAAAGGCTATTTGTATCAAACAAGTTTGTTGCTTTTTTTGCCCGTTATACAACAAACAGACCTATCACCTTTCTGCCTCATTCAAGTTTACTGCTCTGATGGGAAAGCTTGATCTGCTTGTATGGTACCACCACACACAGGCTTACAAGGTGCTCAACAGAATTGGCTTGGCACATCTGTCAAGCGTTTTAGAAGATATCACTCAAAAACCCCTCCTTTGCAGAATGTTGGGTTTACTAGTCTTGGTAACCAAAAATGAGCCTATTCAGAGTGTGAAAATGACAAGACACCCTGTTTGCTGAATGTCGATTTAATGCTACGTTGCTTACTCCATTCAACTAAGCAAGACTGAGCCTTTAATTGGTAGCCCAGTGTAGCTATGCTCATGGCTTTCCAAATGGACAACTTAATCAATAAAAACACAGAGCCTTCGAGTCCATTCATTATTCTCAATGTCTCTTCTGTCCCATATCCATAAAACAGGGCAAGCTGATTATTTTACAGATAGAGAGAGCTTGTAAGTGAACAAATACACATTATCAAGTAGGCTTATAAAATACAACCAGACCTCATTTTTGTTACTTGGCCGGTTCAGGGGACTAATCTAAGGTCTCATTAATGCTGCACACTGTTTGATTCACTCTTATGTTAGCACAGACTTTCTAAATAGATAGATCACGCTCCCTCTAAATTAAATTCTAATAATTGAAAATACGGTCACTATGCACGTGAAGGGGCAAACATAAGTAAATCACCTCATGTAAAATGTAGATGCACTGAGCACACTTATAGTACTCCAAGATGTAAATTTAAAATAGGAAAGGATCATAAGTCTCAAACGCAGGGGCAGCATCCTGTCACAAGATGTAAGCCTAACTGGTCAAGTTTCTTTTTCATCAGTGAAGCTAAACTTGGATACAAATTATACTGTATGGGTTTTCTGTTCTTTTAAGTGGTAAAAATGGGTTTGGTGTCGTGGCTATAAGCTCATCCTCTATGTCATGCCATATAATATCGCATAGTCACTGACATGGACAGACCCATCGCTGCAGGGATGCAACGAAAAGGATACAATAAATTAAAATGTTCAAAAGTGTTGGTCTATCTTGACATTGAAAGAAAAGTATTTCCTGACAATTATAATTAATTATAAACCCGCAGTCACCTTTACATATAATAATAAAGCTAAAAAGGGTCCTAATTTTGAGAGATGGGAGTTAAACCTCTGGAGTTTATCCGCTAAACAGTGAGTTGCTGTGAGATGAAATATTTAATAATTCAGTCTTGTAGTTTTTGGCATTACCTGTTACATATGAATATATAATTGACCCCTTCCACATTTCAGGTGTCCAAATCGGGACAATGGGGACCAAAGTTGGTGCAGAAGTAGGGAGGGTTGGAAACATGGCCACCCACCCTCCTTATGTGAAGAGCCACCTTGTGGTGCTCAGCTTCAGAGTGCTCAACTTGGGAGCTGAAATTTTATAGCACAGACCTCTCCTGGACTGTTCAGAAGACATCAGAAGATCTCCCCCAACTGGCATACGAGCCCTACTGTCGGCAGAAGGGGGCCAGCAAAATCCATCCTTGTGGTATTTCTACGTCTACACAAGAAAGGCTGTGTGCGTGTCTGATACGTGTAATGCAATTGCCTTTTCCTACAACTGAATGTTTCCAGCACCTTTCTCTAGAGGTTCCTTTTCTTCAAGAGCCAAATGTTTCTGTTTTCGTAACTTCACCAAAATGTGTCAAAATTTGTCACGATTGACAGGACAGAGGAAACATATGGGCAGAGTCCTGTGACAAACTGTTATTAGGTGGTAAGCACCAACGAGTCGAACCCCTGCTAACACTTGGTTTGGTGTGCTTCTGTGTTTTTCCATCCTGAATAAACCGTACCTTCCTAAACAGCGTGGTGAAGGACAACAAATAACAGGCATTTAGGTTTAAAATGGCTACAGTCATTCATGAAATGTATTTAGCTTAACAATGACTTGTTGTTTTAGCCCCATAAACACTCAGTGTGTATGGTGAATAAATACATTGGCATCTACCAGAAGTAAACATAGTTTCCAAACCTTATCTCACCATACTGCCTTAGCATCTGCCTTAGCACAGAAGAAAAGATTATGATTTTGGGTGTAGCGTATGATATATAGTCCCTGCTACTTTAACTTTTTGTTCCATTTTAATCTGGAAATTAAGATATAATGGTCTCTCAAAAGATTCCATAGCATTTAATAACAGCTGACTAATAAAGGTCACTAAGCAGAATAAACGCATCATTAATCATTGCAAAGCGTCCTATGGCTTTGACATCTTGGCCTTATTACAGGAAAAAACGGTAGCACCGCGGTCTGAAATGCTTTTTTTTTTATTACATCCTTCTCTCTCGAGCTCAGCATGACCTCGGCTATGCACATTTTACACAGAAATGGGAAACACGGCTCAAAATGTCATCTTTTGTCACTGTCCTCCTATGTCCTTGCCCTCCTTCATTAGAAAAATGATTTCAGATGCCTCTGGTCTTGCAGGTAATGGCACTACAAGGCTGCATTACACACCAGACTCCCGGTGGGAGACAGCAATTTAAAATGGATAAATTGTTTAACTGCTGCATTATATCGCAGCACAATGCCAGCATTGGCTTTCATTTTTTGAACATGAAAAATTGCCCAGAATTAATTGACTAGAAGATACTGGTACTTCAATTCTATATATCCCAGTTGGCTGGCATTTCAGGTTGCCAAGAAATTGAATATTAACAAAAACACAGACATATGTATTATTCTAACACCCCAGTTGCTCACTTAGAAAGAATATTTATTCATTTAGCATGCCGCCAGAAACTGTATGAACCCATGGTCAAGGGAAACTAAAAATATCAGTATTTTGTTTTTCTTTTATGCACAAAAGGAAGTATGTAAATCTCCAAATATTGCCCACTATGCAGCAATTTAGCTTGAGTAATGCAACTACTGAAATTGGTCCATGGGCTCAGGGCCTGAAACTGGTGTCGCAATAGAGAGACCCTCTTATAATACTAGTTTTGCAGACAGAAAAAGACATGCTTTGCATGCAATAGAAAGGCCATTAACATGCAGGTGCTCATTGCAGTCATGCAACACAATGTGACCCCGCCATACCTGGGAACCTCCTAGGGTTGTCTACCTGGAGCACCACCTCTTCTGGAGGGTGGGGTGTTTATCAGAGAGTAGGGATAGGACTAACTCCAGTTAGACTTTAGTGGGCATGAAGTAGGTAGCATTTAGCAGGGTGTGGATGGGGAGTATGCTGAACCTGAGTGGGGAGCTGGCATGGCCAAACCAATGCCCCGGGGATTAAAGATACTGGACAAGTGTCCTAGGAGACCACCCTCACACAGGAACAGCGTGGTGTTCACACCACACGTTTAAAAGAGTGCTTTCTGAGCAGGGAAAGATGACCACAACGAGTATGTGTATGAGTGTGGTGTATCTGAATTGAGCTCAGTAGTATAGGGTGTGCAACTCAGTGGGGCCCGAGAGTGATGTGTGTTTTAGTAAGCGTCATTTGGCAAAACAGTGTGTTATTAGAAAACATGCCAATAATTGAGAACGAACAATTTTTGTCATGACTGGAAATGATTTCAAGGAGAGACAGACAGATGGTACGGTAAAAAATGTTTTCTACTTCATTTAATTTAAACAAAGTATTAGAACAACCAGGTAGCATATACATAGCGAGAAAACAATGCTCCGTTACATCTAAGAGCAAGATTTAGTTTACAATACAAGAAACTAATTAGTTTAGTAGAAACAACAAAGAAAACTAGATAGAATTCTTAGAAAGCAGTGCTACAGATTATTCAAATAAAAAAAGACATTTTTTTGCTTTTTGGTCCAAAAGGATTATTAAAATGTATTACAGATGGTAAAATTCACTCGTTTTTCTAACTTGTTTTAAAAGATTTAAATTTGGAAAGTGTGTATTTTTAACATTCTTCTAATCAGGTGTGTTATGTAATCTTATATTTAATTGTGGAATTACTCAATAATGGAAGGAAAAATGCATACGAATTTATACAATAGCCTTCTTTTTTATATTTGGCCATGTAGCACAGAGATTTTTAAGTGGCGTTCAGGAAAACATCACATAATTTGCATGGCAGTTATCATAGTTGAACACGTCTGTTTTTACAAATAGTACTTAACCACCAAGGACCCTGTAATAACACTGCAATTAAGCCAAGCGGCTGCTGCAACATGCCTACAGATTTGCACCATGGCAAACAGAAGTGCCATTCATTTGAAAATTAGAAACACTGCGATGGTTTATGGACTGGTTAACCTTTAGGTGACCACGTGGCAAGAAACATAGTACAACATTCATCTTGCTTCTCTGGTACTCTAAGGGTTAAAACAAATAGCTTGATGAAAAGAAATAAAAGAAAAAAAAAGCAGAGAAAATGGTGAAATATCATGGTTATTCATATACTTTGGCGGCCAAGTAATCAACTGGAGACACATTTATATGAACACGAAGACTAGACAGTGCAATCAATGTCCCTGAGCATGACAGTATAAAATGTCCCTTTTCCCCTGGCCGACCTTCAGCGTCGCTCCAAGGAATTTGTCTCCAAACAAGGCTATGATCACAGCTGTTAACAGGGACACAACACACGCTGAGATGAACATCGCTGGTTCCTCTTTGGCAGGAGGAAATTAATACAATTCATATACTTAATTGGCCACATGTTGTTTACTGAGGGTTTTCATCTGTTTTTTTTAAAAAAAACTATGGAATACTTAGATATATAAAAAAACACAATAATGTCTAGACATCATCTGACAGTGTTTCATACACGAGTCTTCAAAAGGTCAACAAGTTCCTGTTTTTATGATGTGCGTGTTTGAAACCTTTCCCATTTAAGTAGGAGTCTAGTAAAAAAAAAAGAATCCTACTTGACACGTTTAATCCATATGTAAATATTGTAGATAAGGTCAAACAAAAAAAATAGTTTAATATTGTTTCAATATACGACAAACGTCTAAACAAATAATGTTTTCTAATGGTTTTGTACTGGGTTCAAAACGTACAGTTTACCAAGGCTGCAATCTAACGCATACACAGTACTGTGCAAAAGTTTTAGGCCGACGTAAAAAAAAAAAATGCTGTAAAGTAAGAATGGTTTGAAAAATAGACATATTAATAGATTATTTGTATTATTTAACAAAATCTAAAGTGAGTGAACAAAGGAAGGGTCTAAATCAAACCACAATTTGCTGTGACCACCCTTTGCCCTCAAAACAGCAAGTTAAAACCCAGTTAAATGAGAGTAACCTGCAAAGGATTGCTGACCTGCTAGAAGTCAAATTAACATACCCTGCATAATCAAAGTGCCCTACCAAATCTAGCACAATCTCCTCTTCTATAAGCTCAGCTATTATTAAAGCATGTGCAGAGGCAGAAGCCACATGAACCAGCTCAACCACTGAAGGAAGGTAAATATTGTTGGTATGTTCAGTCTTTTGGTGTGTATCATCCATATCAGGTCAAATCAGAGTGGTGTTTCACTCAAGCGCACAATAATACTGGACCTAACCTCATTAACAGTCTATAAGAAGTACTGATTCAATTCAAAACAACAAGTAGGAATAATGGCAGCCTACAGATGTTCCATTGTCTCAATGCCCAAGAAAATGTGAAGGAACTACTTCAGAAGTCTGAATGATAACAAGAATGATAACTAATTATATGTCAACATTATAGAGTATGTCTTTGGTAACCCGCAGTAATTATATAAGGGCTAAAAAGAACCCAGGAAGGTGAAAAAGGAACATGGAACAGATGACAAACACTACCTGTAAATAGACTTCTATGTGGATTATGGGCTAAAATCCATGCCTACAGACGAAAGAGGCATTGGTTTGCTTAAAAGAACAAAATAAATGTCAGTTGCAAACCAAAGACTTAATAAAATAGTCTCAAACAGTAGCAAGGTGATGAAAGTCTCTCCCTCTGAAGACTATGCCATAGACTTCAAGGACTTGGATTTAAGTATCGATACACCACCTATGCATAGGGCCTTGGTTTAAATGGTTAACATAGCAGCTAATGGGTTTATATTCCAGGTGTCTACTGAAGATACTGAAGTGCTGTTCCCATTGAAGTAACTGAAACAATGGATACCTTGAGTATTATCAATGCTATGCAAAGATTCTTGGGGTTGATAGGGTTGCACGACGCATTCTGTACCCTATACGGTTTGACACAAGACACACTCGGCTCACCCATGAAGTTTTAACAACATTCTTAGCTGAAGTGTCAGCTATAATAAATGTAAGACCACTGATAACATGTTTCTCCCACTACTCTGCTTACTCAGAAGACTAGAACAGATATATTGTTCCCTGGAAACATGGCTCAAAAGATCTTTACAAAAGATCAGTGGAAACATGTCCAGCGTCTTTCCAACTCATACTGGAATCACTGGCGACGAGAGTACCTTATCACCTTACAAGGTCACAGTAAATGGCAAACAAGCAGACCGAATATACAAGTATGAGATCTTGTCCTACTAAAAGACAAAGATGTTCATCGAAATTAATGGCCAATGGCACTCAACATCGGGGTTACACCAAGTGAAGATGAGAACATTTGTAAAACGTAGGTAAATACATCAAGGGAGGCACTATAAAGACTTTCATCTGACCAATTACAGAACCGGTACTTATTTTACCTCACATGAATGTAATAACCAGGGACAGCGCTAGCCCTACACTGCTGTCTAGTCTTCTAGCGTGTTCGTGTGAAAATATCATGGTCTTTAAAAAACTGTTATTGCATGTTATGTTCCTTTGTCTTGTTCCGTAGGTTTTCAGAAAAAGAGAATTGTCAAAGTATTATGTATGTTTGTTAACTTGCTTTTATTATTACATAGTGGAATCTACTGATACCAGGCAGGGAGTGTCATGTTCATCCCTTTTCTCTTAGGTTCTTTTTGCTGTTCCCACCCTGGTGTATTTCTCTTTGTATTGCCTTGTACATTTTTTCTTGACCCCTCACAAACTTCATCTTAGTTTCCTTGCTACAGTTTACTGAGCTTCAACGAACCGTCCAAAGGATATATTCTCTGACATAACAGGACCATTTCAGGACACCCAGATCTGTTTCTAATTGTACCTGATAATAAAAGATTTCAGAAAAGATCACACTCCCCCTGTGTGGTATTGTTTGAGTTCAACTACTGTCAGAGTCTACTACACTATAAGTGGGTTTCATTTTCATGCGTTCTTTTATGCATCAGAGGGCAGCCATCCTGTCACACAGTAGATCAAAACAAAATAACATTCTTTAAATAAACCTTTTTACATTTCTTACATTTCTTCTATAACTAAATATAGAATTAACTAGAGGAAACCCCCTAATGTCGTCATGTTGGTGACGACAGAGTTAAAGCACAAAACTTCCTGCATCTTTGGAAAGAAATCTGCCAACCAACTGTTAAAAAAATCTATGTTTTGGTACATTTGCCATTAAACATTATCTGCCATATCCAAAAATGTTTCTGCTCCCCAAATTGACTTACAACAACACTCCTGGTAACCTGGTGAAAAAAGTAACTGCAGAAATACCAGACATGTGCCTTTTATATTGTCTTCTCACTGCTTATAATTAGAAATGGTGCGCAATGGCTCTCCCCAAAATGACTTGTGTCGGACAGTCGTAGCAGATATAATTCTTATTGGTCAATGAGTAGAAGCCATAATATTTAAAGAAAGAAGTTTGTTTTATTGGTTCAGTAACTTGGTTCTTGGCACCTTCTTGACAACTCAACTGCAATTTACCACGGTGGCCTTGGCAAACAATCTCTGCGTGGAGTAAAATGGCTCGTCTTAATGCCTCTTAAGTGCTTCTAAAAACTACAGGGAATAACAACATCATGTGTCTGTGCGTGCTGTCCATGAAGTGGTCTACAAATCCTATTTGCTTTAAAGAAAAAAACCTACATTGCTGCAAATCACGCTAAACTGCGAGAGGACATAACTATCCTGCAGAGAGTGAAGTGAATTACTCAAACGGAAGAACATGTCATCTCTTATCTTGCATGAATGTCACACAATGGTAATACCCTTAATGTCACCCTAGTATATTCCTAGTATATTCTTGTTTTCTGTGTACAAGACAGGTATGGGAATTTAGCTAAGGCATAGAACGGCATTGTTTTGTTAATTAAGACAGATTTTGCGATTTTGAGAGTCTGACACAAGGCATGAGCCGGTCCTGATTAGGTGCAGCTATCATGCAAGTGATTGTATTTCTAGCAGAAGTCACGCTGTAATATGAGCTGGTAGATTAAATTACAGAGGTAAATATCTGATTCCAAAACGTATGGGTAAAAAATCCATGCATTGCAATATAGAGATGTATTTCCTTTCATATCCGAGGGCCCAAGTGCTGTATAATCCATGACTATTTGGTTCCTGGGGTTTATCGAATCCCCCCCACACACACACAATGTAACTAAGATTCCTATAGATCACATTTCTGTTGCCATGTAATATTGTTGAGACTTTATGAAGGAAAAACAAAAAAATATTTAGCAAGAACTGCTGCCCAAATCCATGAGTGAGGTAATTTGTAAACCATTATAAGCCACTTATAGGAGTTAATGACTTTTTTATTATATATTTCTACCAGATATGATGAATAATAATCTACTGGGTCTGTGTAGGCTGATTTTAATGCATCTTTCTTACGTATGGTCCTTAATCAGTTTTTATTTCCTACATATTATGAGCACAAAAATACAGTATTGCTAGATTATTATAAATTTCTAAAACGCTAGATATTGGATTGAGTGTTATCCAAGCTCATTTGGAATACTAGTTCAGTGTCTGAAGATTTGATCAGTATACTGCTGTTCGATCAAAATCCAATCCTAGTGTGCAGCGGGATTTCGTTGTTGGCCTCCTTGAACCGTCTATGTATGAATGACGTACGTGTGTTCATACAAGCGTACCTAAAGCAACCGAGTAATTGTAGTTTACCAGGAGGGTTATGGACCGTAATATTTTCCCCTAGCTAGAGACTTAGTCCAGCGAAAGAATATGGATGGGGGAGTTTGACAATCTTGCTATACTGCCTTCTGCATTCCAATTTATACCTTGCCTTCATCAGCTTAATAAATGTGTCTTGTTTGTTAAATCAGCAGCCACAGCAATCATGATCAATTACTTGCACTGGGTGTGTATAATTGCTGTCCTATTGCTTGCGCACTCCAACACAGTGGGTTGTGTGCATGTGAACTGACCTGATTCACTGAAGCACTGATGCCTTCCGACATGTAAATCAACGAGAAGTGTTTCACTTCGGGCTGGAATAAATATTTATGTATAAATATATATATCATACCAAGCCGATAAACCCATCACTTCTTCGAAGCACATTTAATGAGCAAAAAGCAGAAATCAAAAATATGATGTAGGGCAACTTTCGTTATTTGTATTCTGTATTAACAAGAGGTAAAAATAGCTCCGCTGACTAGCACAGTGCATTTGCAAGAAGCCCAGCTTCTGATCAGTATTGCACTCATTCCTATCAATGCACACATGTCCTTTACTTTCCAGAAATGCAGAATGCCCTTTGTATTTGAACTGACGGCTGTCAGATGAAATCCCGTCTCCTAATTCACAATAGCGAGACCTTCGCAGAGTATGTGAGGAGAATCCTCGGCTATTCAACAGTAGCTGTTAACAGTGGAGCACACTTTAGAATTCATACTCCAAAAAAAAAAAACCAGTGTAACCTGAATTAATGGAGATGCCACTACATTCATCCAGATCATGTGAGTGAAAACATTCATTAGCTGAGCAACATGCATCGATTATAGGCTGGAAAATTACCCTTGACTAGAGAGTCAGACTTTAGCTCCTGGCGTGTTTGAGATTAGATTAGATTGAAGCCAAGGGGAAAAAATAATTGAAATATTCAGGGTCTACCCAATATGTATTGGCAGTGATTCAAGTTGCGCCGACATGATAGTATATATTTTACATTAAGCATTAAGGCAGTTCTATACATATAACAAAATATGGTTAATATGGTTAGATTTTAGAGAATTGTTTAAAAGGGCTGGAGCCAAGCTTCTATCCCACCATGCTAACCTGAATAAGCAATAAAAGCTTATGGGCATGATGTAGGGGTCAATACATAGTTGTACATACATGCATGTTGTGCAATTATTAAACACGAATGTAGACCTGTCAATATATAGGTGGAGGGAATGAAGGTGAAGAGGGAGCTGGCACTAAAAAAACATACTGACCTTTGGAAGGCTGATACAACCTTCCTTAAACTAGCTGTGAGGGGGTGACATTACATACAGAAACACTTTGCATCTAAACAGTTATTTGTTACATACAGGTATTCCGGAGTATAAAATATTTCCTTCAACTGCCACTGAGTCTCTGATCATACAATTCTTTGCCTGGCCGAACATAGCAGAAAGCAGAATATGTTATTCGTAAAGGTACATGCCAGCCAATCACATTCACTTAATGGCATATGATGGCCTATTTCTTGGCATGCAAACGCGCAAATGGATTCCTCAGAATCCCCTCTATACATTTCCCTTCCCCCATCTTCTTGGCTGGCGGGGGATGCGTCAGTGGAATACATCTCCTGCTTACCAGATTGAGTCTCGGGAGGGGGTCCGCTGCAGCTCTTTTGGGAGGGCTATAATAATGTACTACTACTAACAAAATACTTTAATATCCATTCATCATTGGTGCATTAGTAATAATAAAATAAGCTTTTGTAGGAAGAAGATTCTAAGAAACAGTAACATAACAGACAAAAATATTCTGTGTACTAAGAATTACCCAATGGCTTACCTACCCCCCCCCACACACACACACACACACACACACACGATTAGCCCAGTGAACATGCAGGACAACCTGAAGATACCTAAAAGTAATCAGGGACAGGATTTTTAATTGAAATAATTGATCGAACAAGGGCTACTCTGAACCCTACTCTTGGAAAAGAAAAATATGCAGTATACCTAATATACCTAATTATATCTGAGAAGATGTACTTGCTTTGTGCAGGAACCTCAGGTTTGTTACACACTACTTAGTCTTTGAAGATCATTAACAAAATTATTAACAAAAAAAGAGTTTTGTTAATGAGTTTGAGTACTTGTAGTTAGCTTCACTAAGCAATGTGTAAGATACAGTATATATAAGGATGGAATATTGGCGTTACTTTCCTACAATATCTACAAGACTAGATGGACCAAATGTTTATTATTTGCATTATATTGTACGTCTTTATAGTATGCCTCCAGTTTGACATGTATTAATTGCCCAATAACTGGGCCTCTCACGTCTCCCACATTTTTACATTTACAGACAAAGTGACACATATCTCATTGTCAGTCTCAGAAATATCCCCAGTATGTGGTAGTTGGTCTGGTGCCTGGTAGGGGTCCAAAGTATCATGTAGAACGAGTACTGTACAAGTGAAATCTGGGAATGTTCAGGTGAGTATTTTAAAAAGAATTGTTAGTACTTCCTTTTAAAGGAAACTATAGTTTCAGGACACCCCTCCGTGACCCTCTTTTTGCACCACTTCGCCTGCTTCAAGCAGTGAAATCGGTAGCAGGAAAGTGTTCCCATTAAAATCAATAAGATTATGTTCTGTGCATGCGCACGGAGGTCATTGGACTCCTCTGAACTCTTGCACAAGCCAGTGCTGGAGGTGACTGGCAGTGAGCATAGCATGCATGTGCAGGCAACATCGGGAGATACATTTGGTACCAACCGCAAGCCAAGAAGCTGAAGGAAGAAAAACAAGCAAATGGAAGTAGCAGAGAGGATTCTGCTGAATCCCTCAATGCATTTGCAAGGGGAACAAAAGATAATTCAAAGGAGGAACTTTGATATCATAGGCATTATAGTACATGTGGTGACTGATGTGCCCTTTTAAGAAGAAAAGACCTATAACACAGAAATCTAGCAGATATCATATTTCACAGTTCCACTGGTGTCAACAATTCAGTCTTAATTTGCATCAGTACAGTGCTGCATCCAGTAAAAAGAGAGATTAAGACATACAACGTTCAGACCATTGCCATAAATATTGCTCAAAATGTGTTCAGGTCATTTAATCAGAATGACTTAAAAAGGACCTTGTTCACCCAATGTTCTCAACTCCTCCTGCCCATGCAAATTTGAAGGGCATAAAAAGTGCTTGCCCGGTCAAATCTGGCAGCTGACAAAGGCACCTGCTAAATCTTTCCACGTCCAGCCAATAAACAACCCGATCTTCTCAATACGCTAAGTTTCTAATACTAATAAGTTTCAGCAACAAAGAGACACAAGCACTCCACTTCCTATGCCGCATTATGCCACAATTACAACTTTCAAGCTGCAGCTGTATATGGTAACAATAAATTAGGAAAAAACAAAAACATTTCCTTAAAGTACAAACCAGCAAGATTTCACCATCTGCACAAATCCATTTTTAATAGTTATTTATTTAATTACATTATCACTACTAAATAGCACATATACAGTAACAATAAATTAATATATATACACAGTATCTCACAAAAGTGAGTAGACCCCTCACATTTTTGTAAATATTTATTATATCTTTTCGCTGAAGAAATGACTCTCTGCTACAATGTAAAGTAGTGAGTGTACAGCTTGTATAACAGGGTACATTTGCTGTTCCCTTAAAAATAACTCAACACACAGCCATAATGTCTAAACCTTGGCAACAAAATTGAGTAGCAGAGTGTCATTTCTTAAGTGTTGTCACATGAAAAGATTTAATAAAATATTTACAAAAATGTGAAGGGTGTACTCACTTTTGTGAGATATCGTATATATATATATATATATATATACACATATATTAACACACACATATTGTATATATACATATATATATACACATACATGTAAATGGGTGAAGCCGTATTAGTCCAGAGTAATATACTAATATTAGTAAAAGTAAAATATTGCAGAGTATGCGTTGATACCTTTTTTATGCATATATACATAGATACACACATACACACACACAGTATCTTGTTTTTTACCGTCTGTATGATGCAAAATGCCTTATAGCGAGCCCAATCATTTCTCTGGCTGGTTCCTTTTTAGGAAACCAAAGCATACTGTCAATGTTAACAAGCCTTTATTTGAACATGCAGCAAAGATTATCTATACGGTTGCCCGGAATATTCTAGTGCTTTTAGACAGCAATGATTTTGGCTGTGTTTACTTATGGGGATCTGGAATATATGTGCTAAAAGAAGCAACCTATGTATTCAGAGAAGCACTAAACCATGGCAACAATTGGAAATATATAAGCAGCCTTCATAGATATTTATGAAAACTGGTTCTGGGTGCAAATTAAGAAAAAGGTATCCTTCCGCTCACAAAGTACATTGGGGTTGGAGAATGGGGCCATAGGGGTAGGAAAGGTTCGTCAAGTTGTGTTCATCACATGAGCTGTCATCCAATTGCCTTCACGGCAAAGATTTGAAGTTGACTTGACATATAAGTGTGAATACACTGTTCACACTTTGAGATAGAGAGATCTTTGTGCTACTGAATGAACAAGAAACAGAAATGAGCCTCTCATACTTATTCAGCTCAATACCCAAGAGTCACAAAAATAGCTCAATAGAGAGAGATTTGTTTGTGCCGTCAAGGAAATCTGGCATATTTTATGGTTTATAGCAGGATAATTCCCACATGATACACTAGTTCAGGATGATACTGTGATTAAAGAGGTTCTAGCCCACAACAGGTAGATTTGATGTACCGAAGGCTAAGACTCATTGTTGGATATGTTTTTGTCACTGGAAGCTGCTAGTACTGACCACGTCAAACACAAAGAGTCAATTTACATAACCTGCTAAAAGTTGCCCTGACACAAGCTTGGAAGGCATCATTTGTGGTGCACACAGAAGCTGCTCTGACAATTTGTATTTTTATTTTAGTTACTGTGGCATATTCAGCTTTTTTTTGATACACATCTCAATAACAGACGTAGGTATAAACCATGTTGCTCAGCCCTATGCAAGAGTATAATGACTAATTCTCACCACATTCATAATGCCACCAACAGATTTTTAATGTTTCCATTATTAGTTTTTCTATAACTCGTTATCTGTGTTTTTTTACCCATAATTTTTGACACTTTATACTCAAGTGACTCACAACTCCCATAGGGTGAAGGAAAAAGTTTTTAAAAGAGATGGTTCCAGTCTTTCTAAAAGCCTATACTGGTAAATGGAAAAAAAACACCTAAAGACATGTGACTAATTGAATTCTGTATGTTAGTACTGCCAGAGTTTCTACTTGCATAAATGCATGACAGCTTGGTGCACAGTGCTGCGCATGGAGTCTGTGTGAATTCAGCAGGTCTGTTGTAAATGTTGAGGATCCATATTTATCTCATTATGGACTCTGTGGTCTATGATGCACTGAATTCCTGTAGTGTGCTTCCTTATAAGAATTCTCCCACAGTACCTCCGTTCTGGCATCCCACATCCTGGCACTTCTGGCTGGCGCTGAGGATGAGGCTGTGGTGCCCCCATCCCAGAGGGCCTGTGTGGATGGGGTCCTGGCATCCCGCATCCCAGCCTTTTGACTTTTGTGGGAGTTCTCCTGTTACACTTTTTGATTAGTGGATGGGACTCGGCTGCTTTGCATCCTCGCATGTCTACAAGCTATGCCTCTTGTCGGATATCGCAATACCTTCGCGCTTTCTTCTCAGCATTTTTCAAAAACAACATCCACAATCTTGAGGGCTCCGACCCCTGTGGCGTTGCTGTTGGGGTGGTTCAGGACCCCTCAGCAAAAGATGAGTTCTTTGTCCGTTTCATATTTCTGGGCATCCATTCTGTCTCTGTCGGTAAGCCAGGTTGTGGTTTGAACCATGTACGAGGAGTATCAGATCCCACCGCTGCCACCAGTGTAAATGGAATCAGGGGGGTCTTGCGAGATGTGCATGGCCATGGATGCAACCCTCGTGGACACTCCAGTTCACAGAGTGAAGTTGTTCCTCAGGGGAAAAGGGTCTCCAAAAGACCCATGCCACCAGTAACGACACCAGTCAGGATACAAGCGGAGACACTTTATTGGAAATGGGTATAGTTTACATAGCCACTTTACCTTTTCGCTTTAAACCAGATATGCAGGGATTACAACTAATTTTGATACTGAAGAGTTACTGCTAGTTTTCCTCCAGCTTGGGCCCGTGGGGATAGAAGACTGGGGATACATTTTCAGTTACACACAAAGAATTCTCACACGCGTGTGTTAGCGCACTTCACAGGACATTCTTCACATTACTCAAACCCATTCACTAAAAGCCGGCTTTCGCTGAGACACCAGCCTGCTTCAGCCCTCTAGGCCTAGGAACCTTGACCCTCTGTATATTTTTATTTCAATTGGGGCATGAACAGCAATGCAATCATAACACGCTCAAATTCTTGACATCTTTGCTTGAATATTGAAGGAAAGCATTGTGGACAGACTATAATAAAAACAACCAAACAAGGAGTCAATTCTTCAGCCCAACCTTTACGAAAAACCTCCTAGGTGAATACTGCAGCGCCCAGACATTTTGGAGGATCACTCCGAACCCAATCTGCAGTTTACCATGACAACAACATTGCTGTAAACAAAAACTACTTACGTGCTTGAATGCACATTTGAATTTATAGTTAGATTATTTTTGTATCTTTCTTTATTACCTATTATTATAGAAAGTTAATATGATTCATTTTTTTGTATAAAAAAAATAAATGTAATAAAAATAGGATTAAAAAATGAGCAATGCGTTAATACGTTATTACAAGTCTACTGAAAAAGCAATGTCGCACTGGTAAAACAGAGAAAATTATTAAAAGTATTTCTAAGGTAAATCTGGTATTACTTTGCAACTGAGCAGCATTTCAAATGAACTTCTATTGCCACAAAAAGATATGTGTGTCTAACAAAATCACTGCAGCATAAACATACATTCTGAGGTAAAAATTAGAATAATTTTTGAACAATATAATTAAATATATATATACTTGGGGAGGAAGCTATAGGTTATTCACTGAACTGCATTGGAGCACAGGATATGGTAAAGAATATGGTGGTAAAGCAGGAACCATTTAAGAAAAAAAAGAGATAGTACAGTAATTCTCTCCAAGGTTAACATACCCACTGACATTTTGCAGTAGGAGAAGCCAAGTAGAGCCTTGGGATTGTTCAGAAAAATCAAAATCCATTCTTAATCAGCATATTTATAATTACCAAGGTGCTATCCCTGTCAGGGATGTCTGTATTACAAATGGGACCCCAAATAAATGACTATCCCATTCCACCCAAGGCCCTCAATCTGTGAATTTCTTCGTTGAGTAGAGTTTACCATGGTGGAGTAAAATACAGTGGCTGTTGAACAAAAATTGTTGAGAGCATCAATATTTAATGCACACTGTATGATCTGAGCTATAATATCTTCAAAGTGACATTTCTTAAATTATATATATATTTAATATATATATATTAATATATACATACACACACATATATGTACACACGGTTTAAAATGTATATCTGAAAATATTACATTGAATGTGGATTTTATTTTTACATTAAAACCTGTCATGCAAAATAGACACGAGTAAAATAAAAAAAAAATTTAAAAAAAGGCAAAATGAAGCTGCTAAGAAGAGATTATGAATTTTATCCTATTAGCCTAAAATCTATGGACTCTGATGAAAAGGAATATGTGCTGGAAACTTACAGTGTATTAATATACTTAATGCACACACTCATACTGAATGCAAACAGAAAAAGAAATCTTCCTCTGGTTTACGCCCTTTACATTTAATTTAAGTAATGCGGGGTAATGGAAAGTAACACAGGAGATGCTGTAAGCCCTGAAAGAAGTTATTCTACTATTAAAGAAGACTAACATAGGAAATACTCTGCCCGCTGGACAAACAGAACATTTTTGATCGAATGTATCCACCTTCCTAAAAAGCAGGCTTTATGGTACTATTTTCACATTTATTACATCACAGGGGATAAAACCTTAATATTTAGATTTGCTCAGTCCAATATTTCTATTTAAAGTAACAATTTTACAAAAAGAGAGACACTTGGGATTTTTATTTAAACAAATATACACTAAATTTTTTTAAGCGCAGAAACTAAAATCTAACAAAAAAATACCGTATTTAGTCTGTGATTTTCTTTTTTATATATATATATATACATACATACAGTATATAATATTCTTATATGTGGAAAATAGTTGCCGCAAACCATGACACTGGTGTTGCAAATGTATTTAGAGAAGGCAAGCTTTGGGGCAAAGATTACAAATTAAAGAGAACAAGATATATGCAAGTCTTACACACATGTATCACAATAGAGACCTCCTTCTGTCCTCTCTCTCTTTTTGAAGGGACGTTCTAATTATAAATAAAAAAAAAAAAAGTATCCCGCAGTTGGCTTAGAGAAGGCTTTTGATATGAAGATTTGGAAGGGCAGCATGCTTCAGCCTCAGATAATAACTCCTCGTCTATGCATGGGTTCAAAGGAGAAGCCAAGCAGAACTGGATTATGTGGGAACCAAGGGAGCTTCATTTGCGAATTCCGCCTTTCTAGATAAATCTCTGGAAGCCCTATTCTGTTTATGCTCAGATCCAGAGAGTGCTTTTAAAACGTATCCCTGATCTAAAGGTGGCTCATGAGTGCATGGGAACGTCAATACCCTTACCCTATATACATGGCTGCTCTAAACAGTTACTGATGGGATACTCCAGGAGAGTTTTTTCATTATTATCGACCACAGCATCATGCTGGGAATCTGCCCTCACTCTTGGTGTTTTGTGTATTCAACAAACACACACAAAATGATACCAACACACAACTCTGTTTTTTGAAGTGTTCTGTTGTGGGCCGCTTCTGTAACATTGATAAAATGGTATCTCACTTGTAACATATAGTTGCTAGAAAATGAAAGAAGTGTTAATAAACACAATAATAAGATGGTGCTAGGGTTGGGAGAAAGTGTTAACCAAACGAGGCAAATGCAAAAATATACAAAACATTTTTTAGTCTATGACTAAAAAGTTGAATGGCGGATTAATGCTGCCAATGTGCCATAAGCTCCTATGTGTCTTATCCTGAACAGATCATCCTAATGGACATGATAAACTACCAGTCACAAGACACTGCTACAATTATTACAGGTCGTCATGGAAACTCGTCACTTGTCACCAACATCACACCATGCGCACAACCGGCCTGCAGCGCTACGGGAATGTGTTATGTGCTGTCATTAAAAATGTATGGCTTTATGAAGCAATATATGTAGACAATGTACGTTTATTCTTATAGGGCCAGTTTTGCAGGACAAAGCACTGGAAAAGTACAGTTTATGGTTGTAATGATAAAATAGCTACCGACATCCAACAAGTGACCAGTACATGGAGAAGACATTCAGACATTAAGAATTCTAATTATAAATATCCTAAAGTGCTTGCAAAGCTAAAACAGCTTTCTATTCAGTATTTTTATTAATTATTAATTACATAGCAGGAGACTACGGAGACTGCCGCCACACACCATTTCTAGACTCAAAGTGATGTCTGCAGCTACACGTAAGAACATATTGGAATTGCAGGCAGATATCCTTCTACAGTTATTTCTTTTTAAGTGCCAACAAATTATGAAGGGTTGTACAATTTTGGGGGGGGCAGATAGCACACAGGCACATCACTTGCAAGAAAAGTTTAAATGATATCAAATATTAAGCAAAAGCATTTTTAATTTTAGTGTTACAAGCATGGGGCCATTATGGGGTTAACATCAAATGGGGTTATAAAGATGAGATTACCATTGATATGTCATAATACTAATCTAACCTCTGGTATTATTTTATCTCCTTCTAAGGCACAAAAAAGAGTTTCAAGGCTTTGTTTCCATTGTCTTCATTCAATCGGAATCCAACTCCCAATAACTATCCAACAAGGAGCACAAATCAATCAAAAACCAGAAACCAACCATGAATGGATTCTATATTCTTTTTTTTGCTGCCACAATGGAAAAATGTGCTCTAGCTGGCCCAATAATAGTAATGGTATCGGATGATATTCTATTTACAGATGGTCACATCAGGTTATAACATACCCAAACTGTATGACTTCATAGGTATGTTTGATGGTACAATGCAATAGTCTATGTTGCTTAAGGTCATAATGCATTGGCATGTATACATATTTCAATTTCAATTAAAGTATTCAACAGGGCAAATTACCAAATTACATTTTGGCTAAAGAACTTTCTTCTTGAGCAGAATGTTTCTCTAATAAAAAAGCAGCAGAAGAAGTCTATAAAATAGAAAGCTGCCATCTTTTTTTCAAGAACATATTACTGTAGTGAGCTAGGAGCAGCAGATGGTAATTGATTCCCCAAAGCCTAGTAAAAATAAAGCATGCCTGCCTTCACTGCAAATTATAGAACGCAATTGCACCTAATACAAGGGCACGTAATTATCTGCCTCCTCTGCTCTAAGACAGCTCGGTCTGCACTGCTCAACCATCTTTGGAACAAAGACTATGGAGCTATGTCAATCTGTTCCATGCACAAATTCACACCTGACCAGTTTCATTACTGTGTCTTTCAGATTTATTAAATTTGCCATACCAGATTGCCTGTAATAGGAAGAACCAGGCGTTCATTATTAAACGTGACAAAGGAACAGTAAATTTCATTATGCCAACATAATTATGTTTTGTGACAACAAAGCTAATTATGAAGTCACTCAGCTTCCTCGCAGTTGGTGTAGGTCAGATATGCCCTGTAGTTATGGCAGTCAACGCAGCGCTCTGTAAATTACTGGTAGCGGTAGCCTTTGTACAAAGCACAAATGATTAGGTAAAGGTACAACGCATTAATAGAAGCACATGAGTGAGATTCATTCAGAAATTCAGTTCTGCATCAGCTTCTAGAACCACATAAACACTGCTATAGGTTCTCATTGACAATGTGGTATGTAGTGCATTATCAGCAAATTGTTCTGGTCTACCTCAAATCAACAAAGGTATTTATAATCTTACCTGGAAATTCTCAAGTTAAAGAGGTGACTCTTGTTCTGATCTCATTTTATCAGATTGACACATGACATGACACATGACAATTAAACATTCCTGCTTGCATATAGGCAACTTCATTTAGAATATTTCCAGCCCCTAAACTGCAAAATGCCTTATTGTATCCTTAACATGCACATATCTCCAACTATTCTTTGGAGTTCAAATCCCTCTTTACTCAAATGATATCGCTCTTATGCAATAGGAGGAATATGTTTATCAATAAAATCATCTAAATAAATAGTTTTCTTAATGTATTAAATCAGTTACATCAATAAAGATCGATAAGCCATATCACAACATACAATCCACCATTTAAATGACCAAACAGATGTTCAGGCATACATTTTCTGCATTGTCACAGCTGACACCACAGGAAATAGTGGAGTTGAAAATGGAGAAAAATTGCGAAAATGTCTTTTTTAAAAAAAAAAAAGAATCAAGGTCTAACAGTTATGGCTACTTGGCCGCTGTAATTTATCCAGCCATGCACAGGAGTATTGAAGGTCAGATTAGAACAACTCACTATGATGACCAGGAAGATAAATTCAAAAATGTTTAAATGTGGTTTGTATAGCTGCACACTACTGCATATATAATGAAAGTAACCTCAAAAACATCAAAGCGTTATAACACAACCGCATAACATAAACCCAAGCATACACTCAAAAACACAACAGCAGATAAGCAGGAATGATCTCAACATGATACATTTATCAGGTGATCTTTGGGATTATGTGTTACACTGTGCAGTTATTGATTAAACTGTGACTTTAATTATATATGCTGTGGTATGGACTAAATTGCAAGACAGCCTGGAGCAACTTTATGGGATTGCTATATATCTTGCAGATTGATTTATATACAGTGCTCTGTTTTCCATGTAACTTATACTGTCATATTTCCCCATTACCCTATCCACGTATGACTTAATAAGAGCATCTACCTTATATGCTGGGAATAACGGACTGTTGATGGATAGTCACACGGCAACCCCTAATGAGAAATGTTGAACGAGGAACGAGGCACCAGTTTTTGCCTTAAGCAACGGTTTGTAGGGACTCAGCAACAGTGTAATACACCATCCGACCAAAAACAAAACTGCAACATCATTTTAGGAAGCCCATCATGTTATTAAAAAGAAATCTATCATACCAATGTCATTTTAACACAACACATTGTTGTACTGATTATAATTTTATCAAGAGACACGTCTGTACATGGATTAGCTTTTCCATTACTGGCAGGGTTCATTAACTTCATTTTGAGCATGCCATATTTTAATTGCATTGGTCAAGGGTAATCAGTCTTATACATGAAAGTGCATATAAATGATTTTATTGCAGTCGTGAATGGCAGCGGTGTTGCCATATCATTTGAAATGATAAGTCTTAGGTTTTATTTAGCGCTGCCGGTGGCAGATGGCTAATTTAACCCAAAACACGCCATGAAATCACATATCTCTGTGCAAAAGCTCTCCTTTGACTTCTGTTAGTATCGTAAAATGTTTGAAGGAAATACCCAATTTATCATTTCACCCTCTTTATAACGTTAAGCAACGACATCATTACACATCGGCCACCCCCCCTGGTTTAATGTGTAAATTCAGTAGCCAACAGGTATCACATCAGGTATGTTGTTTAAGCGCGAACCCCATTAGTTATTTTTGGGATTCTTGGGAGTTGTATTACTTGCCAATACGTATAGCAACCGAATTACACCAAAACACATTTCCAATGGTTAAACCTCAAAGATTTAGGTTTAACAAACCACCAAACTGAAGGCTGATGTTTTAGGGGCAGATTAATGGTACTGGGTAAAGCCAGCAATCACTTACTATTCTGCCCTAGTTATTATGATGTCTTCATTTGATTACCCAGCATTGTTAACATGTTATTCCATGCAATGACCCCTTCCTAGCAGACTAAGCCTGCATCTGTCTAACAGAAAGCCTTTCATAACATAACTCCCCTTCTGCTGGTCTTGCTATCTCTTGCAAGACTGCACATCAGCATAATCCATTGAAGGGAGCATAAGACGCTTTAGAATTCTGCATCTGTATAGAATCCCAGAAGGTTTAGATAGCAGAAATGAGCTCTCTATTATTAGTGCTATCAGACATTTAACACCGCATTTACGTACCTCTCACACACAGATCAAACAATGTCTTTAGTACAACATCTTTTCAATGCGGTCGTAACATGCTCACAAACAGCGGGGTGAATCTGATTATATTTTTCTCATTGGCTAGATCTTTATTTTATACAGTGAGCAGTTTTGCATTATATTTAATAGGGACATTTGCAAAAGAACACTTTTTACATACGCATGTGAGAGGTATATATGTTAAGTGTTTTACAGTAGAAGAGCAAAAACCAAAGTGGTAAAAGTGGACCGATCATTCTATGTCAATTGAACCAATTCTAACTCCTACTATACAAAATAACCACCAAGTTTGGTTTAATCCATTCTTGATCAAAACATGAAATGAAACTTTTGAATTCAAGTAAATCAACCCATTTGGTAGAGACCAAAATCCCATTTGTGCCACTGACAAATATCAAATTCTCCTAATTTGTAGCTCACCGTCACACCGACAGATCATAAAAGATCCTGCGTGCTTTCTGTTCCATGCCTATTTAGCATTGTTCTTCAGCTGTTCAGCTATAGAACTTAATGAAAGCTACTCACTACCAATGCATCTTTTTAAAGTACGCTCAAGTGTCACTGCAGTATGTTAAAACTTCCCTTATGCGCAGCACGTTCAGTGGAAGGCAGTAATCGGAATCCTTATTGTGACAAATGCCTCGTGTTATGTGGGCTCCCCCGACCAGCTTCAGCACTTTCTTCCCCAGATGGTTTAGGCGATCTGTGTAAAATGTGCAAATCACTCACCAGCTATGTTAAACTAAATCTGCCATTTCGTTTTCAAACCTGATGAAGGTTATGATTCTGAGAAGAAACAAAAAAAACAAGCTTGAAGCCATTCGAGCCATATATAAATATCTTCCCTCGCACATACAAACCGGCACATTCTAAACGGTTCTTGAGCTTCTAATTTCTATCCAAGTTTGAATGAAGAACACAACTAAAAAAGGGTCCTGGTTGTTATTAAGAACCGTACATCTCTGTTAGGGACTAGGAAGCAGTCCCTAACAGTACGATGCAAACACCTTTATTAATAAAAATAAAATTATATCCGGGGTCAGTAGCCAGAGCGAGTAATCAAACAAGCCAGGGTCAGGAGTATGGAGATCAGTGAAGTCAGAATCAAAGCCAGTAGTCAGGAGCCAGAAGGGAAGTCAGCCAAAAGAGGTCATACATGGGAATATACTGAATATACTGAATAGCGGGGAATACACTTGGTACCTGGAAACAACACAAGGCCAAGGGGGTAATGAGCCTTTCTGCTTCAATAGCCTGGACTGAGTAGAAAGGCTCTGGCTAATAATCAGGTGAGTAGAAAGGAGTTGGTCGTTACTAAACAGGTGAGTAACCCCGACTTTGGTTAATGTAGGGAACGGTTGTTTACATTCTTTACAACAATGCTCTTACTATTATATATAAAAATATAAATAAAATGACCATAAAAGTTATACAAATAGCAAAACCACTAGCAGATCTATTTAAGCAGTCACTAATGACAGGAGTAGTTCCAGAAGACTGGAAGCTGGCAACCATAGCACCACTGCACAAAAAGCTAGTAAAGGAAGACTCGGCCAACTATAGACCAGTCAGGCTTACATCAGTAGCTGGCAAACTATGCTAAAGGATAGGATTGTTAAATATCTGGACGCAAATGGTTTGCATGATCAGAAACAGCACGGGTTTAGTACAGAAAGATCTTGGCAAGCTAACTATTTTTTTGACTGGGTAACTAAGATAATAGACGAAGGAGGAGCTGTTGATATCGCCTTTAGTAAGGCATCTGACACTGTTCCTCATAGAAGACATATAAATAAATTGCAGTCTATGGGTATGGATGCCAGAATAGTTGAATGGATAAGCCAATGGTTGAGTGATAGGACGCAGAAGGTTGTAGTTAATGGTGTATATTCAGATGAGCACTTGTTACTAGTGCGGTACCTCAGGGATCAGTATTGGAACTTGTACTTTTTAATATTTTTATCAGTAATATTACAGAAGGTTTTTATGGTATGATATGTCTTTTTGCAGATAATACACTATACTACTTGCTATAACCTGTCTACCCATTGTACAGCGCTACGGAATATTGATGGCGCTATATAAAACAATAAATAATTGCCTCAATTTATCACTAAGGTTGGTGTCTTTGGTCCTTGGAAGAGAATCAAAAGTGAAACATATATGTTTTGCTAATCTAACACAACAACGTTTCTGCGTTCCACTGAGAAAGTTTTTAAACAACGCATTCATTAGCATTCATAACGGTTTAAAAAGTAACATGCCTATTGTGGTTCAATTGTAACAGTTATAATTTACCTAAATAGTACAAAGACAAGACAGGCTTATTTAAATAAAAAAAAATCTAGAAACAGACGTTTGAAAGAAACTAAGGAAAACTATTGAAAAATCCATATTTGCTAAAACCAAAAGGTCAGAGACTTAGATGTAATGTAAGGAAGCTTTACATTATTGAGTGGGTAATAGATAAGTGAAACAGCCTCTCTGCAAAAGTGGTAAAGGTTAAGCAGCGAGTGAATTTATACACGGGATAGGCATACAAGGCGGATACATTGAATCTAAGACAAGACCGAAGATCGATGTAGGTTTTAAATCTTTACGGCAGGAAAAACAGGCAGACTAGATGGGCCGAATAGTCCTTCTCTGCTATATATTAACCCCTTAAAGACAATGGGCGGTCCCTAAACCCATTGAAAACAATGCATTTTGAGCCTGTCCATGTACAGGCTTTGTCATTAAGGGGTTAAGCTACATTGGACACTGTTTGCTGCTATCTAGCAGCATAAATGAGAAAAGAAAAAAATCCATTGTACCACGATGAGGAATATGATGGCGCCATATAAAAACAACAAATAATACTAAACATTTCACTTTCAAAGCGTCCCTAATACCCTTGGCACTTAGTGATTTATGCACAAACAGCACATTAGGAGATTCCTACTCATGGAGAACACATCACCGGCTGCTAAGGTCTTACAAATGTCATTTTTACCCCTAGAGTAAGTAAAAGGGGATTGGCAGTCACAAAAATATTAGGCAATATTTTTTTTACATTGCGCATACTTGAATGCATTTGGAATATAAATAAAACCAGACCTGATGCAACAAATAGAACACAAGTAATATTGATTTATACAATGTTTCTGTAACACTATCAGCTCCGTCTTATCTGTAAGATCCTCGGTCCACTGGCCAGTTATATTTCCCATACTCATGATAGTTTAGCGACCACAACATATCTGTAATTTTTTTTTTTAACCACTACCGGCACCGAAATGGTTAAACATTGCCACTGTCAAACATTTAGTATTGAAAAGATCATCTTTTTCTTTGAATACTTGTAATACTCTTGGCAAAAACTCTTGAGGAAAATAATTTCGTATCAATGACATTTAATGTCCAGGGGACTTACAGCTCAACATGGAAACCTAACTTACTCTTTGGGTACAAAGGGTTAACGCTCCCTCGCATTTCTAAATAGGCTCATGCTGTACAAAGCAGAAAATCAACAATATAAGTCTATGACTCTCACACTCAACACTATGGATTTCTATGAACAATTATTTAAATAAATTCCTTCTGCATTAACAAAAAAACATCAAATATGTCACAAACCTACATAGTAAAAATAGTTATTTATTAATTGCAGGGCACTGGTTATTACGGTAACAGTTAATGAATGTTTACATTCACTATGCATTATTATTTTAATATTAGCATTACTTCATTGGCTTCCTTTCGATACCCTTTACAATGTACATTAGTGACCGCACAAGTAAATAAACACACTTTTCACAATATATCAGCTACAGAATGTAACACAGAGGCGGATTAGAATGATGAGGCTTGCAGTTCAAAAACAAGTAAGGGACCCATAAACGCCATGCCGCGGCTATAAATATCATATATATGAAACATGCCACAACAAATGATGATTTTAAACGGAAAAACCTGCATGGCATTTGCATGAAAATAGAGTACTTTTACTGAATACATAGCAGGTTTCTTGGCAGACGGCTACAACAAAAAGCATGGCTAATAGCGTACAGTAAGACGGATTTCAGATGCTGGGACAGTGCCTCTGTTTAGAACGGACATGGAAGTATTTAAATCTTTAACCAGGTGCATCTAGCATTCTTTACAGAATAAAAGTTAAAAAAAAAACAAAAAACTGCATCATCCTGCAATAAAATTATATTAAAATGTGGTCGCCAACCCAAACATACATCAGCGCCAGGAATTTCATAGACCTATAGATAGGGAAATATACAACTTTTATTTCTGCCGCTGCCGCTGTTCATAGCGTAATGGAACCGTATACCCAGAAACTGCTAGAAAATCAAAGGCCGACCGAAGAACTTCCCTAAGCGGCAATATCTATGCATCTCCCAGCGCCGAATCACTCTATATGTCTAGCTCTGGCCAGCATAGAACCAGATGAGGTACACGAGCTGCTCAGCCTTACCTGGGTGCAACATACTTTGGAAGTAGAAGATGACCAGGATGAAGGATCCTAGGCAAGTGACCAGCACCATCCGGCAGATCCGATTCATCCTCATTACCTCCAGAAGAGCCTGCTTCATAGCTTTGTCCAGCTGCAGGTGCAGAAGAGGGGTAAAGCGCAGGTAGCGGACTACGTGCAATCGCAGCTTGGCAGGGTGTCTGCTGTAGGGTGCGGAGCTCGTGCCAACTTATGGTGTGTTTTATCTGGCTCTCTATAGAGCTGCTTGGAGGAAAGTGGACATGAATTGCCGCAGCTGAAGAAAAGCGTTGTGCTTTTATGCATGTATACAAAGAGCCATTTGCTGCGCTGACAATGTATAAAGATCCACTTAACACTGGTCTACGCTCAGACTGTGCGTGCGTGTGTGGAAATCGCACTGTGAATCACTACATCCAGTTGTCTGTGTATTGCGTGAGGCGTTGAATGTTTGTATATGTATTGTATATAGTGTCATAAAGCCAGCGCTTCCTTGACAATAGTAAGTATCCAGTGAATGAATGCGCTCAGCCTGTGTGGTCCTGTATATTGTGATTCTAGCGTATCGCCCCTCTAAGCCTGTGTGTGGGTTAAAGGATGCTCTGTCGGAGTGTATGTGAATGTGGCATCTAGAAGGGATGGTGACTCAGTAGAAGGGAGGAGGGTGGTAATGATGTGCATGAGAGCAGCAGCCTGTCTGTCTGCGCACCGGTCACTGCTGCTCTAACAGAGGGAGGGATGGAAAGGCAAGCATGACGCGCGGCAGCACATGTGGCTCCTCCTCCTTTTGTCCACTGCCTCTTTAAATGGGACTAGAACCAGCACTGCCATCTGCTGTCCATTCACGCTAACTACACTTTCATGCAACAGACAACTGCCTATCCTCAGCATCTTTTATGAAGTGTCAGACACTATGTGACACTGTGCTTTATGTCTGGGAATAAAAAAAACTATTTCTAAAAGATGATCATTTTCTTATCAAATCCAGAGACTATTAACTAATGCGTAAACACTAGTAACAACAGGACTGCAAGAAACTGAATGCATTGAATGAAGAGAGTTTAAAAACAGCCTATTCCCTTTAGCTGCATTTACCTTTTTATTTGGGGTCTATACACTAAAGGGTTGGTAAAAGAGTTGTGATTTCAACTCCTTGTCTTTACTTTATGTTATGAAGGCCCATACCCAATAAACTTCTGCTGCATAAAGAGCTTGGCTGGCCCTGGAAAATGCATAGTTAAATCAGTGACATTTCTCCAGTCTGGACATTTGTAGCCGGAGGAACTTGCACCTTTTAACAAATGGTGGGAGAAGAAGCTGAGACCACAACTCTCCTGCAAACTTTCCTTTGTATTCTGTAACCTCCACAGTCTGTTGTATAATTGGCGCCAGATGAAAATGATTGAAGTTAACATACGTGAGAAATAATCAACTAGCACAATAAGTTAAACCTTAAAATGTGTCAAACCTCCTTTCATTTTATGATGAGATGCTTCAGGTTCTGTAAGTCAAGGAGTGTTCCTTGTGTGTGAGGCACTGCGTCTGTCAAGGATACACAAGCTCAGTATTAGGAGACCTTCTCAAGGACGACTGTAAATGAAAAGGCTCAGGGACAGGGAAACTTAAATAAAGGTCCTCATTTATTCAGCATTCACCAGCTCAATTTCATTCCCTACTTTGCTTTTAACGCTAAGTTGTTTTCTAAGCCGAGAAAAACTGCAGGGTGTATAAAACGGGGTCTAAATTGCCGTAAAGTGTCTCATTCGCTAAATAATGTCCAACTGCCAAAAATGACAGGTTTCCGCAGCTGCAAACCGACATACCATCACCTAAAGCTATTATACTACATGGACCTGGAAGACAGGGGGAGTACAAAAGCATAGCTGTGATAAAGGTAGCATTTGCTACTAACAAGAAAAAAAAAATACAACTGAGCTAATATAGAAAACTGCCCCAAACGATAACAAATTTAGTTTCAAGATTTTTTTTTTTCAAAAAAGAAGCTTAAAATTAGGACTCTTTTTAGACAACGCCTTTGCACTAGAATTCCCCAAGAACCTTATATTATGCTATAGTACTCATATATTCAAATATACAAAATGTATTCAGGCATGTTTTTATGCACCTTCAACCAGGCAGCATGAACCATATTTCTTTAAAAGGGTCGCTAAAGCAAACAGTATGCATGGAAACAGTTATCTAAAGCAAATGACATTACTGTTCTTTTAAGGATGGATACCGAAGGCTCATACAGTATTATTTGGCCTGTTTAGTGTATAGATTACTTTATATTCTATATCATGCTTCAAAACCAAAATATCCAAACTAAACACCAAAACAGCGGTATACAGAACATGCCGTACACAGGACGTACCAGATACCACTTAGCTCTTTCTCCTTTTTCCATAATGATCACGCAAGACATGCCCACCCAACCAGACCAGGATCTCCTGGTTACAGATTATCAAAAAAAAAACATCTGGCATACCATGGGATACTCCGTCATGTCCTAAAGACAGCCGAAAAATACATTAAGAAAATGTTATATATGTTAACATTGTCAAAATTAAGTGCATTACTTTGATTCCCTATGGTCAGGGTTCCGAACCTTTCATTTTAACGCATGAGGAGCTCTGATGCAGAGCAATGTTTGCAGCTCTGGCATTTCAAGGGTTAAGTTAGGGGGGGGGCACCCGCTTAAGATGATGGAGCCCAGAAACCCTTTCTCAATGCCTTTAACCACTGCTGCCAAATTTAGCAATGAAAACAAGTTGTTACTTTTCTGCAAGTGTCAATTAGTTTCGCAGACAAGCAGGCCAGTAACGCAGAATCCGGGAAAACCGCACTGTGTGGATCTACTGGGTGTGGGATGTGAATGTTGTCCCAAAATAAAAACCCGTAATTGTCCCAGGTTTACATTATAAGCAGGTTATGTCTAATTACAGGAAACAAAACAGACACGGATTCTGTACAGTGCCAGCATTGTTTTTGTCTTTAACCCTTGTGACCAAATGTTTAACAAAAAAGTACCAACTAAAAGGAGTAAATTAATCACACCGAGCCAGGTGACTAAAGAAAAAACAAATTCCAGGTACAAAGTGGTTATATAGGTAATAATAGGTTATAACGAAATTTTACACTGGGAAATCTTAAGGAGACTGATGTCTTCGGGAGCTCAAACTGTTCAAAGAAACAGCATAATGTAGTAAGTGTAAAAAATCTTATTTTAGTGCACAAACGGACACTGAAATCTTTGAGGAAGGCTCCTCTGTTTCCTTGTCTGTCTCTGACAGCCATTAAGGATGAAGGGCCAATTACTAGTATAAGTTATATATAAGTATTAAACTAGAATAAAACTAGAGAAAATTATATGCGATTGATGTCATCAATGTCAATCATGGTAGGGTCTTCTGGACTGTTTCTGGAGGTGATTTTTTGGCAAATTTGTTAACAATATACAAGTATTTTAAGAACTCATATGGTATTTTTCCTAATATCTGTACATCAAATGAACACTATTCACCCCTTCCATGGGCATGTGATCCAAAAAAGTACCCCTAGTACCCCTATATTAACCCTTGTCCTACATCACCAAATAGCAGCTGCCTCCTAGCAAACACAAATTTCAGTTCAGACCAAAAGTACATACAAACAGGGTAAGACATTCAGACTGAAGCTTTCAAAACTCCCCACATTTCATGTTACCATAAATTTATTTTGGCAAGTAACATCTACTCTGTTCACATCAGAGGTAATTCTAAAAAGAAAAAAATCAAAATTCTTTCAAAACGTTTACATAAACTTTTCATTGCTTAACTTGAATCAAATGCTTGGGGTTGTCTTCTACGAGCTTCTCGTAATACCACTGGAATTGTTTCCAATTCCTCCTGACAGAGCTGGAGTAACTCAGTCATCTTTGTCATCTATAAGACATTGTGTTACAACTTTGAGGGTATTTTTAGGATCATTGTGATGCCGGGAGACTTTCTTGCGACCAAGTTTTACCTTTCTAGCTGATTTTGAGGTGTTACTTCAGTATAATCCTCCCCATATTTCTGCCACTACCACGCCTTACAGTTGGGATGGTGTTCTTCAGATTAAAAGCCTAACCCTGGTTCCTCTATACATAGTGCTAATCGTTATAACCAAACAGCTAGGTTTTCCTAGCTGTTTCATCTGAAACTTAATTCTGGCTTTTTTTGGAGTAGGGGCAAAGGCCGTGGCAAAGTAGGACTTAACGGTGGACGTAGATGGTTTGGTACCGATACCTCCAACCCCTTTACCAGACCCTTTGTTGTAGTCTTTGGGTTCAGTTGAGCCTTCTAAAGAGGAACCGGACTTGTAGAAGGCCATGATATTTTTTCTGAGGTTTTGGATTTGGAGTTGCTTGGATTTTCATGGTGTCATGAGCAAAAAGGCCCTTGCTCTACAGGTAGGCCCGTAAATACAGTCATAGGTGACAATTAACGCCTAATTATGACAAATGCCCAATTAGTGGTCCTAAAAAGTAATTATTTCCGATTAAAATGTTTTTGTTGCATAACTGGTGTGACAAAGCCGCTAAATGTGTTGAATTTGATGATGGAGTCCAACTACATTATTTGTTCTTATAAGTATAAGAATTGGGTTAAAGAAGCTGCACCCACCATGAGTTTCAAACTAAACAGACATGTGTTCTGATAAAATGAAATCATTGTTATTTTAGGGTTGTTTACTTTACAATTACCTACTTAGGTACAAATAACTTATGTAAAGCAATGGAGCTAAAGATGTCAGAAATAACCTCTGGGATTTTAGGGTCTTTTGTTTGTCTGGCTGTTGGGACTTACTTTGAATGCACAAGGATATCCATTCTCTAGAAGATGGAAATTCCAGACATACTCAAAAGATACAGTGCTTTTTATCAACTCTTTAATCCAGTAACATGGTTATACCACACTCTGTTCATATTATTCAAGCATTGTGCTGGGCATACGACCGGGACCCTTCAGTGCTTTGATTGAAATTAATTCTAATCAAGAAACAGACTGCAAAGTCCATCTAACCCAATAGGCTGTATTAACATCTACCACTTATGATGGAAGACTGTTCCACAATCTACCATCATCTCAGCGAAGTGAAACCTCCTTACAGTACATGTAACATATGACTTGCTTTAGTGAGTGCTTCCAGTAGATGTGGGTAGAGAAAAACGTTTGGGAAGTCGGTGGAAAAAGTTTGAGTTTTACCTTTCCATGTGGTTGCGTTTGTCCCCAAGGGAGTTTAGGAGCCAAATAATACACAAATCTGAACATACAATAAGGCACCGAACGAGTGTAACACAGTGGCATTTCTGTTAATTGTACTGTCAAGAACAAGAATTGCAGCAAACACACAATATTTACCTTGAGGATGTTGTTGCTAGAAAGGAAACCAATAATAAAAAACTGTAATAAAAAACATTCATTATGTTTGCCTGCTGAATGTTGCTGTTTAGAAGCACCTTTTGAAACCTATAAAACAGTAATTTATGTCCTGTTGCTGCTAAATGTCTGTGGTTGTTGAAAGCCGCTATTCCTCTGCGAAAAATGTACTCATCAATGAGGTCAAAATAGAAACAGAAATAACATATTCCAGATTGTTTACTAAATACCACAATAGACAAGTGAAACACAAAATGGTTTAGTGTATTTCCTTATATGGTGTTCCTCGGGTGCCTGATTTTACATGTTTTCTGGCTAGAGGTTTTAAATGAAATACGTGTTGACACTTGTAGAATACGCTGGAATCACCACAAACGGGAGCGATATTGTCACATAAAATTAATACACAAATAGCTGCTTCCAGAAACACATAATTAAAAGACAAAAACTACAGAAATCCTATGGCGGTGACTGAAACACGGGCAATTTACAATTCATATCGCTAAAAGAAGAAATAAATAAAAAATAACTGCATAAAATAAATACAATTACTGAAATATAAGATCAGGTATACACCAGAGGTCCCAACCCAAGATCTAGGTATTCAGATCAACATCTCAAATATTGAAAGAGGGCCCTTTTGCCCTTAGAATGGGTTGTTAGGGGAATGTCAGGGGCAACCACTACACACAAGGTGACACACAAGGACTGCCCCTCCAAAAGAGGGACACATGGGACCTTTTTTGGAACTCAGGGCAAATGCACGTTATGGAACGTGAAACCTTTAAGATATGTGTTTATGAAAAAACATTTGCCAGACCATGAAGCAAACATCAGAGCTAGTATTTCCATCACACCCTGTGATTATATCAGTGGCATGTCTTTACCGGTAAAACTTACCGATAAAACCACATAAATGGAGATGTGGGGGAAATATTAAATATAATATCATTGAGGCATCTGGAAATCGATAAACACATAAAAAAAGTAAAATTGTAATAATTACAATGTAATACTCAGTTCACGGGCACAGTTGGCATCTATGCAAATGAACGCTGGTTCTCTCTTGTGCTCCCACTTAGCTACTGTGGGGTGTTCATTACTGACAGGGCACCGACTTTCCAGGTTTTGTGTCTGTTTCAGATTCCAATCAGTTCGTCTGTTGTGTATAAAGACTTCAGTTGGTCTACGTGACAAATCCACTTGACCAAAGGATCTACAGCCAATCAAGAAAACGCCAGAAAAAGTGCCTGTCACTTAATGTTTTCTTTAAGTGTGATGGATACTTTGTTTTTTTTTTCTTATATTAATGTTAAGTAGCGAACAGAAAAGCTGTTATCTGAAGGTTAAAAAAGAAGCCAGTATTTGGCTGGATTGTATGCTCTTAATGAATTCACTGCTTGTTTCATAAGCTGATTTTGTGGTACTGATTTTATTTTAGATGTAAATCACCAGAAACTTACATAGGGGCATCATATATTCATTTCCAGCAGGGTTGGTTATAAAGATAAATTGTGCTTTCAATTTGTACTTCAACATCAGTTTATTCAGGATGTATATTTCTAAAACACTGACCTATGACATATTTTAGATATAAGATTCCCCCTAGGAAGATTTCCAAACCTTATTTATCACAGAAACAGCCCCAAACTCTTTAGCGTTATGTTTCCAACAATAAAAAGTTAGAGAATTTGAACCTCTCTGTACTGCTATCCATCTTTCAGGGTTTGAAAATCAGCCAACATAATGTCATCCTCTCCCTGCATGCCGCATTATTACCCCAGTTCCACAAACATTCACATTGAATTCAAATATTTGAAACCTTCGATAAATTTTGGCGAGAATGTTAAAACAGGCCTTCTGTTACACAAATCCAAATAAAGCATGTTTCATTTTTTCCATGACAGTACTATAGACCCCTATAGACTGAAATGTATATTCCCTAACTGCAGTATTTTAGGTTGGCTAAAACTTGGAATTTAAATTCAACATTCAAACAAGCTCCTCTAAGTTTTAGCTGTTTCAAGCTGATTTTTAAACCAGTGTAATCTCAAAAGGTCTATGTTAAATTCATATAGAGGCAATTGTGCTTGGACTACGTGCAAGTCAGTGCCGGCTTTCTTTAGTTATTCTAATAAGAAAATTAGACTTATTTCTGGTTTAAGTCCTTCCTGCTGTCTCTACTAAACGCATAAAGTATTTGTATGCACGCTTGAATATGCTCAGGAACTTCCCCATTCTAGTCAACTGGAGCTGAACTCCCACCGCAGTCAATGGGAGGCGCAGCAGCCCCTCACATGTATAATATCTAAACACTGTTGTTACTTGCATGCATGTGATTGGCTGCCGCTTCCCCCAATGATTTAAAGGGCAGCTCAGCTCCCACTGATGGCAATGATGTGCATTGAGTTCAAATACAATATGCATTAAAGAACTAAAATTTTGGGAACTAGACTGTTCCTTTAAAGCAGGGCAAAATGGCAGCTTCCCACTTTGGGTCACCTAAGTCTTCAACAAATGCTTAATTTTTCTTTTACTCATCTGGGAAGAACGTTATCCCTCAAAGGAAGATAAGTTGTGATTGAGGTAAGGAAGAAAATAGGTCCTAGGATGCAGCATAATCATTCTAAGAACCTCTGTGGTTTGGTAGGCCCAGAATTAGATGCTTGCCTGGGGCCCTATTAATAATAAAGATTATTATTATTCATAGATTTCCACAATGACATCATATTTCACAGCACTGATGGCATTTACGAGTTATTTTAGAAAGTTGCCGGGTCAATGTGACACCAGGTAGCCCTTGAATTAAGCATTTTAGATGAGCATACATTGCAATTAACCGTAGACTCTGTAGACTCTCTCCTTGGCCTTGAAAGCTCTTGAATACAAAGAGGTGATGATAACTCAACTGACATTTATATTCAATTAACTATACTTTAGTTCTGCAATTCGTTACTTCAACTCGCAACCTTAATTCACGTGTTACCCTTTCTGTGAAAAGTGAAATTATACCCCAGATATTAGATAAGTGTCCTACCTTTTTAATGTCCAGACATAGATACATTTAAAGATGCTCTCCAACTGACTCTACTGAAATCAATTAAATGCAGCATTAAAATCATCATTCTAGTGTTGTTGAATACCTTGCCAGAAATAATTCTTAAATTCTGTAACATGTTGCTTCTTTTTGGCCTGAAGTAGACCATCCTTACAAATGAAAAGGACTTTTTGTATTTGAATTAAACCTTCTTAAAAACATTAACACAAAAACATTGTGCTGCCATCTAGTGGTAGTGGCAGAGCGCACTAGTTTATACAGTTTATATACATCTCGCACACAGCGAGGCACCATTTCACATGTGCAGGTCAGTAATACGGAATATTATACATATCCTGGAAAACAAGGCTTACGTGGTAACGCTAAAATTGGTGGATGCATTCCATTTTTACTTTAAGTCAGAAAATTAGACTTCCCACACATATAATGTAGAGCTACTAGATCACAGAATAACTCCAAGCCATCATGTTTTCCATGGGACAGTCATAATTTGTCATTACTGTCCTGCCAAACTACTCCAATTTTCAGCTTTAGCCTGCCAAGCTGGGAAATCGATTGAGGTCTGTGCTTTAGCATTAAAGCTGTACACTGGGATATGACATCATATCCTAGCATTCTGGCTCGATAAAACATGTGCTAATACAGTATGTTTAGAGTCCTGCCACTAACTCTGCCCCTACCGGCCTCCAACCTACCTGAAATATTGTGGCGTATAACAAAGGGCTGGAAGTTTACAGAATAGATGCCATCTGCATATCAGATAAAATTGAGAAACAACCAGGATTTTTAACAGGGTCACAGCAGCTGACAATCTATTTCATCGTAGGTAAAATCTTGAAAGGGTTGTAATGACCCCCTCTGCAGTTCATCTAGATGAATGCTTCACCGGGCAAGAGATGTTATTGCTAATAAGGTATCAGCGTACACGGGAACTCTCAGGGTTTGACCCCGAGTCTCAGGGTGATTGCGCCAAGCTCAAAGACTGAGGTTGAACAATCAGGAGTTGACTTCTTTTTATTATACCCTGCTGTGATCATACCGATGACTGCTTTTGCTTCCAATTGATTATAGTTGACATTCCTGCTTGAATGTTGGTGACTCAATTACTAGTAACGTTAAATAATGACAAGTCAAGGTTTCCACGAGGGCTGGTATTTGAGCCGTTCGGTTAACACATCTGGTTTCCCTACATAAAATCTTCAGGATGGGCTATTAAAGGATTCATATTTCAAGAAGGGCTTGCTCATTTAGAAAGTTCCCAGGTGTGGGCATCAGTGATCAGGCCTATAACGTAAGTCTACCTAATGAGTGATAGCTTCAAACCAGCCGAGCTGGTACCTTTTTTATTTTTAATTAAAAAAAAAGATTATGAAAGATTGTGAACGCCAACGTGATACCAATGCTTCTGCTAAAGGTTGCCACGTCAGCATGGTGCACTTCTGCTGTACATTTGTGCCGACGGAGCTGGCATGCACCCATGTTACGGGTTTGCCAGCTGTGGCTTTAAAGGCCTCTAGGCAGATCTCCTGAAAACAAGGACACCACACAGACAACCTTGGCAGCCTCTTCAAAACCAGTTGAGAGATTGGTACGGTGCTCCGGAGGTGCATCTGCTTGGTAACTGGGGGGTTAATTTCCCAATTTATAGCTTGCAATGAATGAACAGAACCCTGCTTGATGACAGTGTACTCTTTGGGTCTATGCTCTAAAAGCTGGGTTGTATGGTTAGTTAAGTGGTAAATTTGATTTACATAACTAACGCAGGGCATGGATAGTATGTTATGTTAGTATGTTATGGATAGTATGTTATACTGTACCTAGCAGACTCTTTTGTGTACAGGTATGTGGATAGCATGTCCACTTTAACATTTTCCCCAGCAATAACTGCAGAAATAACCCAACAGTAGCATGCTTTGTTATTTCTTTTTTTTGGAATCCAAGCTTTTTTTTTTTATAGAGCGGTAAACAAAATGTTTTCTGTTCAATAACATGTTTACAGAGTTTTAATACAGGCAATTAGGAACATTTCTTATTTTATTGCGTGGTCACACTGTGAAATATTATTTGAGTTAAATTTAATCTGCCAAAAGGAACGCCTTAAAGGCCACAATTAACATCCATGGTGAGCAGTGAAGCACGGTGGGAATGTCTGAAGTGAAACAAGAATTAAAGGGGACATTCTAGTGGACATACTAAACTGTGTGTATCGTAGACAACCATTAAAAAAGTTCATCTGTCTGATTAAGTGAAATTAAGTTTTAATGCCATCACTTTTTAATGAGCGTGATGGAACCCCACACACATGTGAATTTACCTGAAAACCTCTTCTGTAGTCATTATGTTTTGAGTACCAAGAGGAGGTCGACCAGTGCACACACTTTCAGCACTCCATGTGCAACGTGGTAGAGATCAATAAAATAATAACTTTGGGAGGCATATATTCTATCTGTCCCCCTCTACCCTTATCTCCTGTCCAGTGGGATTAAGGTAGATGGCAGTAGATTCTAAAATGACTGTTGGCTTTCATGGAAGCTTGTGCAGCCGCTAACCATTTCAGAATCTGCTCTCATCAGGCGTGAAATTGATTCTTTGTACCCTTATTATTATTTATTATTATTATCATTAGCATAAGGACTCAATGGAACTGCAAATCATATTTGGTGACATCAAACTTTTTCCCAAAAGCTTGCACCCTTTGAGTTCCAAGAGCTCAGACTGTGGTTTTTATTGCAATTCTCTTGGTATTCAGGGGTCTGTTAGACTGATCTAGGGGATTAAGTGGCAGCGGGGTTAGGTAGGGTTTAATATTTTATTTTAATATTTTACTGTGAGCATTTAACCACCTACATCCATCAGGACAGGGGATTAAGAAGAGGGGAATGGTCAGCATATACCTCCCCAAAGGGCTAAACCGTCTTTACCCCCATGGTACTGGGAAGGAGATGAGGCTGGACATGTCATAAGTAGGAAGGCTCTATGTTTTAAGAGTGCTTTATTACATTTTGAGCTCCCTTCTATTACATGCCTCAAAGTTATTATTTGATTACTCTCTACCTGGATATAGGGGGAAGAGGGCCACTCAGTCAACTCTCCTACCCCTTGGTTAAAGAGGGTCATTTTTTAAACTTTTTTTTCTGTGTTACTAAGATTTGAGGGTTTGAGGGACATGTGAGTTGCCATTCAACATCCACAACCTCTCTTGCAACTTGCAAATAAACTTATGTACTTATTTGCAAGTGTTTCCATGCAAGTACCTGCCAATTCAGTAGAGTGAGTCTGGTCTTTCTCTTGCATTTGTGCCAGAGCAGTAACTGGAGATCTTGGCGCCTCGGTGCAAGCACCTGAAAACTGTCCATGTCCTTAAAGCAGGTTGTGTCAGGTCAGAAGACGGGCCCACGCCGATGTCACTTATCAACGGAGGCACAGAGAGCAGTCTCAGACAGCGAAGGGAAGCACAACAAGGCACAGGTGGATTTTCAAGTGTGCTCCTCACATTAAGTCACCTGGGGCATCTGTACTCAAATTACAGCCCTGATCTCTGCCTTGGACACTTGCTCTCATATTAATTGTGAAACCTTTGCTCTATAGACAGAATGCTTCTCTTCACTCTCAGCGAGTGTCCTGTCTGTGTAGGTTTTATATTACTATGGTACACGGTAAATAAAAGCTATTAACCATTAATAATAGGGGTTTCTGTTCCACGTGACAAAGTCCAGTGCAAGAGCGTTCTCTCTAGGTGGGCGCGTTCATTATTGTCATCCACTATTTCAGCTCTGTCCTGATAATTTTGTTTTAGGCTTCAAATCTTTATGCCCTGTGGAAGTGCTGATAATTATTGTTATGTATATATAGTATATTGAATCTATTCTTTTAAGATGGTGTGCGCAAAAGAGGTGGACTTCTTCCATGAGATGATCTTAGTTACATGTAACTCCTAAATCATTGTCTGGATTTCTGCCCTGTGCACCTTTATTTGCATCTTTTTTTAAGTCCATACTTTCTAGTGACGCCTTCCCTTTACTGCTCATATAGCTCTATATCGGTGACATTACCATAGGCGTTAGAGAGTTTCTAATAGTTTAGGTCTCTGCAAATAATATGAACTTTTGAGGGTCATTTTTAAGGTCATTTCAGGTTTCTGCTGATACAGACCGACAGATGAGTATAAATGAAGCACTGATGGTGTGCACTTGGCAGCTCTTACTATACATAAATTAGCGATACATAAGGCAGAAGAATGTTGAATAGACACAATTTGTATGCTGCTTAATGTCTGCATGATTCTATAGTAATCTGAGACTAAATATCCAAAATAAAATTCCTTTACAATTAAAACTGACTTCTGTAAATGTATTTTAAATAATTTTTACATAGCTCCTGCTTTTAAGTACACTTACCACTGTAGATTCTGCTGTAGGGGCAATATGGCGGTCAAGCATTGGTCATCAGTTCCCTAGTGATCCTCAATACACCTCTTAGTGATTATCAGAATGAGCTAAAGAGCTGTCTCGAAAAATAGTCTGTAAAATAGATTGTGTGAGCAGCATGGAACGGCTTCTTAATTAAATCCTCAGGCTTTTTTCCTTTATGTTATTAATCTTTTGTATATAGGTCTTGCATGATTGCAAATCAAACAGAGATGAAGAAACAGAGGGTGGCTGTTGGCAGCTGTCACAATTTAAAGTGCATCTGTCATTAATAAAATGACATGGATCAGTAGATCTATGCATATAAACTTTTCCGTTAACAGCTTTGGTTTCACAGATTTAAAAGTGAGCTGCGCAGATGGGTGCTGTGCCCTTGCACATATCAAACATGCACTGTCTGCAGTCCTATAATCAGTATATGCATTGTTTTGGCTAGCACATTGTGCTAATCCACTTCATTTTGTTTAAGTCCTTATAGAGCAGATCAGATCCCAAAGAGTTTTAAATCAGAGAAAGCCTCTGTAGGAGTGTCATACTGCATAATTTAATGTGGAGTGGTGATTTGGGGTTTTTTTCAGCATATGAAATCCAAGATATAGATGCAGTTTTATTCTCTTGTCTAAAAATCAGCTCCGTTCCTGTTCGAACAGCACAGAGGAAACAGCGGCCTCCACGAAAGTCTGCGAGTGGCACCAGAAGATCTGCAGTTCAGGTAAGGTGGGGGAGTAAATGAATGAATATATGTGTTTGTGATAGCATGGGTGCGCGTGTAGGGGGCACAGGGCGGCCTGCTTAGTCTCAGAGGCCATATGTTCACTATACCTCTGGGGTGATGGTAGCAGTGTTGCCTATCCTTGCCTAATTCTGTCCACTTACTTGGGTGCCAGAATTGTAGTCTTGCATTACTCTTAGTGGGGTTATGGGACCCTGAGCTATATGGCTTAATATACTGTGTTCCCCCGACCCAAGTGTCTGACATAGGTAAGCAGATTATAGGCAGCATGTGTGTGTGGGTGAGAGTGTATGTCATAATACATAATACTATGTACATCAGTGTGGGCGAAAGTGGTCCCTGTGTTTGAGATTCTGTTAGTTTGCATCAGTGTGGCTGAGGGTGGCCAAAATGAGTGTGTGTCAGCAGGGCTATGTGTGTGTAAATGTATCAGTCTCACAATATACTACCAATTGGGAAAACATCCTCCCCTTTTAGGAACCCAAGGGGGAAATTCTCCCCTGTAAAGAATAGTTTAGGATATGGTTTATCGTGTGATCCTGTCGTCTGCTTCACTTTTCATCTTCTCAAGCCTTTCACAAATTATTTTTCTGCAGGTTTTCTATAGTTAGTATTCCCCAATACACATCTTAGGCCTTAGCAGGGCTCTGCATGATGATTCTTGGGAAGCTGCGTCATAGTAGAATGTAAAAAAAATATTTGTAAACATGTTTTATTGTTCTCTGTGTAGGAGGAATATCTGCTTGTATATTCAGCGTGAGTTCTTGGCTGTCATAAAAAGGAAGAAGACAAAGCAGTGGGTATAGTTTTCAATATCCCACCATTCTTCTGCCATGAGTTTAATGAGAATAATCATCATTGTTATGTTTTGTTTTGTATTTTTTCTATGACTAAACTGTATTTTACACATTAAAAATGAAAGTTTCAAATGTATTAATTAATTTTTGGAGGATCAAAACACTCCGGTACCTTTTTACTACAATCTAGAAAGCTTTAAAAACACTGAAGTTCATGTGTGCTCCTCAGTTATAGGACATGAACAAGCAAAGAACTCAGCAAAGAACTCAGTTTCCACCAGTGGCGGAACTACCAGGGTCGCGACTGCGACCGGGCCCCGGCGGCAGGGGGCCCAAGCCAAGGGGCCGCCCGAAATCTTTTTTCCGTTTTTTTTTTTTTAAATAAGGCAGGGACGAGAGGTACGGCCCGCGTAAGATCGGCAGCCAGGGCAACCGATCTTACGCGAGCCGCACCTCAAGCCCTGCTACTTACTTGTGGGAGGGTCTTCTGGACTGCACAGAGGAAGCGGAGTTCACGTGACATCCTACTTCCTCTGTGCTTTAGCAGAGAAGGCAGAGGGAGGCCGCGCCCCCCTGCTGAAGTCTGTGAGCGGCATCGAGGAGCTGCAGTGCAGGTAAGGGGGTGGGGAGGGTGTTTGAATGAGTGTGTGTGATTGAGGGAATGAATCTGTGAATGAATGGTTATATGAATGAATGAGTGTGTGTGTGTGATAGCATGGATGTGTAAGTGCTGGAACCTAGGCATGATGGGACTGTGAATGCTGTTAGCAATCACACTCCTATCATGCCAAGTCAGCCAGTACATGCTGAAACCTAGCTAGCTGCCCCCCTTGTGTAGTGATGCTGCCAGCAGTATGGGGTCTGCACATCACTTACAGCCACCCTGTACCAGCATGTAGTGGCTGACTTGGCATCATAGGAGTGTGATTGCTAACAGTAGCCACAGTCCCATCATGCCTAGGTTCCAGCACTTACACATCCATCCAGTAAATGCTGGAACCTAGGCATTATGGGACTGTGATTGCTGTTAGCAATTACACTCCTATCATGCCAAGGCAGCCAGTACATGCTGTTACAGGGTGGCTGTAAGTGCAGACCCCATACTGCTGGCAGCATCACTACACAAGGGGGGCAGCTGGCCAGGTTTCACCATGTACTGGCTGACTTGGCATGATAGGAGTGTGATTGCTGTTAGCAATCACACTCCTATCAT
>VKOC01000003.1:11225614-11249595 GCA_009364415.1 Spea multiplicata | reverse complement strand
ATCACACCTTCTTTGTAAGCCTCTAGGGGTCCTTGTATCTGCAAATGCCTCAAGCTGGCTATCTAGCCACATATAACCAGTCTGGTGCCTTGCTGGATTGTACAATTGATATATTTGGCAGTTGCGAAGCGTTTATACAGTTTGCTATTACGTGTGTGCTCTGCAGTATTAGTGTCATGCTGACTGGGAGTAAGGGGGGGTAAAAGATGTTGGCGTTATTTGTTTAACTAAAAAGCATATTCAAATAGCTGTGACGGTTCAATATGTAAACTAAAACTGACTTATTGTTTTGCAGGAATCCACAGATGTGAAAGATGAATTGTAATCGGCACTTCAACCTGGTTAATAGGCAGGGGGGGAGGGATTGAGGTTTATTTTTGTGTTGGGGTGGGTTTTTTAGTTAATTTTTTTTTTTTTAATAAAACATTCCTCACAAATGTAAATTTGTACTATTTATGAGTATATTGATGTGACCTGTTCAACTGAGTATGAATGTTCCAAAATGCCATACCACCTTCACCGTCTGGCTGCACGGCCCCCTGCAGGACGTATCGCAGCACTGCAAGCTAACATTACTGCAACGAGTACAACTGTACAGAGCTTTGTCTAGAAGGAAGATCCCCCGCAGATCTCACTAATCCACCATCATGTCAGCTGTCAAACTAGCACTTCAACAATCTGGTCTTCTGAAATGTGAAGTTGAAAAGTTATTTTGTAAATAACTAATATTTGTGGAAAACATGCACTGTTATGGAACAGATTACATTGTGGCATTTTGTAACATTTCCCTGTTACTGTTAACTTCCACAACAATCCTTTCAACAATAAAGTTGTGGTGACTTTGTATCAAGGCTGGAGATACTGTGCTATTTTGTTGTGGCAGCGATATCGTATGACACACAAGATACCTTTTTCTGTAATAACCGAACTGCCAACACCCTTTACGGCTGCACTCCAACGTGTATAAAGGCTGGTAATTCCTTTTATACGCTTTAGGCATTGTGCCTTTTGTGGCACCTCTTTGTAAAATCACATCCTTACTGCTGATTTACTGTGCGGATGTGAAAGACATTGACTTCTCCATGTGGGATCGGCTGAGGAGCTCTGCAATGCACGATTTGGGATATCTATGGTTAGACATTAAGAAACCAGCAGGATCTTGTGTGAACATTTTTAATGCAAATCAAAATTGGTACGTGTCTTCATCTCATCTCCATTATATGATCTGTAGAGGGGGGGGGGTTACTAAATAGACTCCAAAGGAGACATTTACAGGAGTGCTGAACATACTTGACATTTGTATAATGTGTACAGAACGGCTGTTGGTGACGCATCCTGGTCTACAGAGATCTCCACCAACCAGCCCATTTACACCGAATGCTGTGTCAGGCTATGACATCATACAGCTAATCTGTATTGAATCATTGATGTGCACATTAGTTTTAATGAAAGTACAAAGTTCCATAAGCGTTATTCCTTTTAAAAGGTAATTGGTTGTTGAATGCCTTTTACCTTCTCGTAGTTCACCACCGTAGTGTACTAGTTAATCACTTAAATGAGTACCGTATTCACTGAAACCCAGCACTTTTACACTTTTGTTTTCCCTCTAACTTCTGTTTCACCCTTACATTTTTAGTGTACCCCCTAAAAATTATACAAATAGATTCTTTTATAAGACCATCAAACCATGCATTATAGGCGGAAAAATAAGCCTGCACATGAAATCCTCATCTGTGGCAGTACACAACATACCGCAGGGTAGTCGAGCATAAATTAGGGTTAAATAAACTATACTGAAACATACAGGGGACCCGGGCAATTTCTCTTAAGAGAATAATATTGCACAAAGTCCACAGTTTATGGGATCCATCCACTCTCCTGTGGTAATTGCACTACGGAATCTGCTGCTGCTATAAATAAGCTGTGATGTAATTTTAAGAAATTTTATTAGTCAAAAATAGGCATATGGAACATAAATAATGCAGTTTCAGGCGCTAGCTTCTTTCATGTTTGTTCTCTCGTGATTTCAGTCCAAGCAGTTCTGTTTTAAGTTCACCTGGTTTGGGGGGGACTTCCGGCACACTCTGCAGAAAAAAAGAAATGGAACGTCATTTTATTTTCTGGAACCGCTTCCTCCCCCTGCTTAGATGTTAGCATGACTAAAAGCAGCTTTAATTTCTTCTCAATAGTAATTTCACAATCTTCATTAACTCTTCCGCCTCCGTCTCAGCTCGCCCTTGTAATCAGTGGATGTAATGTATAAACAGATCATTTCAGATTAATCATGTGATCTACTTGGTCTCAGCAACAGGTAATCTGAAATATGGTGCTACATCTACCTGGCTGACTGGTTTTATGCCTATATTTTTTTTATATACAAATATATCAATTATATATATGGTATATACAGTAACGGTAATTCTTACAAGGTCTGGTCTGTAATATCTGTGCACGAGCTCTGCACCTGCAAACATGGAGAGAGCGCTCGCTCCAAGCATCTTCAGATAGCGAGACCACGACACGCCAGCAGGCATCGCAGCGACAGCTTGGCAGCAGGGGGGAAAAAGAACACTAAGTTTACAATACAGTTCTGGGATTCATTTCAGGAAAACATATATTTTACCGTAATGTACTCAAAATGGGAGTTTAGGCGATATTCTACATTTTAACACATCAATACTTGTATGTTATTACAGCTAGAGCGTGTTTAGACCAGCGTTTCATGAGACTGGCTTCATGCAGTCGCCTTCCACTCATATGCAGCTCCCATGACAATTACAGTCACAATGACCACCAGCCCATTTCCAGACAGCGTCTGTCACCTGTGGCTATGGAGGCCACACTGCTGATCGCTAAACGGCTTACAGACCCTGGGCCCCTGCTTATAGACGATGACTGGCTGAGGCTTCCCATCCAACCACCAAAGCCAAGCTTTGCTATCAATTCAGTCGCACTGGACCGCTGGCTTGCAGCCACTACAGTTTATTCACTAAAGGGAAAGATGTCAAGAGAGTTTGGCTTCAACTCCCTCACTTTGCTACTCAATAAGACGGGTCAACACCGGCAAAAAGGGCTGGCCCTTCATAATGAATACTGAAGAATGTTAAATGCACAACAAGCCAAAGAAAGGTACAGGAAGCCCAGTAATGATGTGCGGTAGTCTGTTAGCCACACATGCTATTTCTAATAAACATTGCATGTCGTGTGAAAAGAGAAACCAAATGTCATATTCCTGACGCTTCGGTTTTTTTACCTTAGCAGCAGCAGCATTTCCAAATCCCCCGTGTCTTGTCTTGCATCATTTTCATACTATGCTTTGCAATAACAAGACACGTCTAATGCAATCACAGCAACATAAAGCATAGCGGGGACACGTAGCGGGGACGTGATCCCGCGGATACCGTTACCATGCACGGCCACACATAACGGACAAAGGAAAAAGGCTGAAACCACCCAACTGGCGGAAGCTGCACTGGATCAGACTTTTTCCCGCCAAAATTCAATCAAGCAGTAAGCTGCGGTCACCACCTCATTCTTACTGTGAACATAATGCTTCTTTGGTGTGAACCATCACTCCTCCAATCCTAACAAGCAGCCTCGTGCTTTCTGCACGGTCCATCACGTCAAGGTTCCCCGTTCAAGGGAACCATATGGACTTTCGGGCTAGGTGTGTGGGAAGTTTTATCACAACAGTATCTTTCGTATTGAAATAATCTGGATCAGGAGACAGACACGGGCAGAAATAGTTGTATCTGAACTTCTGAAACACCAGAAAGACCATGGTGGAACTGTGTCCCCTAAAGGTCCCAGTCTTTCTAGGGGGGGAAGTTAGGTAGTCCTTATGGGTCTTACCTCACTCTATTGATGGTCCCTCGATGTGGGGGAAGGACCAAGAAGATCCAGCCTTTCCACGGCCTCCTGGCCAGAGAGGGAGGGAAGGAAGGGACACATATCCCTTCAGGGAATGCAGCTCCCAAAGAAAAGAAAGAGAAAGAAGAAGGGGATCTGGTTCCACTGTGGCCCTTAAATAGGACACGCTTTGGCACTTTCTTCACCGCGGAGCACCTGCACCTCTGGGCTTCCAAAAAGCTGTATATTAATAGCTTGATGTGTTCTAGCTGTGTTACCGTAGCCCAGTCTACTAGATAAACACAGCGACCGCTTATCATAGCGCCTCATGATAGATGACTTTACCGGCGATTAAATTATGATTATGTAATTATTAATATAGCGCCATCATATCCCGCAGCGCTGTTAATCGCAAAGGTTACCGGTACTATTATGACGGCGTAACTAATGAGGCAGCATTAAAATCTTACTTTTTTCCCCAGACCCAAATCTGTACCCACTCAACAAATTGCACGATTCAGCCAGCAGAGGCCTTGCGTGCTAAACGCCCTTTGCCAGGTTTCAGGGCTTAAGCCGTACTGATATTGGGGTTTATTCATTAAGGGAGAGTTGTGTTTCAACTCCTTGACCGCACCATACATCACAAAGATATAAACCCCAGTCTGTTTCTGCCGCAGGATGAGCTCAGCTGGCCCTGTTTAATGTATCATTAAGTCTCCTCACCCATTGATTTATGCATTACACAGGGCTAGCTACACGTTTCATGTTAGAGAAAATTGTCAGCGTTCACTCTTCATAATAAATCTAGGAGTGAGGGAGTTCAAACCACGACTCTGCCTTTAGTGAATAAAGCCGATGGTGGGCGCCATAATAAATTAAACACTCCTCCCCTCCGAATCTCCTTCCAGGAAAACACCAAGCCAACTACCAATTCGCCTCTCACCTTGTCAGGAAAAATGAAGCAACCGCAGGGTAAGGGCAAGTGACGTCATGAACCTTATAACGCTTGCTTCCGCCCTTACCACACAACTGCAGTTTTTAGCAGATGTCCTCTAAACGTGAATCTACAATAACCCGACTCGCGAGAGAGTAAAATGAAATTGTAATGCTTTATCACAGCCCCGAAAACAGTACGATAGGGAATGTAAAACTCATCCTCCAGCCACTATAAGGATGATAGGTACAGGAAGTACGTCACCGAGCTCTAGTCGATAGAGTACTGTGACTGTGTTTTGAACAATGCTCTTTTTAAATCCAACTTTAATAAGTGTTAAGTTTTTCGACACAGTTCGTTTTTTGTTTAGGTATATATTTGCATTACAGATGCATGTTTTAGTTTATGATTAATTTAGGTTTCACTAATCCATTTGCTTCGTATATATAACTTATAAAATACCTTCCCTTACTCGTCGCTTACAAATGAACAATGGGCATGGGACATATATAGTTAAAAATGATTTTAGCGCCACACAATAAGCTTTTGCACTTTATGGTTAACAGAACTCTAGCTAGCTCGGAAGCCGGTGTGGACACTAGTGGATCAGCAGTGAAAATACTCACTAAATAAAAATCAGTATAGAGCTAATACAGAACGCACATTGAGTCCGGCACTAAAGTATTAACACTGTCTTAGTGAAGGTGCATGTAGCGCACACAAAGCGTGTATAAAGACCAATGGCTGATGAACAGCAGCACCCCCTGGTGACTGTAATCTGTATGCTCGCTACCAGCTCCAATGCATGAAGGTGTTAAGGTTAGCAGCCTGCTTCATTTGAATACCCATGATGCGTTGCGATCACGTACTGCTCGATGTTTAATCGTCTATAAAGTAAGAAAAAAACATTTAATGGAGAACTGATTTTACTCTTATATATATATTTATGATTATATTTATCAAACTAAAATGATAACTGGGTTCAGTTTACCCACCATATTATTAACGAGTATTGCCTTCCGCCCGGTTGTTAGGGAACGGCGCTAGAAAGCATACTCTGGTTTCTCTTCAGATCGAATAAATCTTTCGCCTTTTACTAAAGATTTCCGTGGAGAGGAACAACCATGAGTTTCACTCAATTTTTTGAGGCCCAGCTTCGGCTGGGCTACCTTTATGTGTAACAAAAATAGAACTTGTATTACGCTGCTGCATAAGATTGTGTGTAAGGGTAATGATTGGATTTTTCCTCTAGCTTGTTCTTTAAATGAAGAGAACAGGTTTTTCTTCCCATGCCATGATTGTAGTTTTCTTGTAAGTTTTCAGGTTCTATGCTTGGCTGTGTAAAAAGAAAGTAGTTGCCATGTTTTTGTCTTCACCGGCCGAGCTCTCCGATTAGATATGTGACAACTTCCTTCACCCTCGGCCAGAAGGCCTGACCACTGGAATCAATGTATGAGAGAAGGGTAGCCCTAGCTCCCCCAGTATGCGGCCATTACAAATTCACATAGAAACATGCCCAGTGAATGCATTATTGCTAATCAGGGCCCCAGCCTTCTTAGGCTAGGTGTCATAAACATTCCTATACCTACAAAGCCCAAGAATACTGGAGCTAGTAATACCCCATGTGCACAGTGTTTTATGTTTTGGGGTCACGTCACTCACTCACATAGTACCCTGTTTTGATTTTTTTTTATATTTCAGGGTTTGGAGGGATGGTTCTTGTAATTTTCTACTTCTTGTTCTTCATTTGATAGAGATACAAGGTATAGGGGCACATTTTTTTATATATTTTTTTTTTATTCTTTTTCCTCTTTTTTTCCTATAGAGTAAAAAAAATGTACGCAAATTATATGTTGTTTTTTTTTATCAGGACAAGTACAAAGCTTGCTTTAAGCCATATGCATACATGTTTATTAGCAATAGAATGTAAAATGCATTTTTTGCAATTTTACTAAGTATTGAAAATGCATATTTTTGGGGGGAAATTTTACTTACTGAAAAACAGCAAAAGTCTTTCTAAAGGTTTCTAGAGGGAGGGGTACAATGTTTTTTTTAAAACCTCTTTGGAGTCTTTATAAACCTCAGGGATGAGTCTTGTAACCAACACGATGACATCACATATAATAAAAAAACTTGTAAAACATTTTTTTTTTAAAAACTTTTTTTTTGGAAGAGAGAAACCCAGCCAGCTGGGTCTGGACTCTGGACTCTACACCTCTCCTGTTTTCGGCGATGTCAGCACTCATCCTGCCTGAGAATGTCCAGGCAGAGTGCATTCACTCAAGCAAGCAGTGTGCATTCACTCAGTGTGCAATATTGGTTCCTGTACTTGATGCTCTCCCTTTTGGCTGAGTTCACGTGAGTACTTGTGAGAGAGAGGAAAGCTTGGCCCTCTGGCCTTTAGGCCAAGTGGGCTTCCTAAAGCCTAGCGTATGAAGATTGAAAAACCAAAACCTTTGGTATGCCTTGGGGACTGGATCAGGAGCTGCTTTAGTAGGCCATATGGCCATGCACACAAATGCTATTACAAAAGAGAATGCAAAATTGACAATATACAAAATTATCAATACTATGAACACATAGAGACACTAGTACAGAAGGCAAAGAGGGCCCTGCTCTTGCAAGCTTACAATCTAATTGCTAAGCAAAGATCTGCATTAATAAATAACCACAACAATAGCGGGAATATTTTTTTAAAAAATCTGTTATTAATAGACCACAGTATGACTCCCTAGACATAAATCACAAAGTAACTATTTCTGTGACTATGCAGGAAATACTACATACACTCGCTGATGTGCCTAAAAATGGCGGTAGGTGTCCCACCCGCTTTCATTTCCGTTTCCAATCAAATCTTCATGGTGTAATTCCGTGTCAATTCTTCCCTTCTGCTGTCACAGAGGTGGAACCACCTCTTCTCACAGCATATCACTGGCAGCAACATGAGGACCACTGGGCATATGGCCACCATGGGCCAGGGGGTTACCCATTAGAGGCTTTACTGAAGAAACACAAGGTCAGATCCAGGTCTGCAGTCCATCGCTGAAGCGATTGCTGCTTTTAAGGCGTTGGCATCAGTGTTACAGATACAGAGCCCTGGCACAGCTTTTATATAAATAAATATAAAAATATATGTTAAATAATTAGTTACATGGTCATTTAGGTTGAACAATTACACAAGTCTATCAAGTCCGACCTTGCTCTTGATCCAGATGAGGGCAAAAACTCCCCAATGAAACAATTTCCACTTGTGATGGGGACAAATTCCTTCTTGACTCCAAAATGGCTTTCTCACTGGATCAGTAAGATGTAACTACCAATTGTAGCCCATATCTAAAGGTATATATATACCGTATATTGAATTTGATAGCACAATGTCTGTGGGTAGTGAATTCCGTATATTTATTGTTCTTACTGTAAGGAACCCTTTTTTGCTGTAGATAAATCTACCTCTTGTTCCTTGTACAGTCCTATTCATGAACAGCCCACCAGAAAGTGGTTTGTATTGTCCTCGTTTATTACTTTAAAAAGTGTCTGGCTAGCAAAAGCAGCAAACACTGACAAGTTAATATCTAAAATGGATCCACCCTCATTAAAAAGAAGTGCTCCCCACCCACAGCCATTCTTCTTCTGCAACAACCGACAAGTACAGGCAGAAGCCCTCTCTCTTACACACAACAGAGCGGCTGACATAAGTAGCGTCCTGCTGGAGTGTTACAGTAAGTTGCATGGATTGTCTGGCTTCAAATGCCATTTAGCTGATTTTATCTAGGGAGATCTATGTCAACTTTGTAAAAGCGGTGTTCATTTTATTAAATGTTCTAATGTTTGAATTATACAAAGTTTTTGGATAGTTGCATATTAGTTATTTAACGTGTTTTAACTGTATTATCTCTGCCTAATATATTAGACACATACCCCGACTTCTTACCATAGCACCTTGTGGTAAACAAGTCTCAAGTCTAAATGTCTCAGTCTTAATTACCCAGCCTGACACTTGTACTAATGAAAGTCTGTGGAAGATCAGACTTTATTAGCATTGCCATAAGGGATCAGTTCGGTGTTATGTTGGAGCAGGGAAAGCCATCCAAAATATCATATGACTGAGTAAAATGAGATAAAGCCAAGGTTGGTGTCAACGCTACCCCAAATTACTGTATACAGGGCGGTATTTTATGCTCAAAGGGCAATTCCCCCGCCCATGGGGCTCTTTTAAAGTATAAGGCAGTAACATAGGTAACCGGGAAAGACGCTACAAATGACCGTGCTGAGAGCTCCATGTTTTGCTGTTACTTGCTCCCCCTCTGGAGGATACTTCAATGGGAAAAGTGGGACAGCACTTGCAGTCCCCTAGGGTGGTCTAAAAGCTCATCAGAGCCAAAGACACGATGGAGCAGATTCCGGGGCTCCCCGATACCAAAGGAGAGATGTTTGGACTAATGTGGGAGGCTAACCAAATAGACACAAAGACATGGTATGGATGGCAATTAAAGGGCCCCCTCTTATGCATGCTACGGCTTCAGACATAGCCAGGGACTTCACTACCTCTGTTCTTGCGGTGTGCTTTTGCACAGGCAACCCTCGAAAGCGAACTCAAAACACTCGGTGGAGAGAAAGTTCCCTCCTTTTATTCTTTTTTTGGACTTTCTCCAGGAACTCGCATAGAAGCTGCCATAGAAGACCTAATGTGTTGTGTTGAGGACGCTTTGTGATTTGCCCAGAAACGCTTCATTCCTGAGTTATTCCTGCTTCAAAGCTCCAATTTCCGCCCCCCTGGAACTGTTACATATTGGATTTTTATTGTATGACGTGATTTCTGTCACTTCTCTGAATTTTGCATGGCTTTTGCTTTCAGGTGTACTGTTGGTTTTTGACAGTGCACAGATGTTAAGCTGTTGATGTTTGTGTTCTGCGTTGTGTGTATATAATGTATGCTCAGTTCAGCGACTGGCTGTCGGTAGGCTGTTTGTTTTCCATAATCAGTAACATGCTGCCATTACCAATGATCAGGGGGATCCTCCTCACGTTTGCTTTATGTAAATCCATTGTGTGTGTGTGTGTGTGTATATATATATATAATATATGTATATATAATGTTTGTATGTATTTTAATATATATTATTTCATCCTGGAACAATGCCTTTGTTTTCCATTGTCAGAACATTTATGTTACCGGCGGACTGACTCGTTATTGAGCTGGTCCCCAAACCCAGAAAGACTTTACTAACAAGTTACACCACTAGCACCCTCTTCCGCCCACGTATGTCTCCTCAAAATCCCCACGCTAGTGGTACAGTCCCCACTGGCACCCAAACAGTTAAATGGTGTCGCCGGCATGCAGTCACGTGCTCTGCGAACCCTCGTGTGATTGGTCGGTGGGACTGGTGACGTGTGTGCTTCTGCTGTTCGAGTGCTGGCTGGAGAGCTGATCGGTCCCCGGGCTTCAGTGTTATTACGGTTTGCGAGCTCGGTGGGTCTAGACTCTCCGCTGATTACGTGATTGGAAATGGAGGCGCAGGACCCCGGAAGGTGAGGCCGTAGTTGTTTCCCGAGGGCCCGCTTGCTAGTGTTCTTTGTGTTTAAAGGGAAAGGCCCAAGCTTTGCGCAAGGGGTCAGAACGCATGCGCAGAATGGAGGGCAACTCCGGCCATTGTGTAGAATGGAGGGAAGAGTGGACTTGAAATACAGATTTCCTGCCGGTTGCCATGAGTGGCTATAAATAAAACCCAAGCTCACACACACGCGTTATTAATGGCTGTTTGTCGCGGTGGAAATGCATCTTTTATTATGTATACCGTCCCTGCTTTGTGTCTGATGCAAATAAAGGCCAATGGTAACCACGAACAGAGGCTTTTCATTATAATTGCTAATTAAGAGACGGTCCCGTTTAAGCTTTATGTATCTTAATAGTAATAATAATTATGATAATGGAAGCATCTATATTCTTGGTCTGCTTCCAGTGATTTAGTTGTGGGGTCTTATTTTGAAACATGTTAATAAATCTATTATTTCAGCATGATTTAGTCTGTGCCTAGAGGAAAACTCCCTCCATTCAATGAGTATGTTGCTATACCAGTTAAGTTAAACTAGCACAGAATTATACTGAATGTTATCTACTAATGAGGTCATTAAATAACCACAGATACATTGTAATTGTGGAAACTATACATTGTAATGGATCGCACGTTAGTATTATGTATATTCCGAAAGGCTGTATATAGCGGCCTATAAACACCCCACAATGGGCACGATACAGACGCCATGCCATATGTATGAAGCTTACCCTTTCCTTATGGAGGGCAAACCCCAGTCTCTTCTCCTGCAAGAATAATGTATAGTACTGCGCTAAACCATTGAGGTGGAAGACTGGTTAATGCTTTCATTACCTATGCATTGTGCAGGGTTCACTAAGACCACCTTGCTTACTTGGGTTCGCCCTTGCTAATGTATAATGATATTAACTCGGATTTTCATCTTAAATTTGTGCAGACTGTTCAAAAACGCACATGATAAATTGTGGCCACCTGAAAATTCTAGTTTAATAATTCTGTTCCTTACAAGGATTATGGAAGGAGCCAAAGTTATTTTTAAAATGCTGGGTTGTTTTTTTTTTTTTTTTTTTTTTTTTATTACACTCACCAACCCGATGTGGCTTAAAGAAAATACTTATAATAAAATATAAAGGTATAGCCGTTTTGTTATATTGTATATCATTTTCTTCTTCTTCTTTACAGCTATTATAACCTTCAGCAGGCCCAGGCGTTTTACGCTTATCCCTTTCATCAAATGATGAACGGGCCTCCGAACATGGATCTGGGGAATGAGCAAAGGACTCTACATACTCTAACAGGGGTCCCGGCCCATGAGCTCCAGGCCTTCTCGGGGATGCCTGCAAATGAGCCCCAGATGTTCCACAGTCTGAACGGAGTGCCCCCACAAGAGCCGGTACACATGCAGATGCCAACCGAGGCCCCAGACGCTGCTCAGGATGCCATGCAAGGTAATTTCAGAGTATGCTTGGGATATATGCATCTGTTAAAAATAAAAACATGGGTTTAATGTTATAGAATAATGGAAAGCATCATCTAATAACTATTGGGTTGATCTATGATTTCAGTATGGCGCTTATCCAATGTCTATAATGATAACTAAGAATAAAAGTGAAATGATCAAATCTGGAAGCGATTACAATCTTGTAATGATGATTTTGGTTTAGAGAGCACGTCACTCAGTTTACATCCCAGCAAACTAATTCAGTTCTCAGCTATCTCAACATATTACCAGCGTAACATGGAATGATCATTGAGAGTTGAATTTTATTTTGTTGGGATATTATTTAAGTGTTTTTCAGTGTTATATTTGATTTTTTCCCCTCATATGAAAAGGAAGAATGCCAGGTAGGTGAAGTCTCTATGGATTGTAGGCTTGCTTGAGCAGGGTCTTCCTCACCTGTTTCTGTAAGTTAGATTGTAATATACTACTTATATCCTGTCTACCAGTTGTACAGCACTATGGAATATGATGGCACTATATAAAACAATCAATAATAAAGTCATCTTTTGTGCTTGCAGCGGGTCAAAGGGGCCGGCTCCCAGTGCATGGTTCCATGTTTGATTTATTTTTGAATTTTTTTTTTTATTATTGATCATGGACGCACCATTTTATGTTTTTTTTGTTTGTTTTTCTTCAGATAATTTGATGGTCTTGTATTAATAAGTAACTATCGGCTAAATAACATCACTTTTACATTAGTTTATTAAAATCTACTGGCTTTTCAGTTTTTGTAAATAGTCCTCATGGATGCAGGGATTAGATGAAAAAGTGTCATTGCTAATTTCTTGCCCTGAACTATTCTCCCTCCATCTCAATACATACATACAAAAAAGAAATCCACTCCCAAACATTGGGTGAATATATGGTAATGTGTGCTATAAAGTGCTTATTTTTATACATTTGAAATACTCTCAAGGTCCCTTTTGATATGACCTCCATATACCCATCATCTATAAAAATAAGCGATGTTCAGATGTAACTAAATTAGACTTGGAGAGTAATGACATATTCTGCCCTCTCCTGTAGAACCTACCAAGGGCAAGAGGAAGAGAGGAAAAGCAGCTGCTCCTGCAGAGCCAAAGCCAAAGAAACCATCTGCCAAGAGTGCAAAAGCCAAATCAACGGGGAAGCAAGAAAAGATCACCGATACCTTTAAGGTGAAAAGAAAAGTTGATCGATTTAACGGAGTATCAGAGGCGGAGCTCATGACCAAGACCTTGCCGGACATTCTGACGTTCAATCTGGACATAGTAATTGTAAGTATTATCAGCTTCCCAAAAAGGGCATTTTGGTGCCACGGCTTCAGTTTGTGTAGGTAAATTAAAAATATTTTTAAACTTACAGATTGGAATCAACCCAGGACTTATGGCGGCGTATAAAGGCCATCATTACCCAGGACCAGGAAATCACTTTTGTAAGTTCTCTTGACACAAGCAGTGCCTTAAAATGACTTTTTTTGATGAAAAAGACAGTGCTGTACCAGTGTATGTCATATGGGAGGAGTAATTCTTTTCCATGTAGTCAGCCTATTAACCTAAAATAACTTGGCACACATCTTAGTATGGTGGGGGACTATGAGTTTGTGGATGGCATAAGCAGTAGGACACTTTATTTTGCGGTGTAACATATTTTAAAATGTCTTTACTTTTTTTGTCTTTATGTATTCAGGGAAGTGCCTCTTCCTATCAGGATTGAGTGATAAACAGCTCAACCACTTGGATGACCATGACCTACCAGAGAAGTATGGGATAGGCTTTACCAACATGGTGGAGAGGACTACTCCAGGCAGTAAAGACCTGTCAAGGTGCTGAAGCTTTGTTCTGCTACAGGATTTTTGTATGCCTGTTTCTCTTGCTGATGTAGATATTTGCCTTGCTCTGCTGTTGATGTTCCATATTGTCTTCCTCCAGCAAAGAATTCCGGGAAGGAGGCAGAATCCTTCTACAGAAGTTGCAAAAATACAAGCCTCGCATTGCAGCTTTTAATGGCAAATGTAAGAAGCCTCTCGGTCTCCCGGTGTTGATAGTTTTCAATGGCTGAAATGGTGTCGCGTGATTAAAGTATTATTTTGTACTACTTTGCAGGTATCTATGAAATTTTTAGTAAAGAAGTGTTTGGAGTGAAGATTAAAAAGTTTGAATTTGGAATCCAGCCACACAGGATCCCAGAAGCAGACACAGTAAGTTTAATTGCTTGTTTTTAGTAGGTGTTGAAGCTGACACGTTAATAAAAGATTCTTGAACAGGGGAGCTAAAAAGTATACAACCAGGCCGTTCGCTTTTAAGCACAAATATTCTGGAGAATAAAGATATCTCTCCCTGAAAAAAGGCCTGCAGATGGAAAATGTGATATGAAGACTAGCAAGTATATGTAGGCCATTGTGCCACAACCCCAAAAAATTAGAGCTGCTTTGTTACACCCTTGAACCCGATGTTTTGTCGATTTACCATTGTCTTCCTTATTCTCTTTTCTTTTTGTCCTGCCTCCTCTTAATTAGTTGTGCTACGTCATGCCTTCATCCAGCGCCCGATGTGCACAGTTTCCCAGAGCTCAGGACAAAGTCCATCATTACATCAAGCTAAAGGATTTACGAGACCATCTGAAGGGCATAGAAAGCACGAGGGAAGTGCAGGAAGTACAGTACACGTTCGACCTGCAGTTAGCACAAAGTAAGATTTCTTGTTACCACGTATATTGTCTCTGCATACTGTTCAGAAATGTTTTCTGTGACGGGTATTCCCTGAATAAGTTGTGTTTGGACCTCGTTCTAATAACTTGACCATTAACTAGTATTAACAGGATTTCGCCACCACTTTTGATTTGTACACTTCACTCTGTTTTTCAGTCGATGCAAAGAAGCAGGCGGTTAAGGAAGAAAAGTACGATCCTGGTTATGATGCAGCAGCTGGAGCTGATGTAAATGGGCAGACTTCTGCTGAAAGTGGATCATGCAACATGTCATCTGAAGGTGCTGGTTAGTGGATTCTTTTCATTTGCAGCATGTCTAGTACTGCCAAAGTACTCCAACCAAATCGTTTTAAGCCTCTTCAGTCCTGCATAACTAAAAGGTCAGCTTAATTCCCTGTGCCTCACCAATGAAAAATGCATGAGGAAGTACATTAATGTGTGTAGGACTTCCTCAAAGTTTTAGGCAACATGCTAATTAGTAGCCACTGTGTCTGTGGCTGTTTTACTATGATTCATTCATTCATTCATTCATTCATTCATTCATTCATGCATTACCTGTTCTTCCCTCAGATAATTATGTATCTGTAGATGTGGAGGTCACCATGGTGCCTACATGTGTGTTGCACATACATTAATCCAGTTGGGAAAAGTATCTTTGTTTAGAAACTGTAAATGCTTATTTTTTAGCTATTTAAATGATTTAGTGGTAAATCACACACAGTATTCTTGAGTAGGGAATGTGGGACATAGTGTGAAATGTGAGTAAAATGCTCAAACTGGCTAAGTTGAAATCATTGAAATACAATGGTCTGTGGATGGCTTGCTGATTTGTTTGTTTTTGTTTTAGCACCCTGTAATCCAGAGTTCGGTGACCAAACTCAAAATGGACAGTGGATGTCTCCACCGTTTGTAGAGCAGATGTCTACTTACAACCACAGTGACGACCAACAGCCGGAAGAAGGACGTGCCTGAGACTGCTCTCCATTCCCAGCTATGCAATCAGACTGCAGTTTTATTGCAGTCACAAGGAACCGTACCTCAGTTACACAACTGACGCTTTTTTATTTAGCATTTTACCTCTTTTTATTATAGTGCATTTTATTGTAGTGCTAGATTACCTTACATTAGGTAGTTTTAATGAAATATTTAAACTTTTTAGAAAAAAAGTTGTCTGCTTTTGTTTTTGTTTTTTTTTATATATCTATATAATTAGCTGTATGATGCAGCTGTTCAAACTGCATGCCCCATTCATTTTGGGAAATTGTTACCTGTGATTCCACTCAAACATTCATGTTCACAATATTGATTAAAGTGTGGCATTTTCATCACATGGGAACGTACAATTGGCATACGTTGAATTTTTGTATTTCTTTTTTAATTTTGGGGGGTTAGCAAAGCCAATTTAGCCACTGGCAGTTCCCTGACATGCGCAATGAATTCTGCATGGGAGGGAATAAGCTGCTTTAGTACAATGAATACTTTGTTACATCTGGAATACTTGAGTTGTTTTATAAACAGGACCTACTTACAGTGTGTGTCTGTGTAATTTAAAACAAATACTTGTATTTATGTGTATCCGGTGTCGGCTTTTATTTATTTCTGGCTGTGTTTTTTTATGTTATATCATTGCACTGTGTGATGGATGACTGCAGTGTGTATGTAAGATTTTTTTGGTTTTTTTTGTGCAAAGGATTATGGGACTGGTAGTTCAGAGCTCCATTACCTTTCCCAGGCATGAAAATGTGTCACTATTGCTCTATGAAATAACTTGTCTTTCTGTTTTGTTGCTGTACTACTAAACATATGCCATTTTTAGCAATTCACTTCAGTGTCCCACTGTCTTTGAACACATTAATCATGTAAATAGAAGCCCTTTGGAAACTGGGACATGAAATATTTTCTCTATTGACTGTATAACATGAAGAACTGTAAAATTCCCAGTTACAATACCTTCAGAAAATATTACTTATCTTTTTTTATTTAAAGTGTTTTTTCTCTATGTTTTAAACTGCTGCTCTGCACTCAGGTACTAGGTCTAGTGATAGAGGTGCAAGTGGTAAAACATCTATGTGGTATAGGATTTATACACGGATTCCAATAGAAAAAGGTAACACACACAATAGATGGCGTGTTTGGTGTTACAATCTAGACTATGACAGTTTCCCTACAAGGGTATTTTCCTGCACTAAAGTAGTGAAGCCCAAGAGGTTTTGTACGACTGTTCATTGACTAAATCATGGTGTACTTGTTTCACGCTTAAACAGCCCTTACTTAATGTAAATAGAATCACACTTTATGGCAAACATGTTTCTTTGTATATTTAAAAGGTCAATGTCTGTATAATCTGTTGGCCAATGACTTTAACATGGAGAGATTAACTGTAGGTGAATCCTTTATTTTCAATTATATTTCTGTAATTGTCTGGTGTGATATGACAAGATACATTATGGTTTCCAGTCTTGACTTTTACTAGGGAATAAAGTGTTTACACATGAAAACTTCTGCCTGTAGCTATCAAAAGCCTATGTTTGCAATAATATCCACATTTAGGTATTTTCTCCAATTTCTACATGTCAGTCATATTCTAGTCTCCAATAAGAGCTCAACAGGTTACTCTGACTGCTTCCTGGTGGGGTTAATTGGAAATGATGTGAGTGTTTAACACAAGTACTGTAGCATATATATGTTGTTTATCATGGATGTTTCCACCATTTACTTAGAAAGTACCTCCAGATTCCTCTGTATATTTGTATTTTCAAAAAACACTTTGTTTTAACTATTTGCTATATGGCTTTAAATGGAGCCCGTTGACCAACATATGTAAAAGGTGAATAAAACATTGTATTGTTTAAATTGTGTCATTATTTACTAAAAATGTAACACAAGTCTAGTTTGAAGGAGGAAAGATTTACATCTTTTAGCCTAACTGAAATACTATAAATCTGTGGGGGGGGGGGTTTAAACTGCCTGCTCCTACAAAAGCTGCCTGAACCAACTTTACAGCAAATCTAATGACCGGAAAGAGAACTTTCTGTTCTCAGGCTCTCCTCGATTAATTTTTAATCTTAATGTTTAAATACCATTATATTTTAGTGTATGGTAATGTAAACGTGACAGACCTGCTTTAATACTTACTAGGGACACTGTAATGAACATGGCAATCTATATAGTACAGTGCACACTTTAAACAGTATCATTTAACAAAGCTCCAGCAATAACTTGGATAGACGAGAGTTTGTATTAGCAGCCCCACTATGCTACAGAAAAATAATTGGTTAGTTACAGAGTGCTACTGTGTATGAGATCCAAGATCTATTATGTAGCTGGCACTCGAACAGTTAAGACAATCTCATATGGTAAAAATGCACAAAAATGTGAAATGCTGTTGCCCCCTTAGTAAATTAATCCAATGTCTGTAGTGCTATATATATATATATATATATTGATCAGCCACAACACTATGACCACCTGCCTAATATTGTGTAGGTCCCCCTTTTGAGCCAAAACAGCCCTGACCCGTTGAGACGTCTGAAGGTGTGCTGTGTCCTGTAAGCTGCAAAGTGGGGCATTTATGGGTGCATCCTGGTTCCATGTGTTCTCCAGGTAATTGATGCACCTGCACCCGGCCATCCACAAGATGTAAAAGAAAACGTGATTCATCAGACCAGGCCACCTTCTTCCATTGCTCCGTGGTCAGGTTCTTGTGCTCACGTGCCCATTGCAGGGGCTTTTGGCAGTGGACAGGGGTCAGCATAGGCACCCTGACTGGTCTGCGGTTATGCAACAAACTGATGCACTGTGTGTTCTGACACCTTTCTATCGGAAACAGCATTAACTTTCTCAGCAATTTGAGCTACATTTTGGATTTGACCACACGAGCCAGCCTTCGCCGACATATGCATCGATAAGCCTTGATAGCCAATTACCCTGTTGTCGGTTCACCGCTTTTTCCTTTCCTCGGACGACTGACCACTGCTGAGCGGACCACCCGCAAGAGCCCCCGATCGTCTAGCCATCACAACCCATTTTTCCTGTTTCTAATACATCAACTTTGAGCACAAAATGTTCACTCGCTGCTTAATATATCCCACCCAGTGACAGGTGCCATGATAACAAGATTATCAGTGTTATTCACGTCTCCTGTCAGCAGTCAAAATGTTACGGCTGATCGAATTAATATATCATTTTTGTGTCTATTTGAACAAGCGAGGCATGGCACCTGTTACATCAATACTTGATTCCTACATGTTAACAGGACATCTAAAAACGACCAATTGCCACAATGCAGTCACTCTCATTTACTTTTTGAAGTGATAATCATTGAAAGCACCAGCAAAAGACAAGAAGAGAACCACTTATGAGATAGATGATTGCAATTCTGGGTCTACTTTAAACACATTTGGAGTGATTTACAAAGGTATGGGAAGAGGAATATATATATATATGTGGAAGCACAAGGTGCATAATCATGTCATAATGAATGTGTTGGTAAAGTGGCACTATCATATCTGCAATAGAGACACCTTTATGAATCAAAAACAGTACTCCCTGTAAAATGTAATTCTGCTGTGTTATCAAAGTATGTTTGCAGGTTATGAAAACATCTTTTTACTTATTTGCCATGAGCAGTTAAGGTAAAGATATGGAAGGGTAAGGTAGTGTGGGGGGGCCATATAGCTGTACTGGCCCCAGCTCTAGTTTAAGAACATAATTACATACTTTGGAGCGGTGTTAGCGATTGTGTAGATGGAATTTGCCAGTGGGGTCCGGAATATACCATTTCTCCCACAGCTTCTTGTGTGAACTTGTGGCCTGCCAAGGTTTATATCTTCCGTTCCAGTGAAGAAGCTTTGCATCCTGAAGAACGCTTTCCAAAAGCTGGTCATCAGGGCTCCATCCTATGAAATTAAATTTCAGCATCAAATGATTACAAATTCTGATGCAAAACATATCAAGCCGCTGTGCCCAACTAGTGATTATAATAGTAGTGCACCAGCTCATAACGTTGGTTTCCTTGAAAAACAACCCAAATTTATTTTTCATGAGGTTTACACATTTCATCTCGATAAACACACATAGGTGTTTATTCACTAGAATATATATATATATATATATATATATATACACTATACATTATGGTGGGCCAACCCCCTTACTGCTAGAGGAGCTGAGTTGCCCCTGCATAAGGCATTGTTCACAAATGACTAAAGAAATCTCACAGATTTATTGATTCATTATGAAAGATCAACCCCAATTGGTTTCTCCTGACATCAAGTCTAAACTTCAATCATTAAAATCTCCAAGTCTTCCTTTAATACCTATATGATTTATATATTAAAGATGAAATAGCTAATATATAAAAAACTTGTCAGTCACACTGGGCGGGGCTTAAAGTAAGGTCCAATCAGAGTGCACATTGTGCACTCTGACTAGTCTCTGTCCTGCCCAGCATTTCAATTCTCACAAGGACAAGTGTCCCTTGTATCCCTACCGGTCTGTCTGCTGCCCACTGCTCCCTGAAGCCTCTCCTCAAGCCTTTCCCCCTCCAGCTCTCCTGTGCTATGACCGAGTACCCAACAGGGTCAGTAGTAGGACAGCAGACGTGTGGCAGTGTGGATGTATGTATAAGTATATGGTTTTAGAGTGTGTGTTACTGTCTGGCATCAGAGAGCATTTGTAAGTGTACAGTGTTAGCATGAGTGTGTGTGTCACTGTATGGCAGTATAGTGTATGTGTGGTGTTAGTATGTTTGTGTAAGTGTATGATGTTAGCATGCGTGGTTGCTAGAACGAGTTTGGATATTAGTATGTGTGTTTGTGTATTTTAGTTGCGGGGGGCAAAAATATCAATCATTTTATTGAATATGAAAAAATAGTTTACATGTGAATAAATATTTACTAGTAATACTTTTTTCCTATAGGGTCATCGTATATTCAGGCTTTTTCTTTTTTCCTAAATTAATATTCAAATGTTGGGGGGTCGTCTAATAGTCGAGTAAAGGCGTTAGATCTAGGTCATACTCACCAAGATGTCGAATGTGCCAGTAAGGTGTGATTGGAGAGTATTTTTCGTGGAAAACTATAAGCATGGGAGGAGTGGCCACACCACCCCCAACGGTGCTGCTGTACAGATTCTCCCTGCAGAAGAGACATCACATATCCAGATATCTCAATGAATTATACAGAGCATGTTCATTCTCGACTCATCTTCTACTTGGCCAGTGACTTATTAGCAGTTATTGAGTATACTTAATTGAGTGATATAACTATCCTTATTTTCTAATATTGCCTTCATGTGAGTCCTATAATTTACTGGGTAGGATATGATTTACATATTTACTCTCCATGAAATCGTACATACTCAACATTCTTCTTCATCCATTTTTCCAATTTCTTGGTAATGTGCTGTTGTCTCCACTCAGTCATATTCGCTACAAAGACTCCTGGGTTAAAGGAACAAGTACTTGGGCTAATTCCAAGTTTTTGAATGGTTTTCTTTCGGTAGTCAAGGAAACCCATGTAGGTGTTCTACAAAAGAAGAATACATCATGTGCCATTTTGAGCTGCTACATGTTAAAAGGTAAATGTAAATAAAAAAAAAACTTTATTTGAAGTAACCATGTACCATACAATCTATGATGTCACATCATATATAGCAATGTTTTAAAAAAAAAGTAACGCCGTCTTGTGACACCGTAATGTCCCAGGGAGATGTTTTCTTGGCTTTAGTGTAAATCTTGTGTATGGGTCCCTGGAGAGCGAGGTGGGCCATTGCTCCATCCCACCTCACAGTCCCTGCCAGATTCTGCAAGAGACTGGATGGTTGCAGGATTTAGTCTGAGATTCTAATGTATCAGGTGCTGGACATTTAAAACCTCTGAAGCCTCACAATCAGGGAGACTGTGGATGGGGAGGTTGAGAAGTCCCATGTGCTCCAAGGGTAATGAGAGGTCCTGAAGATCCCTGACCCAAGTGTCACTGGGCTTGAGTATTTTGTCTGGGGAGCTTTTCCAGAGCCTGGCTTGGTCAGATCTGTCAGGGTGGTTGAAGGTATTGGGTGTTTAGGATGGTCACTCTGGGCGAGCAAAGTATAGTCAGAGACAGCTCCAACTTGGTACATAAATTTTATTTTTAGGATTTTGTTTTGGGGGTTTTCATGTCCCAAGTGACATTTACGACCCTCAGCTGTTACATTCTAATTTTCCTTCCAACACAGAAATAAGCTCTTACATCTTAAGATTCTCACCTGTATTCCTACTTTATTGACTACTTCTTGTATTGATGGCAAATCACAGTCTTCAGAAAAAGCAGCAACGTGTCCCTTTGATATCTTTGTGTCATATAATTCCTGAATATCACCTGAGAGACAATTAATAGTGCAAAAAGTTCATTCAAAATAGAGCTGAAATTTAGCATTGAAACTTGATGAAGGCGGGTGATAGAAATATCAATAAATGCGGATGTTTGCCACTTAAGCTTAGGCTGAGTATATCCTGCAGATTTTTTTACGAAGAAAGCTTACATTCAACAATAGATTCTATCACTTTTGATGAAAAGTACCTTAATACATTTACCAGTATGTAATTATTTTGTTTGCAAGGAAATTCTCATACAGTGCTGTGACATTTTTTTTTATTTCATAAAGAGGCATTTCATATTCTATCCCTCCCCTGCTCTCACAGGCAACACTTATGAAGCTAGATTTGGTAAAAATAAAGTAGAAGTAAAAACCTACCTAAAACAATAATGTCGTCGTCCAAATAAATTACTTTTTCATGTTCCATAGTAAGCAGTGGAAGGTAAAAACGAACAAAATTTAGCTTTAAAAAAAGAAAGACACAAATAAGGTAACATACAGAATGACTGTATTGCATCCTCATACATGTTTATTTATCACCTACTAATATATATAGTAAGTCAGGCTTACTGAAAATGTATTTATCAACTCCAATCAACTGCTGGTCTACTGAATTGTCCAAACACATTATTTCACTGCTAATAGGGCAGTGGGGAGTCTTTCCATAGAACCACCACTATAAATTACAAATGTATGATAGCTCATAAAAAACTACTTGATGTATATGTCACAAAGCAGATTTCTTTGTGCAATTGTTACTTACTGGCTGCAGAAGCTCAGGAAAGGCTACACCAGGATGAATTTTCCCTTTAAGTACCATTGGATTAAATTCCACAATCTTAAAATTTATGTCTGCCAGCTGAGTGCCTTCAATCCATTTTCTAAAATGTAAGCAAACTGTTACTTATGCAATATGTACACATATCAAATATTTGACCACAACGTTCTGATGATACATTGAGAAACATAGGTAGCTACTTCATGTAGCTACTTCATCTACCCACATTGCAGTGCCACGTGTGGCTGTAAGGTCATTATTTGCATCCACTTTCTTAATCCTAAAATTTGTATATCTACCCACCTTGCAGGGTTGCATTTAACTAAGACAGTTGTGTGGTTTGTGCCTATTAAGCTAGCATTTAGAAAACATCTTCTGATGGGAAACGAGATATTTAGTACACATTGTGGAAAAGATTAATCACCTTATATGATTTAAAGTGTTCCTCAGACCAACTATATAAAACAGAACATTGGCATTGGTGTGTCTATAGATGCTGTTGATTGCAGCTATAGTACCTCCCATTCTTCCTGAGGGGGCACAGATGACAACAGGAATGACATCTTCATCCATTTCATCAACTGGATCCATGTCTAGGGGGAGCACAAGACATGTTGTGTGTTTAAAATATGCATTATATGTAAAAGTGATATAAGATTCCTATAATAATTTATGATTTTACTAGGTGTCCCAGTCAGCTGAAATTAGTATTGTAAGCCATACCCCCAACATTTCAGATGTCCAAACCAGGACCCCTATTGTTGGGAGTTGTGGCTGGAAGTAGAGATGGACAAAGCTATCACTGCTCACCTACCTTATCAGAAGAGCCACATCAGCTTCAGAAGGTCATGTGGTGGCCAAGTGGAAGCTGTGACAGCGAGGCAGCTCGGCGGGAGAGTGCCAAACAGGACAATTGGGGGGTATACTGAAAGCTATCTATCTCTTTTATTATTATTTGTTCCATTTTACATTTCACATTTATGTTCCCCAACTCAGGTATCACATGTGCCTCTCCCAAAAGCACAGCAAATGTGCCACAAGCAAATCCTCCTTAATTTGCCATGAACCCTCCCAAAGACAGCAAATCTTTTAACTGTTAAAACCATTTTAACTTTTAGTCTCTTTCTTACCTTCATCTTCATTGGGTGTGGGTGCCTTGTAGAAATTACTATACCATATCACACAAAAGGTCAGCACAAGCAAAAACAGTAGAATATGGTTCACTGTAATGAAAGAATTAAAAAAAGAATATTACATACAAATGGAAGCTGGCAGGGCCGGCCTTTGGGGTGTGCGACCTGTGCGACTGCACAGGGCGCCACC